>JAWWMK010000040.1:15634244-15669548 GCA_035047105.1 Galeopsomyia nigrocyanea
CTCGGATAGCTCGCTCAGCAGCCAAAGCAGCGAGGTTGCCCCTCTGTCGAGCCTATAAACGTTTCACGTTAAAAAATTGGCATTCAACGTCAATATTTACACATCACTCATGTCTCATTAATTATATTTATTTGGTCAACTCCGAAACCCAATCAGCATTTGTAATCGATATCAAATGGTCGGAAATAAAAATCTCGTCGATTGTTGGTAATGAACGAAAGGACATTGCACCTGTGGCCTGATAGAGAGCGCGTTAAACAATGGGATCGCACATGCCACACCACATTCCAAGTAGTACAATGCCGTGCCCGATCGGACAAGTCCACACTCCCACGCTCCGCTGTATATATACGAAAAACGCCAAGCAATGTTCACTCGTACGAGCAGAGGTAAGAAAACTTTTGCGTTCGGCAGGCGGCTGAAAAAAATTGCGTGAATGCAAAGCAAGAAGAAGAGGAATAAAGAGTAAAAACGAGAGGCAGTGGAAATAAAAATATTGGAAGCAGACGACGCGCGCGCAGCCGGTCTCTGTTCTGGTCTGGCGCTGTCGCCGAGCTAGCGCAAGTCGATGGTGAGCTGCTGTTAGCAGCGCGAGTACAGCAAAGAGAGAGAGAGAGAGAGAGACAGAGGCAGACAGAGACGACAGATCGGTGGCTCCCTCTAGGCCAGGCTCAGCCCGCAGCAGGCAGGCAGCAGTGGAGCAGCAGCAGCAGAGCGAAGGCAGAGCGCAGAGCAGCAGCCTGGCTCGGTGTGTCGGTGTGGTGTAAGAGTGAGAGAGAGAGAAAGAGCGAGAGCGCGAGAGAGTGCTGGAGTGGCCCACTTCAGACGGGGATGGCATCGGGTCTGTAGTTTCGGTTGTGCGGACTGCGTTGCTGGCTGCAGCGGAAAGTGACGAGAGTGGTGCGTGCGAGGACAGTTGTGCCAGCTAGAGAGCAGCGAGTCTAAGCAGCCAGGAGGCGGCAGGAGGTGGATGCACCGAGGAGAGTGAGGGAACGAGAGCGCGCGCCAGAGAGAAAGAGAGACAGAGAACGTGAGCGAGATAGAGGAGGAAGAAGGAAGGAAGAAGGAAGGATCCGAGAAGAGCGGAGCAGCAGCAGCAGCAGCGGCGGCGGCAGCAAAAGCAGCAGTAATTAGTGTTGAGTGCAAGCAGTAACCATGTCCGACCGTGAAAGCCTCGACGAACAGCCCCAGAGTGAGTAGAGCTTCTGTCAGTTTCATCGCGAAAAAGACGAAGGGCAGTCTCTGTCTGTCTCGCTCGCTCGCGCTAGCGCGGACGATTTCAAGATGGCCGGCAGTGGCAGCGGTGGCGGCGGCGGCGGCGCGAGGAACGACGGGAACGTCGTGCCACAGGAGAGACAGAGAGAGAGAGAAACAGAGAGGGAGCAGGCACCAACTCTTTCCTTAACGCAGCTCCGCTGCCGCTGCTGATGCCGATACCAATCTTCCTGCCCCCGAGCTAACCCTTTTCACCACCGCAACAGCTGTCACTGCCTCCACGACCATTCGCTGTCTCCCTTTTTTCTGCTTTTTGTCTCCTCTTTCTCTCTCTCTCTCTCTCTCTCTCTCTCTCTCTCTCTCTCCCTCTCTCTCTCTCCCTCTCTCTCTCTCTCTCTCTCTCTCTCTCTCTCTCTCAATCTGTTTCAGCGATAAATTCGCGCGAGTTTTAGCGAGCGAGACAGACACGTGCCTCTCTCTTTCTCCTTCTAGCAACGACGATAATCACGATGATATATTATAATCAATTTAATTATATATCCGCCTGCTTGTCCCTCTGTTGCAGAGTATGGAAACTCCGGAGGCATGGACGCCGCCGGCGCCGACTTCGACTCTGGTGAGTACTTATGCATTGGCCTGCTATGCTCCCCCTGGAAACCCAAACCAGTTACTCGCATGGCAACAGCCGCTCTCTCTCTCTCTCTCTCTCTCTCTCTCTCTCTCTCTCTCTCTCTCTCTCTCTCTCTCTCTCTCTCCCACGGTGTGTTGCCCTCTTGCTCTCTCTCGCGAACGCGAGCGCGAGACTATTAATACGGAGGAGAGCCCCCGAGGAGAAACTTGATCTAGAAAAAGAATTTGAAAAATCGCCGAGCGAGAGGGTGTAAAAATGGAGCGGCTTATATGTATGGCGAGAGCTAGAGAGAGAGAGAGAAATAGAGAGAGAGGGATAGAGTAGTCAGCTGGCCGTGACGTCAGGGTCACGTGGTGCTTAACCCGGCCGTCACGTGGCGCCGCTGCCGCCGCCGCCGCTGCCAGCAGCAGCAGCAGCAACATTCCTCCCGCATGACGGCGGGCTCCATGAATGACCGCGCGTCACCGATTTCGCGGACTCCCCGCGCCAAACCGACACGACGATCGCACTCTACCGATGTGTCATCGATGCCGGTTACTACTATACACGAGGGGCTGCTTTTCCAACCGCAGTTCCTATTCGACTGTCGACGCCGTTGCAACGCGAACAGACGCTTTTCTGTGTTTTTTTTTCCTTTTTTATTTTGTTGGAGAACGACGGTTGGTTTTGAAACGAGGGAGGCTTTATTTACAGTGCTTTGTTTTGGTGATAACGCCGGGGATTCGTTTGTAGCGCGAGCAAATTTACGATTGACATCTGCTAATTGCTCCAATTTGACGTCAACTTTCTATATATCGTTGATTTTACATCCGTGACGTTATCAGATTGACATCTCGTGAGATATATGTCATTTTATCGCTGATTTGTGATTGCAGTTTCAGTATCTAATTTAGCAATGTGAATGAAATTTAATTATTTTAATAATTCGTCGCGCATACAATTACAGTAGTTCAATATTGTATTTTTGTTCCGATTCGACGCTAAATTTATTCAAAAACAATGATTTGAATGATTCATAAGTGATAAGAGTCTGTAGAGCACTCGTGACGAATTTTTTTAATTTAGAAGCGCGTACCCAAGTCACATCAACTAATTTTGATGAGTAATATCACGAGGAAATTCAATTCGGATGTGACTTACCAGTGTTAAAAAAAACGTACTTGCACTCTTATCACGAAGGAAAGCCTGCAGGTCAGATTGCACCCTCGAAAAAATCGAAATTCACACCTGTTCCGCGCGCCCCTTTAATCGAGCACTGTAATTAAGCCTCCTTTCGATCAGCTGTTTGAAAAGTTCTCTCTACGTCGTCGTCGTCGTCGTGTCGCGAAACCGTGACGCAGAGAGAGAAAGAGAGAGAAAGATAACGGCTGCGGGGAATTCCAGAGTGTGAACAAAGTTGAGGCTGCGATGTCGCCGAGCAAAGTTTCGTACGAGTGGGGTGACACCATGGGCAAAATTCAGTACTGGCATCCGGAAGGTACTCTTTATCTTTGACACACGATTGTTGATCCTTTGTATATCTTATAATGTTCGAGAGTGAGAACAGGTCGCTGACCTCGCAGTGGCGGTGCAGCTGTTATTGATCGGAGCTATAGAGAGAGAAAGAGGATTCTCTCTCCGTCGTTACCTCGAGAGGGAGGATTTTCTTTTTTTTATTTTGGTGTACGTGCGTATGCTAATTTGGCCTGTAGAAGGCGAGCGGTTGTTTTATGCATCGACGCGCTTTTGCGTCGATCGAAGTACTTGCGAATGCGTGTAAATAAAGCAATGCAAAATTTATTTAAAAAAAATAAGCGACAGTTGAAATTTATCCTGTTATGTCATCTCTTCGGAGGTACAGGTTTCTCCCGGCGAATGCGGACACATACAAACACGCGATAACCTATAAAATAAATTCGCCTGAATAGTTTTCTATTTTGGATGTCGAAGCCCTAGCTGATTGCACACGAATCCGTTTGTACTTTTGTTATCCTCTCGTGTATACTTCTTTTCAACAAAAATTTCTATTGAACTTGGCGCGTGAACGTAATCAGTGTGGAATATAACTTTCATGTGTGTTTTTGTTTAATACACTCGTGACTCATAAAGCGTACATTGTTTAGGGATTGTTCTAGTTTGAAAGTGTAATTAGTCATCGTTTCGCTCTCATGAAAAATTCAAATTCCGAAAAAAAAACAAAGTAGGTTAATCGCCTGCCCTACAATTTCATCGGAAGATTGATTTTTCCTTTTCTCTCTTGTTTACATCCAGCAAAAACAAAACGCACCCAAATATCCGTATGAAATGAATTTCTCGCGTCTTCAATATTTCGCATAGTCTCGCGATTATTCACCTCTGTTTAAAAAAAAGTATCGACCGTGAGTTCAGTCAACCGGATACGTGTTATAAAAAAAAAACTCGAGTTGATTCATCGACACTTATCTAATGACATAACTAAGGTTTTTATTATCTAATACACTCGACACATCGCTCGCTCGCAAGAGAGAGAGACAGAGAGATATTCCTCGTTGCGAGCATCGATTACGACTTTCCATCGTTCGCGCGCCGGTTGCCAAGTGAATTCCTCATGCAAACCTTATATACGATCGTGTGCGTCGATTACCCACTGGCATAATCTGGAATGTAGGGCCGTTCGATCGTCCTCCTCCTCCTCGTCCTCGTCGACGTCGTCGTCGTCATCCACGACCCAGAATCAAAAACACCATGCAATACAACTCTCTGACGAGTCCATTTTCTTTTTCTTTTTTTTTTCATTTCCGCTGGCGTTTCTAGGCCAACAAGGCCAACAAGGAGAACAAGAGCTGGCCACCAAGATGCTGCAGATCCAGAGCAAACGGTTCTACCTGGATGTCAAACAAAACAAGCGCGGCAGGTTTATCAAAGTTGCTGAGGTATGTTATCGCACTTTATTCAAATTCAATACTTCTGTTTCTGTCTCTGTTGATTGACGCTCTTTTTTTTTCTTTTCGTTTTGCAGATCGGAGCCGATGGCAGAAGAAGCCAAATTTTCCTGGCACTCAGTACCGCGTCAGAGTTCCGGGACTACCTCTCGACATTTAGTGATTACTACGCATCTTTAGGTACGAACTAACGTGCGGAAAATCGACTGGACAAATGTCAATTACGATCAATTAGTCATGCACAGTTGGCGAGTGCTCTTAAAACAACACAACTTTGTTATTTTCACGTCGAAAGCTCTTTCAACTTCGTTCGTTGCGAGTTTAGCGTACGACGGTATAGTGGAAAATGTCCAAAAATCGATAGGCATTCTAAAAAGCTCGCGGTAAAAGCGTGCAAAGCTATAAGCAGAAAATAGTCGAATCCGGTCAGACGCGCGTATCGATCCGTCACACACATTTGTACCGCGAGCAAGTAGAGGCGGACAAACATTAATAAACGATTGTTGCTTGCAGGACCCCCAAACCCGGAAAACGTACCTGACGACGGCAAGCTCAAGTCGGAGATGATGGTCAAAGACAATAGGCGATACTATCTGGACCTGAAGGAAAACTCACGTGGACGTTTCCTGCGGGTGAGTCACCCTGTATGTACCGAACAGCAAATAAATCTACCGTCTTCTTACTCTGTCAGTCGTCAACGCGCGCACTGATATATCTATCTCTTCTCTGTACCTCTTGCATACTTCTGTTGATCGTCAATATTTTTATCGTCATCCTTTTTGAGAGAGCTTAAAACCCGACTGAAGCATACGTCTGCGTTTTTTTGCGAACCTTGCAGGTGTCGCAGACGATAACACGTGGTGGCCCAAGGACGCAAATTGCAATACCCGCCCAAGGAATGATCGAGTTCCGTGACGCCCTGACAGATCTGCTGGAGGAGTTCGGCACCGACGACGGTGGTTTCAAGGGAGATCTGCCCGATGGCCGTTACATGCGCGTCGACAATAAGAATTTCTACTTCGACATCGGCCAGAACAACCGCGGCATCTACATGAGAATCTCCGAGGTGCGTATGCGGGTCAAGTTTAATGATTTGCCCCGCCAGCGATGGGAGGAGTCCGCAGCTATGCGGTGTTCCGCTTTTCACTGGGCTTTCGAGTCTTCATTTTTTTCTTTTTTACTTTTTTCTTTTTTTTTGCCGTCTATCCGTGCTGTCTACTTAATATTCCATTTTTTGAATACCATCTTTCGCAATATTAATTTTTAGTTTGATATTCTTAAAGTTCAATAATAATGCAATTTGAGAATAATTCAAGGAAAGGGTAGGGTATATATTTCCTTTCAAGTCTATTTGGAAGGTAAACTTTGGATAAAACTTTGTTCTGTTAGTTTTAAAAGACAAGTTTAGACTGCCACGCTGTCTCAAATGAAATGTACTTTCCTACATTCTCGTTTTATTCTGTGCGCATGCTCGCACGTTCTATTTTCGTTTTATAGCTTCAAAATAAAGTGATATTTTTCGGTGCACGTTGACAGACCCGTCAAAGCTTGAGTAAAGCTTTCCCAAGACTAAATTATTATAATTTTGTTGAATTATTTGTGATAAAAGTATACAAATCCCATTCCGCCACTTGCTCGTATTTCCTGTAGCGCACAAATAAGTCAAATGCCGACCCAATACCGCCACTTTCAAAAATCCTATATAAGCGATGGATAAAAATTTCAATTACATTTTTCTCAATACAGTTTTGCGTTTCTTTGTTCAAATAGAGAAACGCAAATGTACAAGAACTCGAAAAAAATTCGTTTCGACCAATTATTATCGTATAATCGTCAATTTATCGTTTATTTTTGAAGCCAGTGTTTATTAATAATGAAGAAATTACCACATAATTTATCATATGAAAATAGCACATGTTCATAATAAATGTTGATATCGAACCTTTTTTTTCAGTATCAAACATTATTATCATTTGCCAAAATAGATTTTTTTTAAGTGGCGGTATTAGGTATACTCACTTTTGTACACCAAAAATAAGAGTCTTTCTTCATAGTGTAATAACTTGGATTAAATATCACCAAACTAATAATGCGAGGCATCATTTTGAAGGGTAAACGGGCAGCTTTCAAATGAGGCCATGTACGTTGAAAAATTCGCTTGCGGTAAAAAATTATGGCGATTTGAAATCTTAGTGGCGGTATGGGATAAACTTACCTTATTTGAGTACTGAAAAATTCACTCCTCGCTATTCAATGGAAATACGTAAATTAATTAGTGAGTGAATGTTACTTTCAAAGTGTAATTGAATCAACATGCAATATTCTCAAGTGACAATTAATTTGCAGGTGAAAACAAACTTCAGGACGGCCATAACCGTGCCAGAGAAGTCTTGGGCAAAGTTCCGCGACGTGTTCGCCGACTACTGCGAGAAGATGAAGGAGGGCGGAAGCAGCGTTGCAGGCGGCACTTCAGGTGGCTCATCGAGCGACGGCCAGAAGTCGCAACAACAGCAGCAAGCCCAAGGGGCGGCGCAGGTATCGTCGCCGTCACAGCAGCAGCAGCCTAATCCCAATCCGAACCTAGACTCGCCTCTGATCAAGTGAAAAAGGCTTTAACTTAACTCGGACTCTGGATAAATTTTTTCAACAAACAAAAAAGAAAAAAAACATACAACACACACTACAGAACTTCAGCTCGTTCATTCGACAACAACAAAAATAATCAACAACAACAAGCAACAACTAGAAAAAATAATCGTTAATGCGTAACCAAGCAAAGAAAAAACGAATGCGTATTAGAGAACCATACACACTGAAAAAAAATGAAAATAATTGATCTTCAAACCAAACAAATGAAAAGGAAAAAAAAATCACAAAAAAAAAATGAAGCTCCGCACCACGTCGTCGTCGTGGTCGCCGTGATCATTCTGCAAAGCAGAAGCGCTAAGTGTGTGCGACGAAACGATATCTAATTTCCTGCTGCCCCTTGTGTAAAACCGGTCGCGCCCGGGCGCCTTTGAAAGGACTCTCGCGCGACCTCGTGATTTTCTCGTTCTTAGGATCGTCGATTATTAAACAAATAATTAAAAAAATAAAATAAAACACAAAGTCTTGAGAAGATGCGAGCGCGCGCGTGCGCACACACGTATGTACTTCTCTCGACTTTCTTTCGTGTGTGAATAGGCGCGCGTCGTACTATATATATGTGTGTGTATATATTATTGAAACGACGACGAGGCTAGTTGGAAGAGAAAATTCTTCGTTTTCTTTTTAATCGCTGATCTTTCGAGGATGCGCGCGCTTGAGAACAAACAATTAAAAAGTAAAAAAAAACAAAACATTTTGCATGAAAATTCCAAGTCCTAGATGGACTTGCGAGTTGCCATCGATTAACTAACGTTTGTGAGAGATGCCCTACTGTTCATTTCCTCAGTATATATATATAGAGAAGCATGCGTACTCGTACACAATTAGTCCTCGTTTAGATTCGGTTCCTCCAATAAAAACCAATCTCCTTTCCTTATTTTTTCTCTCGTTACGTTTCTTTTTAGCCGAGCACTTTTTTTTTTTAATTACCACTCCCATTCTCGCGCCTCTTCTCACCGAGCTGCTGCTTGTTTTCGCTCTCGTCAGATGCATTTTCTTTTTTTTGTCCTTTCTTTTCTTGTCCCCGTCCCCTCTTCGAGAGAGATTTTGAGAGATCCTCGTGATGGGAAATGGACCGTAGTGAAAGTTACGTTTATCAATTGAATTTGATCGTTTAGATTTTATGGAATAAATAGTTGTTATTGATAATAACGATCGCATCGCCCTGGAACAGAGCCGAGCATCGACCCTTTCAGCTTCGCTCTTTGCTCCTTTGACCTTGATGGATTTTTCAATGAGATTGAGACGCAAACAAATGCAAAAACGTAATTGTGAATGAAATAAATTTAGTTATCAACTAATTGTTTTTATTGTAAGAAAGATGATGATAATGAAATTATATTGTAAAATGACGAGCCTCTGAGGCTTTTTACGATAACAAAAAAGGAAAAAATGGAAAAAATGCGTTCGGCCGTGTCCTTGGTTTGAATATTGTATAATCTACGAGAGGCGGGTGGCTGCTGACGAAAAGGGTGGCTCTCGTCCCTTTCCTAAGCGACTGTTGATCGGTCCTGTGTGACACACCGTACATTCGTTCGCAAAACTTGATGAATTATGTGAAGAAGAAAAAAAAGATGATAATGAAACAAATGAAATAACGACGTCTCTATTAATTAATAATAATGAAATAATATATAAGACATAGGGAGAAAGATGAAGAGATGCTAGACCCATTAAAATCTATATGATATTTACATTATATAACGTTAATTATGTTGCGCCCCGTTTAATAAAATGATGATGATGATGAAAAAATGATGATGATAACACTGCAGGCAGAGAAAAAAAAGTCACACGTACACACGTGCATACACTGTGTATATGCAGCGACGTTTTATATATATAGTCTATGTACACCGTGTGTAAATACATCGACACGATTGATAAAATTAACGACTTGTAAAGACGAAGCACCTACATTATACTCAATGCACACACATCACACTAAAACATGACACACCGACATATATTACAGACACACATACACACACAAATACGGAAGTTGCGTACCTAATTTACGTTACGTTGCGAGGTCGACTCACGCTCGACTTCTAAACAAAATTGCATATTAGGTATGTATTATACGAAGGCATATTAGGTATTTATATAGAATCTATATAACTGTATAATTGTAACGAAATGCCAATGTCTGGCGGGACCCAGAAGAATTGGCATTCCAAAATTTCATCGACGTGTAGTGCTTACACTGTAAAACTACTTTCTGTGTGGGTGAGCGAGCGACTCTGAGAAAGATGAGAAGAAAAAAAAATACAAATTATTTTACTCTAGTTTTATCCTCTTTCACGAGACACGATCGGTCGAGTAACAAAAACAACAACAACAAAAGGCATTGTTTCGGGTTTTTCTATCTTTTCACGCTTGTAATGTAGTAGTTGAGCATCGAGCAAGGCGCTTCTTCTGGGTCCCTTATTTCGGACGCAGGAAGATAGATGACAGGATTAACAAAATCGAACGCTTTTGAAGAACTATAGAGTAAAGCGATAGAGTGACGGAAAAGCGCATGATGAAGTACGACGAATAAATAAGGGAAAAAAATGCAGAGTAACAAAACGCAGAAAAGTGTATTAAGAGAGCTGGTTGTTAGAAATAGTTTGGTGTTTCGTTTGCTGTTTTAACGACGGTTGATGGTCGGCCGTTGCCGATTTGACGTCTAGAAGTGAGATAAACAAAAAAAAATCTAATAATAATAACAAAAAAAATGATAACCGAGTGAACAAAGAATGTGTTTCACGATTTAGTCGACCTATGCTTGTGATTGACAATGGGATAATCATTGCTGTTATATTGCAGTCACTGCTACAAAAAAAAATGATTATAATTACGAGTCGGGCGATAATCTCGCGCAGTTGCGATTGAAATTTTCGCGACCTTTATAAAAGAAAAAAGAATATATCGCCAAAACAATGAAAAAAAAAATAAACGAATGATTTTTTCAATAAAAACCACACGATGAAAAAAAAAACCAAAAACAATGTTATAAAAGTCTTTCCTTTCACATCACTGCACACACATACACATGTTCTCGCGAAATTTCCATCGTTCTTGTACGAGAGTCGACTCGATCCTGCGATTATTAAGGTTATATTGTCATTAATTATTATTAACATTATTAATTATTATTATTATTGCGATTTATTACTATTACTATTATGATTATTACTATTCTATTAGTCTCGTTATTATCAATACATTACCAGCTGTGACCTACTCGAGATAGAGAGAGAGAGAAAGAGAGAAAGAAATCGCCACGAGGCTTTGACAGCCGACATTTGATCCTATATATATCTCCATCGTTCTTTGTCGATATATTCCCAAACTTGATTATTTATCTCTTCTTTGAGTGATACGAGTAAAATATTTTTCACTTATTAATACAAAATACTACCGTTGTTCTTTTTTTTTACACAAGTCTACGATATATAAACATAGTATATTATTATAAATGAGATGATGAAAAAAATATAATGCTGGTCACATTAAAAAAAAACAAATATTTCGATCGAGGCAACAATGAATACAATGCGTGTGTCTTTGAGCGTGTGCGTGTGTATCTTTTGCGTGAGTGTGCGTTACATTAATTACTTTCATCCCTATAGCTCTGAAAAGAAAAAAAGCTTGAAATGGCTCATCGTTCAATCGCATATTTCAACTTTCCTCGCGAGGAAATTTGAAATCTCGTTGGATGGATGAACACCATGGTGTTGGGCGATTCAGCAGTTTTTCAATAAACAATCCTTAAGCGTTAATCACTTTCGAAGAATATCGATATCAGCATAATATTATTGTTACATGATTACCGAGTCACTTTTATCGATATAAAAGAAAAGAAACTGAGCATGAGAAAAGAAAAAATATATAAGTAACGATTCAAACAAACACACACAAAAAAAACCGTAACGTCGTAATGGAAATACAAAAAAAGTATATTATATATAAATATATAATTCATGTCTTTCGAACTTCTTCGAATAGACACTTCGCCATAGCTCGTAATATTTTAAATTATCAAACAGATGCGAGAAAGATAATTAAATTTAATTGCGTGGGCGAGAGAGCACTTTGAGGTGGTGTTTCTTCAAATTTTTGCCGTCAAATAAATGTATAAGAGGGAACAAGCCTCGCACACTTGTCATTCAAATTAATTCTTCCACTTGTGAAAAAGAAAAGAAAACTCTCATGAAACTCCACATTGATTTGAATTATAAAAATACATAGGTGGTGCTAAAAAAATATATACAAAAGACAAAGGCGTAAATGTTGAGTGTTTTTTAAATTCGTTCGAATGATTTACGTGAGCAAAAGTCCGTGGAGCAACGAGAAACGAGACCTGACATGTGATCTTTCGCCCATCTCTATAAGAAAAAAAAAACGTCGTAGATAGAAAAAAAAACAGAAAGCATGCAAAATGCCATTTATATATGAGAAGACGAGGAAAAAAACACTTAACAAAAAACAAAAAGTCGTATAAATATATAAATAAAGTAAATATATATATATATATAAATATATATGCACACGCATATACGTGTATGCGTGCAAAAAAATAGCGTGTGTGTGTGTCTGTACGTATGCGTGTGTGTGAATATATTAAATGAAACATTCGTCGCGGGAATTGTAAAGTCGCTGGATTCGGATTGAGTGGGTGCATTGAACACGAACAATGATTATATTGTCCACCCGATTAAAACAGAGAAAAAAATATTCGTTTAATTAAGCAATTAATGCTCGCTCCGTTTAGTAGATCCAAAAAAAAAAATCCAAAGGAAACACGAAAAACAAAGTAGTATGACTCACGTTCGGATTAACAAAATACAAAAAAAGTCATTGCCTCGATGTTGAATGTAACACGTTTTACATGGTATCAGAGCATTTGATTTTATAAACATTTCTATACTGTCTATACTTTAACCAAGCTTGGTTCTCATATTCTCTCGGTATTTTCTTTCTGCAGTTTCAGTTCTTTTTTTTCCATTTCTCTCTTATATCTTCGACATTCATGACGCGTAGAGTTGCATTATTTCCGTAGCCGCGTTAGATCTGTCAAAATGATTACTTGGTAATTTTCGTGTTTCTTTGCAAGAGAAGAGAAAAAAAATATAAGCCGTTCACACTGCTGAGTATATCAAACCTTATTGTTTTCATTAAGGTTCCTTTAGTCATAAAGCAGTAGGAAAAGTGTAAAATTTTTAAGGACTATTTTAATTTAAGGAATAATTTAAATAAAGATTAAATTTATCAATTTTTAAAACTTCATGAAGTCTGCTAATTGATTCTTGAACAACTCGTGTACATAAACTCACAACATCTCGTTTACTTTTATCTCTGACTTTTCATTTCTTTCCGCTCTTCCGTGCAGAACAAGCCCAAGAAGAAGAATAACAGCAACAGCAGCAACAAGCAGCAGAGGCGAATAAATAAGTCTCGTCCCGAAGATGTGCCAGCATCACTCAAGATGTCCACTTGCGCTTCCTCAGCGAAAGCCGCCGCTATTAATAACGTCGATAATCAGTCGTCTGCCAATTTGGAGATAAGGACAGTCAAAGCTTGACACAGCGATTTTTCTCGCTTTTCATCGAGAATCGAGAGAGAAAAAGAGAGAAAGAGAGTTTGTCTTGTCGTTTTCTCACTAACAAAAAACAAAATACAAAACCAAGTATGCGTTTTTCCATTTCGACACTTGTTTAGTTTCACCAAGTTACGACATTTATGTAATTGCGCGAATCGTTAAAAGCAGATCATTTTCTAACAGCATCTGACATACAATTTAAAGTATCAATAAAATAATTGAATTCTAATAAAGTTGACATTTCTTAGTAGATCTTACTTTTATTACTTTTTTTACTTATCGACAAATAAACACGAGCTTTCGTAAAAAAAGTTATTTATTTTATAAACATTTTTTTTACAAAATACACGGAATAAGTTACAGTATAAAATTAGTCTTGACTCATGGGTTCATCACAGCTTTCACTTTTTGCGGTTGGCGTTAATTCGTTGAGAATATCAAAGAACTTTAGGTACTCTGGCAGCCAGTCTGGAAAGTGAGATACCAAAATCAGAGCATCCGATTGGCTTTTCAAGAAAATCTCCTTCAATGATGTTACTGTTTGACTTTTTGACTTTTCAGAGTGATATGCAGGTTTTATTCTCAACAGGATCACACAAAATTGTATGTGAGCTGGGTAAAGGTCCAAAGTGTCTTTGTGGTACTTGCTGCAATGTGTCTGAATACTTTCTAGAATTTTTTGTATGAAATCTTGAGCTTCCTGCGAATATTCTGTTTCAACGAATAAATCTTTCAACTTGATAGCTACCAACTCAAACAGAGATGGATTATCAATGACTTTCTCAAAAAGTACTGCCATATCTGGAACAAATTGCTTTTTATCCGAGGAAGAACAGAATGCCTTAAAATAATCTGTCAATGGCTGGTCGATGAGCCAAGATTTTTGATTTTTATAAATTTTTTCAACAAGACCAGTGTCTACTTTTATTTCATCACTTTTGTTTATAAGTTCTTGCAGATAAATTTTACTTTTATTATTTTGCTCCAAATCAATGATTCTCTTGATAACTCTCTCAAAACACTTCATCATTAATTTATTTGTTGCCAGGCAGTTTTGCAATAATTCTGCTGCTGGGATTAGGTTATCGACATTATCACAATTGCACAGAGCTTCCTCCGTTAAATACTTTTTCAAAATATATAGTAGCAAGTGGTAAGACTTTTCTGAATCTCTAAAGATTGGTAAGTTTCCAAAATTCCCTTTGACTCTACTAAACTCCCTCAAGCTTTCCTGCAATTAGTTGATTAATTGTAAAATCAATATAGTTAGTCAAGCTTAATCTACACTAATTTGAATACTCACAATAACATTGAGTTTAACAGAGTAACGTTGGTGTGCTTCCTTCGAAATTTTATACAACAAGATTCTTGTGTAAGAATCTGAAATTTTTTTGATCATATCAACAGCTAACACTGGACAATCAACAGTTTGCTCTGGTTGATTTTTATTTGATGGGCCCGGCTTGTTTGAAGAACTGTTGCTGTTGATAATAGCACTCAAAATCTTCCCATCCATGTTGAATATTCAAAAAAAAAAAAAAACAGTTGAAATTCGTAAAAATAATAGTTTACAGCATCGTTAAAGAGACTAAACAAAATGTAAATAACCGCAGCAGCTTCTTGCAGACATTGTTTACAAACGCACTACCGCCAATTATGCCGATCACATGGTCATAGTTCGCAAACATTTCACTTGGAGCGCTGATGTTCCGCGCGATTGTATGAAATAAAAAAAAAAACAACATTGGAAATTCCATGATTAATTCGTTTTTATTGAATAATAATGTCTTACAATGGTAAATCTATATACAAATGGCATTCTACAAAACAAAGAAATCAACTTAATAACAACAGTATACACCGAAAAATTTTCATCGACGAAAATTCGGGTATAGAGAAACATACAAATACGCCTAATTTTGTCAATTTTTTTTTTGTTTCATTTATTTAACTTTTCAACGACTTCATCCTAGGAATTAAAATTTTTTTTTTTCATAAACTTGACGACAAACTAATAGTATACTTTTCGAATTTTCAAGATTCTCAATGTTTCTCTCGACAAATAAGCATTAAAATTACTCGATATCGTATAATCACTTGGTATACATAGTTAATGGATTTTCACTACTTTAATATTTGTCTCGGGTATACATATATCATCTCTCGTATATTTTTGTCAACATTATTTTTTGTTTTGTTTCATCTTGCACGTGAGTTGTGCAAGTGCAGAATTAAGCTGGTAATAGGAACTGTGATTGCCTGGTGTGTCTCCGTTCACTTTTTGAACTATATATATATATTATTGTTGCACTTTTATCAAGAGTATAATGTAAATATAATAATCTGTATATAAAAATCTATTTTGTGGTCCAAACATTTTGGTCGTTTCGATTAACGATTCTATTATTGATTGTGTAATATCATTTGATGGGAGTTTGTGGTCTTTAAGTGAACGCATTGCACAGGCCGTAAAAAGGCACGAGCTCCTAACTCGTAGACAACCGTGGCAGCTTCTTCTTTGATATATCTTTTGATTCTTCACTACTATATAGTCATTTACTCTAATTGAGAGTGCCACTCTGCGTGCCTACTTTTCAATTATTTCCAATCTTACAAGCATATATATATTCGTATACGGTTTCTTTTTTTTTTCATGTCGAAATTTTTTTTTCTTCCCTTCTGCTGTGTATTATTATGTTACTTTAATGCCTTCACAATATATCGTATACTCAGTACATTTCAATAAAATTAATTAATACAATAAGTCTTATAAAATGTATTGCAACTTGAGATTTCAATTAGTGAAACTTCTTAAAATCTATATTTACCTTTGATCTAACATTCAATCAAATGATGATTCTAATAGTTTTATAATATGCATCGTATAACTAAATACTTGTGGTACAATTTGCAACCTACGTTATATACCTAGTCTAATGAAAAAAAATCATAGAAGCAACTGAAAAAAAGGAAATAAATAAATGAGGTAAACAAAAAATAAGTACAAAACAAAAGTAAATAAATGGTTTCCAACATATTTATTAAATCGCATTGGCAAGTTGAATAGCTTACACGCTAAAAATGGCAAAATAATAAGAACATAAGTAATTTTACTTAATAACTGCGCGGGTGGTGATAAAAAAAACAAACAAACTTAAAATGTTTCGCCGGACAATAGTTAAGTTGGGGGGGAGCACTTATACAACTGATGAATAGAGATTATATTTACACAAGATGGATAGAGAGACAAGGAAGACAAAAAGAAACAAATGAAAGATGAGTTGGAGGACATTGAAAATTAATTAAAATTTAAAATAATAACTGACTGATTGACGCTTCGTTCGCGCTCCCTTATAAAAGAAAAAAGTTTGATCTTGGCTCTGTGGAAATGGCAAAGAAGGAAGAAAAAAATGCTCGAGAATTATTATTAATGCGCATCATGAGAATCATCATCAAATATAAACAAAACGTGAAACGCAAGTAATGAGCGATAATAATAATGATCAGCGATAAATGTATATAACAATCTAGAAGCACCTTAAATCTTCAGTATAACGACGAATCTTAAATAAGTAACTTGACTGAGCGCATTTTTTACACTCTCTTTCACTTTGAGTTACTCGAAGGCCAAGATTCACCGTATTAGTTGTTTTTTCGCTTAAAAATGACAAATAATTAAGAGAAAAAGAAAAACCTAAACTAAACGCTCTAAAAAAACAATTTTTTTTTCTTCTTCAAGAAAAAAAAACAAATTAAATTCACGGCAAATTTTGATCCTTCCTCCTCAAAAAAAAAAATAATAATAAAACAACCGAATAAATTTTGCATTCGACACGATTGTAAAGTCCGTCGTCGCTGAGCCGCGCCGGCTCGTTTAAATTGCACAATAAAATACACAATTCTAATCGTTCTCCGATAAGTTAGTCCTTTTTGTTTTGTGAGCGATAATGATGAAGAGAAACAAAAAAAGGTCGGAAGTACATCCTTAATTCTTTTTTTTCTCCTCGTTTGTCTTCTTTACACAATTAATAATGAATTATCACTAGAGAACATTACTATGGCTCAAGACGCTTCCCTGATTATGTTTATTGTGAATATCACGTAATTAGCTCTCACGCTCACACCGAAGAAAAAAAAAACACAAAATATTATAGTCGCGTCTCACACGCAAAATGCATCGGTGAAAATTAGCCTGTACGACATAAGTAAGTGACTGCATCTATAAGTACATCGTATTGCATTGTGATTTTGGAAAGTATATGCGGCCGACGTTTTCAACTCCTGTTTATCGTCTGGCAGTGAAATTTCAGTTCTTGATTTACACACAAGTTTTTCGTATTTTGACAAAGTCGAGATTCAGAAAGACAGAAAAAACAATCGCCAAATATTATGTTTATATGTTCCAACAACACGCTCGGCGGACGTTCTCTCTCGGCGTATACGTTGGCGTACATAATTTGTCTACACACTTGGAAGCTATCGTTTCTCTTACCAACCATTTTCAGATTATTGTATTATACTCTTTAATAATAATAACTATAATAGTAATAATAATAATAATAATAATAATTACTTATGACTAAAGTATTACGCGTCGTCGGGTACACTCAAAGATATGACCAGTATATAGATAGATACTAGTAATAAAAAAAAATTGAAACTCGAGAGAGCGGTTTTTGATCACACACTCGTTCATCGTCAACGAAGACTATATTATTTTTTTTACCCCTCATGTATTCCGTTCGCTCTATCGTAACGACTGTTAATGCTTGTAATATATATCGCACGCGAAAAAAAAAACGTTAAAACGGAGAGTATGAGAAGACTGACACGACTTGGAGGTAGCTGTGGTGTGGTTTGTCATGTTAAGTAAGTAGTACACACTGGCTGTTGCCTGCAGCAGTATAAAAAACTCGTATAACAAACGAACAAATTAACAATCAACACGTATAGAAGAGAAAAAAAAAATAATGATATACCTCTCGCGCCGCGACGGCAACACTCTGTGCGAGCATCGAGGACGCGCGCGCGAGAATATTATCTGACTGCACGGAGTTTGTTAGTTTATTCAAAGTAGTATTAGTTTAAAAAAAACACGTTAACGGCTTTGTTTCTACAAGTAGTATTATAGTATATCACGGCCTGGCTGCTTCAGTTCTCCAGAGTTTGTTATTATAGTATGCGCGAAAGATTGCGCGAGCGAGCGCGAGTCTGTTGGGAGGCAAGAGTCCGCGCGGGGGCAGATTCGACATCTGCGACTCACGAAAAGGACGGACGGTAAGACGAAATAAAAACGAGCTTTTGCCGAAACAGACTTGACGCTCGCTCGCTCGTTTCGTCTCGACGCGCTCTGTATACAATCTATTGCAATACTGTTATCAACAATTGTTAATTGTAAAGATTCAACGTGACTATTGCGGACTATGCACGGGTATATACATTGTATCGGTTGGGCCGAGGGTGCAGTGCGCGCGCGTTTATCTCGAGATATTTCTAAGCTTTGTGCGCGCGAGAGACAGTGGGCAGTTTTGTTTGCTCATTTAATTATTGTATATATTCGATAAAATCGTACATCTGTATAAATATATATAGAACCTGTGTATACATATAGCTATCATAAATACTGCGGTAGAAAACTATTATCATCGTCGTTGACTGAGCTTTTGCTGCATAAATATATATATTAATATATGTGTATATAATATACTTATAAATTCTGACTCTCTTTTATCGTTCCTCCCCCTCCATCTTTCTCTTACGCCACGTATAATATTTAGTGTTGCACGGCATCGTCTCTCGCGTGCGCTCGAGCCAACTCGCCACCACTCCCCTCGGCCTTCTTGTTTATATCTTTCACTATTGCTTTGTGGAATCTTTGAAATCGTACGTCGGAGAAACACAAAAAATTGCGTATAAAAAGAGAAAAAAAAATCAACGAAAAAAATAATAGAGAGGCATTTACATTATTACTATTATTGTATCGTGTACGTGTACCTTCTTTGTATGTTCATTTCTTTTTTTTTTGTGTCGATTCACTATGGCACGGAACGGATTCCTCGTTTCTTTTTTTTTTTGTTTACCTCGATTGATCGTTCTCCCGACGCCCGATCCAGTAATTGCACGCGCACTCACTCGCAATTAATATATTTCTATTCATTTATATATATAATAATAACCTAAGACTATCGTTATTTAAGTGTTTTTTTATATATATCGTTTAATTATTATACACGACTTGAAAGATCGATGCGCAGTGGGTTAGTCATCATCGTCGTCCGGATCCGAGAAAAAAATTTGTACTTGTATTTATGATTTACTTGTTCATCTTTGTTCGAATAGAGAGCTTCAAGGCAAGAAGTGGTTTCTTTGTACCAACTATCGACCTGGTTATGTTCAACGCGCGCGCTCGTATACAAAGTCTTTTTTTTCCATTATTTTTCATCTTAAAGTCTGCGTGATATCGGATTTTTCTTTTTGTTGAAAGTCTGCGCGTCCGCCGCCCCTTAAAAACCTAACGAGATTAGTATACTCAGAGTATTTTTTTTGTTGCTCAGATCTAATGAAGAAGAGAAGTCTGTCAACGCTTCTCTCTCTTTTTACTCGGCTTTCAGAGCCTCTGGCTCGTCGTTCTCGCTGAATTCATCGTCTTCGCCGGCAGACGATTCACCTCCACCGCCACCGGCTCGATCCTCGTGCACGAGATTCCTACCGTCGTCGCGAGCGATCATCGGGTAATCCTCGCCTCGATTGCTCAGCTTCTCCATGGCGCTCATGTTGGCCATTCTCAGCGCGTAGGCGGCCATCGCCTGCTCCTGGGACATCGCCCCGCCGGAATTCTCCACCATCATCTGGAAGAAGGTGTCGATGATGGCCGAGCCCGCGACCGCCGAGGCGGCGTTGTGCTGCTGCTGCTGTTGCTGCTGCTGGTGGTGGTGGTGCTGGGCCAGCGCGTGATGGTAGGGCGCGGTCTGCGGCTCTCGACTGCTGTGATAGGTGTCCAACGATTTGGCGGCTATGGCGCCGGGGGTCGCTTTGCCGTTGTTGTTGCTGCTCTGGTGGCTGCTGATGCTGTGGTTCGGCACCTTCGTTATCACTGTGTTGTTGTTGGGTGTCGGCGAGCCGTACCTACGGAAAGAGCTGTCGAACGAACGCGCATTCGAATTAGTATGACGATCGATATTACAGAACTTCAATCCGGCTGATAATTTCCGCGACGATCAATCTTCCCTAAATCTCGCGGCAATCGTCAATCGTACAGCCAAAGAGGAAGAAAAAAGAAGGAGAAGCAAGCAAGTAATCGCGGGCGCGCGGGAGTAAGCCTACGGAAAAATGGACGCGCGCAATATCCCCCTCTATCGCGTACTTAAATCCAGTGGCATCAATCTTGGCGTTTTGTCTTACCTAAGACTGAGCGGCAGCGTGAGGTCCTCGGGATCGTCTCCCCCGCAGAGCGAGCTGCCGGCCTCGGAGGGCGCCCCACCCCCGGGACCCCGTGGGATTTCCAGCCTCGGTATGTCGCCGCGACGCGGCCCCGTCGGACTCGCTCGCGCCTTCAACTCGGCTGGGCTGACTTTGACCCCGGCTTTGGCCAGCAGTCGCGACGCCAGGTCGGGATCGAAGGGACTCGGCATCGGCAGCACCGGCAGGTCCTTGGTGCTGATTCCCCGATGCTGGCGCGACATGTGCGAGTGCAGCGAGTTGCGCGATTTGGCCACCGTGCCGCACAGCACGCAACGGTAACCCGGACAGATCGTGTGCTTGTCCTCGAGATGCGTGCGCAGTGTGTGCGCCGAGCGATAGATCTTGCCGCACTTTGGGCATGGCCTTGGGTCCGTCGCTCGTACTCGCAGGATGTCGATGCTTCGCCGTGCTGTGGGAAATCAAAATCAAATCGTACAATAGTAATGCTTTTCTTTATTCCTTCACTTTCTCAGTCCAAACTGGATTTGTTTGTCGGGGAACGTTGATTCAATGAACTTTGCGTTATCTTCAATGGACAATTTATCGTTCTCGATACGTCGTCTCTCTTTTTTTTTTTTTACAAATTTTCCAATTGATTTATTTGAGGAAAAAATTCGTACGAGACGTAAAGTAACAACCAAGAAGCATGAGAAATTTCGAGGGACAACATTACTCGCGCGTTCAAATGGTAATTTTCATCAGGCTATTAGCGCGTCAGTTTCACAGCTAATGGATATAAAAATTACATAAAACCAAAGAGAAAGTTTGTTTACAAAAAAAAAATTACAGATATACTTGTAGTTGTTGCGTTGAAGAAAAAAAAAAGAAAGGACAGAAAAAGAAAGAAAGAGAGGGGGGATGAGCGAAAGTGACGAGGACAAAATGACAGAATATGTATATTCACTAAATACCTTTTTGTGTTTTATTTATACAAAGCATTATTGAAATAGTACAACGGTATATCTTTGTAACTCTTGCCGTTTTCGCTAAGCATTTTTTTCCATTTTTTAATAACGAGTTTTTCATCGTCCATCTAAAATAGTGCGCACGATGTATATATACTCTATAATATATATATCTTTATAATATAATCTATACATCTGCAAATTTTTTTTTTCATTCAAAATTTTTTGTTCTTTTGCTTCTTATCGTGGGTTGACAAGGGGTTCTGGGGAATAGCGTCGTCGGACGAACGCACACGCGTCACGACGACGTAGTAACTTTAAAGTCTCGTTACGCGGGACGAGGACTCTTCAACGCGGCAATACTGATACGTACGCATATTTCGTTTGTATATATAGAAAAATAAAGCAATTTGTAAGTTTGTGTGTTAAAAAATGAGCTTTTTATGTTTTAGTAAAATAAAGTATAGGCTGGAAAAAGGGGCAGTCATCAGTCTATAAAGTTCTTTCAAGAAAGAAAAGGAAAAAGTATATATATAAAAAAAGTAATAATAATAGTAATAATAAGAGAAATGAAGACAACGTCATTTTGTTGCTTTCTTTTTTTGTTTTTTTTAGCGTAGAGCCTCGCGCCGCTCTTACCTCGCTACTTAGTACGGTAATATTACATTTTATCAGCATCATCATATATTACGTATACAATCTATATAATCTCTAAATAGTCTCGCGCCGCTTAAAGCTAGATGTGTCTAGGCGTAAGGCTTTGCTTACTCGAGGAACATTATTCGCGTGTTTTATCATCATCATCATCATCATCATTTTGTTTTAAAAGCTACACGTGTTTGTGTGTGTGTGTTTCGTATGTGCGTATGTGTGTGCGTAAGTGTAAGTGTGGTGTAAAAATATATTTACAATGGAAATGGCAGAAGAGTTGTATAGTGTGGTTTTAGACATAAGTCCATCTGAGGGTCTTGATCTGGTCCCACTGTAGTGGGTGTTTGAGCCTCATGTGGTTGCGCACGCTGTTGGGATGGGAGAATGTCTTGGCGCAGCTGCTGACCGGACAGGTTGGCGAGTCGCGTGGATAATGATGCTCGAGGTGCGCCCTCATGCCACCAATGTCCTGGATGATTCTGCTGCACAGCGGGCAGCGATAGCCGTACCTCGTCTGCACTGATACCGCTGCTGCTGCTGCTGCATCTGCAACCACCAGCCAGCGTGACACAACAGACACACACAGCGAGTGACTTTTTTTTTAGCGCGTTTTTTTTTTTGCGTGCGTGCTTTTTTTTTTGTTTCGGGGGTCAGAGAAAAGCGGTCGTAGCTTCTTTTTTTTTTTGTTTCCGTTTGATTTTGATTTTCATCTCTTAGCGTTTGTCTCTTTAAGGATGGGATGAGGAGGAATTGGCGGTCGAGGGACGCTGGTGTATGCCGTGCGCCTGAAGCTGGTGGTTGATGAGATAGTGCTTGGTCTTGCAACGCTTGCCGCAGACGTTGCACTGGGGCCAAGTGTCGGCCGGCGGCCAGCTCGAGTGCACGTTCTTCACGTGCTGGCGCAGATTCGACGGCGACGAGTAGCTACGCCCGCAGTAGCGGCACACTGGACGTAGCTCCTCGTGTCTCAGCGCCGTGTACAGTCTGGCGAAATTCTCCTGCACCTGCTGCTGCTGCTGATGCTGCTGGTGGCAGTCCCTCGGTGATCCTACAACCAGGCGCCCACCACATTCTCGTCTTTTCTCTCACTTTCATTCTCAATTGTTTTTACTTTTTTTTTACACAAAAGCTCTCCCGCCGTCTCGCCTCGTCAACGACGTTTACAACACTCTCGTACTCGCTCGCTTGTTTATTCACTCTCTCAGGGCATGCCCCCGGTTGTAGGATTTTTTGATATTTTTTTTTATAATATAAATATAAAAATTTCTTTGTTGTTTTTTTTTTTTGGTGGTGTGATGCGTGTGTGAGCCGCCGAAGAAGCAGCCGAGGAGTAGTAGTAGTAGTATTGATCCGCGCCACCCGCTTCTCTCTCTCTCTCGTTATTACTATCGTTCCTACGAATCTCGGACCTCACCCACGTCAAAGCGCACACGCCACGCAAACGCAAGCGCGCTCTCGCTCTCTCTCCTTTCGTAATTGCGTTTCTTCAAAAAGCCAGCCCTCCACCGTTGCCTTGATTTATCGACTTCGATTCTCTCTTTTTTTTCTCTCTCTCTCTCTTTCACCGAGGGGTTACATAGCACGAAATTGCTGGATTTGTGTCTGCTATACTGTTTTTTTTCTTTTTCGTTTTCTTCCTGCGTGTGCAGCAGCACGGCAATTCTTGATTGACAAGTGTATAATCGATGAATTGTTGTTGTTGTCGTCGTCGTCGTTTCTTGCGTTTACATTCTGCAAAAGCTCTGGCAGTATTTACACTTTATATATCGCACTGTGTTTTTGCGTGTATGTGTGTGTATATGTGTACGTCTGTATGCGTGTCATTGACAAAACTATTCTTCGCACATTCCAATTTGTCGCAGAGATAGCGTCGCTCGCAGCTCGATATCGATTATGCAGCAATGCCAGCGATTCCGTAAATTTTCAATAGCAGTCGGACCACGCGACACGGACATTTTTCATCGCTTATAGGAATCCGTGTTGGCATCCGCGCGCTCGCGAGGGGGAGAGAGAGTGCGATTTTGAAAGTCTTCTCTTATTTTTTTCTTTTATTAACAATTCAACAATCGGTTTCAAAATCACACCCCTGAATTATCCGAACGAAAGGCAATGTTCGTTCGAAATTAGAAAAGACGAGTTTGCATGAAACCTTAAAAAAAAAGAGAATCGCTTTTCGAAGCTATATAGGCTGTATAGCTTTCTCTCTCTCTCTCTCTCTTACTCTCGGTTCGTGTGCTTGCGAGGGGTGGCAGAGACAGACATCAAGACAGCCGGTTTGATCTATGTGGGGTGGGGGAGAGAGAGAGAGAGAGAGAGAAGTTTAATTTAGGTAGTCTCGCCCGCGCCTTCAAGCCACCCACCACCACCACTAGCAGCAGCAGCACCACCACCACCCCCGTTTTTGCTATCGGCAGCTAGTCGATAGTTCCTCGCCCCTTTTCTTGAAAGCAGCAGCAGCGCGAATGCAGCGCCTCGTGAAATTCTTACATTTTTCATGTCTCGCTTTTCTCTCTTCTCGCTCGCTCACTCGCTCGCTCGCGCGCGCGTGTGTGTACTTTAAAAACAGGAGGGACCGGAGAAACTAGGGAAAAGCGACGTAAAAAAAAAAAAAGAGAGAGAGAGCGAAAGCTCTTGAAGGGTAGGCACGTGTCGCAAGCGAAAAAATGTGCTGCGAGGGTAGAGAGAGAAATTGACGTGGGCGGTATAAAAGACGACGCCCCCCGATCGATCGCATCCTCCTTGATTTTCTTTTTTTTTTTTCGTGGCGCTTACTCTCTCTCTCTCTCAGTCGCGCGCGCGAAGAATGCACAGAGCCCTATTGGATTTCAACCCTCCGAAATGGACAAGTTTCGTGAGAGAAAAAGAGAGGCCTAATGGACGGCAAAAGGGAGAGAATTCAAATTCGGCATGACGGTTTTATCGAGAAGCCATTAGGCTTGGCTAGTCACGTCTTTAATAAAGCTCTCTCTCTCTCTCCCTCTCCTACTCTCTCGCTCTCTCTGTCTTCCTAATCCTGCAATTGTCGTTTTTCCAACAAAAAAAACAATGGGCATTCAATTAAAGTTTTGCAAGTTTTAATTAAACCCGCACCAGCACCGCCACCGCCGCTGCCGCGAGAACACGTCGGCCGCCTTTCTCTCTTTCTCTCTTCTAATGACTTATCGATTTTTCATCAGGCCTAATGGAAGAGAGAGAGAGAGAAAAAGAGGTTAAGAGTCGAAGGGGGATGCCCTTCCTTCTTTGGATTTCCTCCCTCGCTCACACCCACACACACACATACATAGAAGATGCAATCGACAATTTGGACAATACGCAGTCAGCGAGAGAGAGAGAGAGAGAGAGAGAGGCTTTGCTGAAAGGATCGATTCGTAGTCAGCAAGCGGCAGCGGCAGTAGCAGCATCAGGAGGGGGGTACTTGCCGGCGCGCGCTTTTGGAAGGGATACTCGTCGTTAGAAGTCGCTGTGCGCGCGTGGAATACGAATGAAGAAGCAGCAGCGACAGCGGCAGCGAGAGAAGAAGCTGATAGACGAGAGCGAGAGAGAGAGAGAGATAGCTGAAAGGTGGGGAGAGGCGTTGTTTGTTGAATCGGCCGACCTAGAGAGATCAATACCACTCGCAGATAGAGGCACACACTATTATTCCTCTCTCTCACTCTCTATCTATCTTTCTCTCCCTCTCGTTCGCTCGCTCGTTCGCTCGTTCGCGATGGGCTGGACGAAAGCCCCGTGCGCTTGCCGCAACACTTATCTCACTCAAAATGGACGTTCGATGATCGTTGCCTATCATTGCTGCTGATGTTGATGCTGCTGCTGTTTGTCCCATGCCGTGGTACTGCTGCTGCTGCTGGCGTAGGCCGACTGTGCTTGCGCGTGAGTCTGCATCTGGTAGACCGGGTAGCTCTTTCTCTTCCTGATGCCGTGCATCGACAGCAAATGTATCTGCAGATACTGCTTGGTCTTGAACTGCTTGGCGCACACGTGACAGGAGATGTACTGGGTCTGCACCGTGTGCACGTTCACGATGTGCTGCTTCAAGTTGCTGTTGTTGCTGTAGATCTTGCCGCATTCCGGGCACTTTGGCTTCGGCTGACCGCTCATATCCTGCAGCTGCGTTGACTGGTAGCTGCTCGCGTGTTGCTGCAGTAGCGCCAGCTCCTCGATCTTCTTCTTGGCGATGATCATTTGCTGCTGATGCTGCTGCTGCTGCTGGGCTGTCGTCGTCGCGAGCGACTGTTGTTGGCTGGTGCTGCCCGGCGGCTGCCAGGACTCGGCTGCCTGATGCTGCCACCGCCCTGCGAACCACCAGCCAAGTTTCAGTCGTGCGACTCCAATTTTTGTTTTGTTTTTTTTTTCGCTCGCTCGCTCGCTCTCGTTTTTCCGCCTTACAATGCTAATCGTTTCATATCTCTCTCTTCGCGCGCAATTTTTTTTTTTAGTTTTTGCCTATTTTTCATTTCTTTCGTTCACTCTCTTTTTTTACACAATTTTATTTTTCTTTTTGTTTCACTTGATTGCACAGTATCAATTTTTTTTTTTTGGTCACCAATTTTTCCGCGAGAGAAATGAATTTTCTGTTTTTTTTTATACAATCGCTGATAATACGCTGTTTGTTGTTGTTGTTGTTGATGATGTTGATGTTGTTGTTATACAGAGTGTAGATAATAAATAGCGATATAACAGGCTGCTTCGCACGCGCTGATGGTTACAAGAGGCAAGAGTTGTCACAGTAGAGTCAAGGGATTATAAGGTGGCTTGGTGGTGAGAGAGAAGGTTGATATTTGGTTATAACATGGTGGTGAGTGGTGGAGAGAAATAAAGTAGCTGAGAGGTACGAGAGTGTCCATGCATTCAACGCAACAACGAGAGATAATCAAAAAGATTGTTGATGCTTTGGTTTTTTTTTTATTAAATTATTACTTTTTTGTTTTCTCAACAACAAAAAAAAGACTCAAATTTGCTTTTATCACGGAGGAGATGGCGGGAGGATAGCTAGTTTGGGCTACGACCGTTAGACTGGATTATCAATTTTTTGGCAGTTAAACACTTACCGTAGCTCGGGTCCTGGTTCGCCGCCGCGTGAATCCCCGACGGGCCTGGCATCAGTCCTGTGATTCCAAAAGAAACAAACGAAAAAAAAACTCTCTTATTTCTCTGCCACTCTCAATATCAATGAAATTTAGTTTTTTTTTTCTATGAACGATTGATTTACCTTGTAGGCCGAGTAGTGCCGCTGGAAAGGTATTACGATGGTGTTCCAGAGAGTCGTTCAGGAGCTCGTTCGGCTCAGTCTTCACCGAATTCAACATGCTGTCGTTGTTGGATGTGTCCTCCTCGTTGTCCGACATCGAATTCGAATCCTCGCCCGTCGATTGCGCCTACACACAGATTACCATTCGTACAAAAAAAAAATATATCGTCGCCGAATTGTTTTTTTCTTTTTCAACGCGTTCTCTTTACCTGAACATTATTGGTGGGAGTGTGTATCGTTGGTCCACCTTCCAGTGCTTGACCCAGCAACGAGTCTTGCATCATGTCTGATTTCGACTCCACGTGGTTGGCCAAAGGTGGCGAATAACTCCTTGGCCGTTTCTCCGGTGGTGGACTCACTCCGCTGTCGTTTAAATCGCCCCTCGTGTTGTCTTGCCATGAGTGATTTCGCGGCGTTGCCTGTATCGAATATTTGCGTTTTTAAATTCCTTCTTTTTTTTTTACGCAACACTTTTGATCCCAACTTACGATCGCGGGTTAATGTAATTCAGTGAAATTCAATGTTTAATTTTACGACGATTCTTTAAGAAAGAGAGAGAGAATGTCAGGACTAATTATACGAATAAAACTTTCCTCGATTTTGTCAATGATTATTCTAACAAAACTTTCTAAAATACTTAGCGCGGTGTGCGTAGTAGTATATTAAAAAAAAATCAGATACTTGTCGCTATTTCATCACTATCGTCCAAGTAGAAACTCCCGAGATATTGACTAATTGCATTCTAAATGATAATAAACATTGCAAGCAAGCAAGCAAACGAGCAGCAAAAAAAAAAGAGATACTTACGGGTGCACTGGCGTTGCTAGGATTATTGGACGTGTTGGACGGCAGTTTGGAGGCGGCCGAGTTGTTGACGTCGGCGAGTCCCCTCACCTGAAGCATCTGCGCGGTCTTGAGGAAGGCCGCCAGTTGCTCCTGACCGACGTGCACCTCGCCGTGATACATGAAACGCAGCAGCGACTCCATATCCGCGCTCGCCACGTCCCTCAGTATCACTATCGGGTGTTGGCATGGGTTTGCCTGTAATAACATTTTTTACACACAACACGTAAATAAAAATTTCCTATGCTATATACTATTTTTAGTATTGTTTCGTCGTAATTGCGAGGGTGTGCCCTCTGTGTTTGGTTATACTAATTTGATTAGCCTTAATTGGATGAGAGTAAGCCAAGTTTAAAAACGTACCTACGCCGTCTGTGTGTATTTTTTCTCTTTTTTTTTCGTAATGACTAACGTTGATTATACCCGCGCGTAAACGATTAAGATGCTTTTATATACGTTTACTCTTGACAGATTGTCCATTTTGTGTGTATGTGTGTATGTGTGTTGCAACGCGATAAGCGCGTTATCGATTTGTTAACAAACAATTACACGATATTTTTATAATGAGCTCTCGCTTTTGAAAAATACACACACACACACACACACACACACACACAGAAAGACACATAGGAGGAAGTAATGAAACAACACGGTAAACAATTTAACCGCGAGCGATAAACTGTTTCGTCAAGGCGTAATTATAGCGTGCGGGAAATCCAGTCGCACTCTCTCTCTCTCTCTCTCTCTCTCTCGCTATCGATAATAAATACCGAAAAAGCTTAATGAACGCGCCTATAATTGAAAAACCGTCAATTTATATATCTGTTGGAATTATCGCTCCGAGAGAGAAAAAAAAAAGTCGAAACTATGCGCGCTCTGAAAAATCGAAATGTATCACGATTATTAACAACTGCGCGCGCCGCTTGCAATTGTGCGTTAATTGGCATAACAGGAATAATTGACATTGCCGCGTGACGAAATTCTGTCTGCTGCTACTCGAGAGAGCAGCCGAAACAAAAAAAAAAATAAAGAAAAAGTAACATGCGAGACGGCGGTGGCGGCTGGCAGCGGCAGCCCTGCAAAGTAGAGATATACGACTGCATGGTTTCTGATCCGGTTATGCCTTGCATGGGCTTCGCTAAAACAGCCTACACACAAATACACAGATATACACACACTAACACACACAGAGATACATTGAGCAAGTACACACAATCAAGCCTCGCCTTCTAACTCTCGTGTGTTGCCCACGCAAGCAGTCCGAATTCCACGACACTTTCTCTTTTGCACGGAGCAGACTCAGAAAGAGAGAGAGATGATAAAGACTCGTGTGTAAGTAGAGAAAAAAAAATCGATTGAACAAAGGGGAGGTTGAGCAAGGAGAGAAACATTGTCAAAGCCTTCGCTCTTTTTTTTTTACAATGAGATGAATGAGTTTATTGATCGACTGGGCCGATTGTCAACTTTATCTCGAGTGTATTAATAAACGGTTTTATCGGCCATTGTGCGCGACTTGGGAGATTTAGCTAGCTATAATTGATGATTTTATAATTGCCATCTCTCTCTCCCATCCACCACCCTTCTTATCATTTCCCATCTCTCTACGCGCGTATATATACATATACAAGAAACCTTATAAGAAACGGCATTATCGCTATATGCGCGAGAAATTCATCTGTCAGCGACGAAAGCCTCTCGCTTATACTCTCGCGCGTTAGGTAAATAATCGCTCGACGGTGGCAAACAATGAATAAAAATCCTAAAAATATATACCACGCGAGCGAGCGGAGCGCGGCTCGGTAAAAATACAATTCGGCAAGTAGCATCGTCTTTCCACGCGAGAGCTCGGTACAGCGAGTATAGCGGAATGCGCGACGCACTTCCGCCGGATAAAAATACTGGGTGTAACGTGTCTCCTCAACTCATATATATATATAAGTTTTGTTGCAACGTCGTCGTCGCCGCCGTCGCGTGTCTTCTTCCTTTAATATATATTATATTTTGCGCAATTGCCCTATACTCGCTTCCACGCAAAATTACGCTGGATAAGGGGTATATATATATATTATATATTTGTTCCGCGCGACATAATGGTATCGCGTTACCAAATCGTCGCCGCGGCTTAATATAAAAATAGTATCCCTTGGAGGAGCACACACAGAGCACGCGAGGGCGGCACGTGTCAATGTGTGTGTCTGTTTGTGTATGAATCTGGAAATTCCTCTAATCGAAGAACGAGAGAGAGAAGCGACATCGTCGTCATCGCCGAATTAGATCGTTGTTGTGTGTGTGTGTGTGTGTGTGTGTGTGTGTGGACAAGTGACTTAAATTGTTCCGAATGTACTGGCGCTCTCGCGAGTAATAATAGAATATGGAGCAGAGCGACCAAATTGTGCAACGCAACGAGAATAGACGTTTTTTCGGCGAGCGAGAGAGTGAGTGAGCGGAGCACGTGCGCGACGACGACGACGACGACGACGACCCCATACTTATCTTCTCCGATGCCGCGACTGCATCGCGTGAGCTTGTATACTCGCCGCGGAGAAGCAAACGCGTACAGCCAGGTACCGAAAATAAAAATAATGCCACGAAGAGAGAGAGAGAGAGAGAGTAATTGCGAGGGTGGCTTGTACCGTGTTGTTGACCTTGGCTTGGAGTGGGAGGCAACACGAGAAAACACATCCAAAAATTGATCAAGCACCCTTATTTCCTTTTTCTTCTTTTTTTTTTATTCTTCATTGCAACTTTCCGTGCTTAATTTATCACGCTCTGAATATAAAAGAGTCTATGTGTGTGTGTTTTATTTCTCGTCGAAGCATCATAATTGATTGGTTCTCATTGACACGGAAAAGCGTATATAAAAGATATAGTTTCGTCAGAGTCGCGCGCGCACAAAAAAAAAATGTATTTTTGTTACGCCGCCACTGCTATCCGCGATCGTAGCGTAAGATTCGAAGTATAAAAACAAAAGTTGCCACGCGCGTATGCTACTATTTTTATATTTATTGCTCCCTCCCTATCCCCCGTTTTTTTTTTATTGCTGTCTGATCGGTGTGTAACAAGAGATACTTTTGAAGATTCTATTCTGAAAAGTGTTGATATCTTAATCAGATGATTAGGCGAGCGAGGGCTTCCTTACAAGAAGCGACTATGACAAATCAAATATTTGATAGAGGCACCGTTTGTTCTCCTCCTCAGTAGCGCGTCTAAGGTGTAAAGCCATGTTAAAATAATGAATGGTCGAAAGTAGGACGCGTGAAAAAAAAAACATCGGCGTAATAATTGATATACCTTGAGTAGCCTGCGAAAGTAGGGGCTGCAGGCGGACAGCACGACCTTGTGGGCGGTGTAGCTACTGGAGTCGCAGGCGAGGGTGACGTCGACGAAATCCTCCTCATCGCGCAGATGGCGAAAGCTCGACAATATACTCGAGTGGAAGTCGTTCCACCGAAGGGAGTACTGCTGCTCGCCCGACGACGAGGTGGTGGAGCCAGTCGCCATGGCGCCCGTCCCCCCGGGACCCACGGCCGAGGGCACCAGCGGTGCTATTGTGCAGTCCTTGAAACACACCAACCTTTTTGCCCACCTGCTGCCTGCTGCTGCTGCTGCTTTTGCCTTCTCGCTCGCTTCAGATTCGCGCACTCACTAGTACTAGTACTCACTTATTTGTTTATCTATTGCTGCTGCTGTAACAGAAAACGAATTTCAGTTTAATGCTTAACGCTTCAAAGAGCCGAATAATAACAGAAGAAGGCTTCGCGTTACATATTTCGATATATAATATACGAATATTACATTGCGCTCCGCGAGAGCGCGGTTACCCAACGCAGTACTACAATCTCCAGCCCGATAAAAACTTTAATTAAAAAATAAGGAAAGAGCGCGAGAGCGAAAAAAAAACACACAGCTTAGCCTTGCTGGTGTGTGAAACTCGTTCAAAAAATTGTTAGATTTTTTCACTCTCGCTATTAAGCTACTGAAACCGCATACTTTTGATAAATTATGGTTTTTATCGCGAGTTTATACTATTATCGGCTATGTACAGCACATATTTCATAATGCCCATTGTTACTGCGAACAGCAGTTGATAAAATGTTTACATAATGTCCTCGCGTCAATATAATTGACCAACGCGCCAGCGTCGCAATGAATAACATTCGGGGAGAGAGAGAGAGAGAGGACGAGATTAAAAAAAGAAAAAAAAATTTCTGACTACACGTGCGCGACGCGTTGTTTTCCGGGGGCCGCATTCGAATGACAACACTCGAGGAAAAATTCAAAGTGGCTTTTTATTTATAGGCAAACGCACACACACAGACACACACGTACATACCTTTTTGCCGAATCTCCAGCGGCGTTTGCGTCTGCGACGAAGAAACTACGAGGGATGGTGTGGCAGAGTGGCGTTTGTTACTTCCGGCGTTGTTTGGCTGACTGTTGCCTTGCGTCCTTGTCTCATGGATTCGTTCTGTGCCGCTGCATAGCTCCTCTCAAACTGCACGAAAATGCAACAATTAAAGACCACATGTTTGAAGAAGAAAAAAGTTGACTTTTCGCGACTGGTACACTACAAAAAATAGTTCTTATTTTAAGTATGCAGCAAATTCTTTCTGCTCGTGATTATTTGCAATTACTAGGATCACTCTTTTTGCATCAAGCTTTTCTTGGCATAAAGAGAACAAGATATATTCATTTTTAGTTCAACTTTCCAGCTACTTCATTAAAAAAACGTCTTCTTAAATTTGCTGCAGGCTTATTTTAAGAACATTCCTACTTAATTTAAGAACTTTTTTTTGTAGTGATACGTAATAAGACTCATTTCTCTTTCTCTCACTCGCTCGCATTCACTCTCGCACTAACGATAAGACTACATCCTGGTGTACAAGAGATTCGATCGGCTGTGTATGTACGCCGACATACACGAAGCTTTGAATTACGAAATTTATGAATATATATGGGTCATACACATTTTTGATGCCGAGAACTTTGCGTATTAGCGTAATCATACCACTGCCGCGGCGATAACACGCGAATCGCTTTTTTTTTTTGATAAAATCGAATTGCTTGTGGCGGTCAACGTCGTTTCTTTTTTTGTTCAATCATATTCATACTTGCGCATAATATTGCTTGCGGTTCATTAGTGACCCGCGCACACGTGTCGTCCGAAGAACAATCTAATCGCTTGCGAAAGTAATCCGGGGGGCAAAACCCACGACTCTCATTAGAATAATTACTTGCGCGCGTGCACGCAGTGTTGCGACAGACGTTTAAACGAAAAAAAAAAGCGATGAAGAAAAAGAAATAAAAAAAAAACGCACTTGCGAGGCCTATTTATAAAAGGTGCGTATACGCACACGTGGACATACATATTCAGAGTTTAAGCGGCTTTTCTATATTTATAAACGCTTGCGAGAGTGAGCTTTATAATCGTGTCGTCTTCTCACTTTTTTTTTATACGAGCGCGCGTGTGTGTATAGAGAACTTTTTGTAATGAAGCTTTTCCCTAAGTGCGCGACTCTCTCTCTCTCTCTCTCTCTTTCGCTGACTTCTCGAGCGCGCTATTATTAAAAATCGTGTTTACTCGCGACGACGACGACGGCGAGCGCCTCCTCTAAATGTACCGACGACGACGACGACGACGAAGAGAGCTTAGAGGCACTTATTTTCGGAGCGTGAAGTAATACAACGCGCGAGGAGCTGCGTGCTGCTTTTTGATTAACCCGTATATACATATGAGTGTGTGTGTGTGTGTGTCGGTTGCATTTTTTGTTTTCTTACAAACGCACACACACACGCGTGCTCTCTTCTCTTCTTTTTTTTTTCGGAGTAATTAGTTTCTTTTCGGAGTGTCGAGTTACGCGAGGTTCTATCGTATCCGCGCGCGTGTGCGGCGTTTATTGTTACACGGAAACAATTATTCGCGATTTGATGCGTTTATAAATGTAACAGCAACCAAATGAAAAAAAAAATTGAAAGTGCCTGCCTTGGGGAAAAAAAAATTAATGCAGCGCGTGCTTAACGAGAGCCGTTGCCTCGAAGTGTAAGAAAATTACCATCGAAACTAGGAGAAAATCGTCTCAATGCCGCGCAGCAGCAGCAGATAGAAGCGCGCGTATAGACCGTCAATAAATTTTCAACTTCTCTTCGCGCGGCGTGTATATATCGCGCGCATAGCCGAGGGCAGGCTAATTTTTCCAAAAGCTTCACAAATATTATATACGGTGCACAACACACAAACAAAAACCCGTGGTGAAAGTCCGCGGCAGGCTAATAAATCAAACGTTTGGAAGCCTCAAAACAGCCCAACAGCAGCAGCATCCCTCTAATATAACTCTCGGGATGCGGCGACTGCGGCGGCGGCGGCACGTGGTGCTCGCATGTGCGAAAAATATCGAGGGGATGCACCACGCCCATTCATCTCCGTTTGCAAAGGCACGCATGCGCCATTATCGTCGTCGTCGACGTGAAAAAAAAAATCATTCTTTCCCTCGTACGCAGCAGCAAAGAGCAGTATAGTGGCAGCATGTGCCACGCCGCAGGTAGAAGGATTTTCCGGGAACTTAAGCCCTAAAAATTCGGCACGCTCACGTAGTTAGCAACCGCCCCCCCTTGAGTATATAGCAGCCCTTAGAGACGCGCATTTCTCTTCGAAACCTAGGTACGCGATGACTCGTACATTTTTCTGCTCGAATCCCACTATATACACTTATTTATGAGGAGAGAGAAAAAAAAAGAAGAGAAGGTGCGCGCGCGAGAATATATGCAAATATGCTACTCTGCCCCGGCATTGATTTTCGTAAGCGCGTAATACATAGTCAAGCATTGTCTTGCTATGTCAATAACCAAACGATTATTCTAATCTGCGTATATAACGTTGAGAGAGAGACAAAGGAGAGTCGCGCTATAGCGCAGCTTTCCAATAAGTACAAAATCGCGGGACTCCGGCCCACGCAGCGATAGGCATCTCTCTCACTCACTCTCCTTAGCCCACGCACCTCACGCAGGTATACAACCGTTGTACAAAGAAAGAGAGAGAGAGAGAGAGTCCGTGCCGTAAAAAGGTTTGAGTGCAATTATCCTTGGCTCCGTACAGCTGTCGCTCAAGCTGTATATACGGATTTACGGTAGAGGTTGTAAATACTCTCTCTCTCTCTCTCTCTCTCTCTCTCTCTCTCTCTCTCTCTCTCTCTCTCTCTCTCTCTCGCTCTCTCTCTCTC
>JAWWMK010000040.1:15671586-15692134 GCA_035047105.1 Galeopsomyia nigrocyanea
CTCTCTCTCTCTCTCTCTCTCTCTCTCTCTCTCTCTCTCTCTCTCTCTCTCTCTCTCTCTCTCTCTCTCTCTCTAAAGGTTGCTCGCAGATATATACTGCTCTCTCGCGCATCGCAGGTAGGAAAAGTTGTGCCGAACAGATAAGCCGTTTTTGCACTGCGCGCGGCGCGACATCCACTGAGAGAGATAAGGACGATGCGAGAGAGAGAGAGAGAGAGAGAGATGTTGAATCACATGTCATTCGCTTAAAGCGATCGATTGGCGAAACGATAAACACAACGAAAGAGGAAAAACGTAAACAGTATCTTTTTACTTTACCCAGAAGAAGCGCGCAATGTATCGCAATCGTATTATGCACTTGTAAACTTACACTTTTTTTTAGCACAGACACACAAAAATAATAAAGATGACAAATTGTCGCACACTATGTATCGCAGAAGTAGTGAGAGGAGTGTAGAGATGTAAGTATCAATATTTATAGTCCTAACCTAGTCGGTCTTGCGGCACACTGCACTTCTTGTTCTCTATCTCTCTCTTTCTTGTTCGCCGTGTAAATTCACAGCGCGTGTCAGCTTCTCGCGGCACCTCTTCGCCGACTCTCGGCTACACTGCGCCGCTGGCGCACCTTTCCCTCTCCGCTCCTCGTAGTCGTCGTCGTCGTCGCCGCTGCTCTCGCTCTCCTAGAGCCGCCCCTCCCTTTCTTCTTCTCTCTCTCTCTCGCTCTCACTGCCTGCTTCTTCGTTTGCGCGCCGCACTGCTGCTGCTGCTTGCTGCTGCTGCTGCCGGCTCTTCTTGCCCCCCACTATATTCCCAACCAACACACTAGACAGACCCCTCCACTATTATACTCTCGACGTATTAAAGCCAAACGGCTCTCTCTCTCTCTCTCTCCACCCCCGCGCGCACTCACAAACACATACACACGCAGCGGCGCTCCGATTCATACGAAACTCGTCATTTCTGCAGATTTTTGCCGGTGCACTGTTATATACATAATGCGCGTTGCACTGTTTTTCGTTGCGTAACAATTTTTGCGTGAGAGACGTTTTTTGTTTTCTCCTCGTTTCTTTTTTTTTCGCGGTATTACAAGCACAATATCGTTTTGTTGTTTTTCGCGAATGCGGGTTTTTTTCACATCACGCGCGCACCTGCAGTCGCGACGGTGCGTTTACTTTCGCTCGGTAAAACTGATAAGGCAGCGAGGAGGAGGAGGGTTGCTTCTACAGTTCCCTGCAAGCTCTCCGCTATCAATGCTTCGGCTACCCTCCGTCAGATGTCGACTACGCACAATAGGGGTGGATTCGCCCTTGTGGCGCGTAATTTGAATTTTTTTTTTTCAAATTACGCCGTGAATTACGACTTACTCTTCTCTACATAAAAAGCTATAAAAGCGTGATTGGAAAATCACAGTACATTTGCAGCCGGCTCGGTGTGGCCTTACATCAAACGGCAATTAGACTTTAATGTATTACTTGCATAAATTATCCCGGCCGCGTTATGAAATATATAAAGTGCGCGACTGCGACTTATATTTGTTCGCGGCGGATAAGTTTAATGTTAATGATTCCATCGTCGTCGTCGTCGCGAGAAGTGAAAAGCCTTGATTTTTAAACGCGCGATGCGATCCATCGTATTTATTCAATTTTTTTTTTCGCGACGCGTTTATAATACACATCGAAAAAAAAAAATTAAAGAGAGAAATTTCGGTTGGAAGCGTTTGAGATATAGAAAAAAAAACGCGTTAAGGATCTTTATGGATTTATTTCTCGACGTGAACATACGATTTCACTCGATAGCGCCGCGTTAATCTCCAGCTCTCCATAACGAGCCCTCCCCATCGCTGATAAGTGCAAGTGCAAGTCGATTAGTTGCAGTTAAACTCGTGCCTGAAAAACTCCAAGTGGCATGGCAGATAAGAATCGTGGCGAGAAAAAAGCGGCGGTTTTTAACCCCGAAAAAACGGCACGTGGCACCTAAAAAACTGTCTCCCGTGATTTTTTTTCGAAATGTCGGAAAACTATATATATATATAAACGGGGAGATAAGCTGGAGCACTTAATATTTTGAATTTTTCCATCGCTTATCGTGCTTCGTGTATTTATCACAATTTTCACATAAACTATGTGTGTTTATAGATGTTTTCATTTATCATTTACGAGCATCGAATTCATTTCCATCAATCAATTACTCCAAAAAAAATAAATAAATAAAACTCGATTTCTCAATTACCGAGAGGAATGAATTTTTGGTCGAAACGTCAATTCGCTCCGTCGTGTATGTAACATTGGAATCAATTGCCGCAGCAGCAACGGGATACATAAACAAAAGCTCTCTCTCTCTCTTCCTCTGGTGAGCTTCAAAACAAAACAAAACAGCACGCAGAGCTCCGAAAAAGCAGTATAGCAGCAGCAGCCAGCGAGCGAGCGAGGATACCTGTATATATAGTCGCGAATCTGTAGGATCGTCGAAAATCAAAACAAGGATGTGGTGTGTTTGTGTGCGTTGGAAGCATGCAGTAGCAGCATATAAGAGAAGAGAGGAGCGAAGAGGAAAAAAAGCGAGAGAGAGAGTGCTGGCTGGGCGTGCACGTGGGTCTGTCGTTGATCGCATGCGCCTGGCACAGCACTGCGCGAATCGATATCTGCTGGCTGGCTTGACGCACACGTACAGTCGAGATATTGCGCACCCCCGCTCTTTCTCTCTTTCTCTCTCTCTCTCTCTCTCCCTCGGCCGCTGTAGAGGAGCGAGAGTTTGACGTTTGGCCTCCTCGCCGCGAGAAGCCGCCCTTGACGCCCGGGCAGAGCAGTAGCCAGTCTTAGTCGCGGCGGGCATGTCGCGGTCGGATTAGTCGTCCTCCTCCTGGATGACACACGCAGCACTCGCGACCTGCAATCGTCCAGCTGACAAGCAGTGCAAGCGCCAGCCCAACTTTTCACCAGACTGCCAACAAACAAACAGACACAGTTACACAGGTCGATTCGTCTCTCGCTCTTCCCCTCCACTGGTAAGTCCAAATCCTAACCTCCTTTTTGGACTCGTCGTCGTCCTCGTCCCTCGTCGTCGCAGAGTCTGCAACTCTGTTTACTCGCATGTAAGAGAGAGAAGCGCGAGCGTTCACTTAATTAACGGTAATCGATCGCCCACTGACCCGTTTCCCCCTCGTCGTTCTCTCTCTCGCCAGCCGTAAATACAAAGGGACGAAAATCGTGTGCTTCTCTGATTAAACTATGCCGTGCTTGTTGCGAGAAAAGAGAGTGAGAGGCGGGCCTATATCGGCGCCAATGTTGCGCAAAGCTCGATTTTGATAAAAGCTCCAGAGAGCCAATCGCTCGCTCGCGCTATTACTCGCTGCTGCTGAGGAGGAGCAGTAAGCGAGCTTTTTTTTTCAAAACATCGTTGTTTGGTTAAAAATTATTCAAAGATTTCATTTTTGTATGTACAATACCACCAAGTCCGCACATGCCACACACACACATGACTAATACTTACTCGCGCGTTATAAGAATTATTGATCTATCTTGCTTCGCACACGCATGATTTTTTCTCGCAGTAAGTAACTTTTCTCTCTCTCTCTCTCTTTCTCTCTTCGTTTTCTGCTGCTGATTATTATTCAATCTGCGAGCATCCCCGCGCTCGCGCTATCGTGCAACTAGGTCACGCACGAACAACAAAAAAAAAGCTCACGCAAGTGCCAGTAGCATAAAAAAAGAAAAAAAAATAGGTGTATCCATTACTACGTGCGCGCGTGATGTTACCTACATTGAATTAATGCTTCTTCTTTTTTTTTGTACATATGAAAAAAAAAACGGATAGTAAACAGTCGCGATGACGCGATCGCCGTGTGTGATATAAGTTTTGCAGGCTGAATTTTTATCGCGACAATTTTAATTGACATTTTCCGATCGAGTCGATTGTGTTTGCGTAATCAGTGGCAGATTCGACGATTTCGCTAACGCGCAAAAAAAAAATCTAGCAATTTCGTCGTCGAGTGTATATGCATAACATTGAATGAAATATCGTCCCTGATTCACCTATTTTATTTTCCGATTGCGGGCGTTCGCTGTGAAATAGAATGAGTATATAAATTGAAAAGCTCTCGGCTACGTTATACTCGCGTTCTTTCATTTCCGCGTCGGAATTTCGCACATTTGCAAGCTCTATTGTGCAACCAAGTGAGATATATATATTTTTTTTTTCAACCAACAGATTTAGCATTCAATTTAACCGAAAGATTGTATTTTATTTTTTTTTCTCTCCCTCTCGGGGCGAGAGATTGAATTGAATTTGCATCGGAAATTCTTCGTGTAGCGCTTTCATTCGGGTCACGGTTTAAATTAACTTTGGTATTTCTTTAATAAATTATATTTCGAAAAAAAGGTTTGATCGATATTCTCCTCTTTTTGACGACGATTCTCAAAGCGTATATGCGGGCGATGATATTGATTTTAGAATCGAAATTTTAGTTACAGCCGATATATTTATAACTGGCATCTGGAAAGCGTTTATATAAAATCGAAATAGAACACACTCAGCCAGCGCGGGCGAATGCATTTTCGATAAGGATAAATTGTTGAAATTTTACTTGGTGAAACTTCAAGTTGGTCGAATTGTTCCCCTATATAAATACCTTCCGTAGTAAGTTTACGTTGACACGAAAAGTTAGAATAAACCTTGTAATTAAATTCCCCGCAATTTTGTTCCATTCCGGACATTTTCGAAATTGAAATAGAACTTGCAATGAAAGCTCTTTCATTACCATTTAAAAAGTAATGAAAAATGTATTTGAAAGAATGGCGCCATAATTCGAAACGAGCTTTCGCAGACGAGAGTGCGAAGATGTGATTGTTGTGCTTCGCTCGGGAAGCTTAATTCGAAAAAGCTCCCTTCAGATGGAAAAAACTAAGGAGCGCATTTTGCCGTCTGTTGCAGGTAGTGAAGTCGCTGCATCAAAGTCCGTAATGTAAAGAGGAAGAGGAAAAAAAGCTGGTGAAGCGGAATCAGTCGGGTCGGAGAAGCTCGGCAGCGGCGAGGGCGGAGGCGGTTGCCCAAGGTGGCAGTGAGTGCGGGTCGGTGTTGTCGGGTAGCCGTTAGCCCAAGCCGTTGCCGGTGGCGCGTGGCGGGTACGAGGTAGGCGGGGGGCCCGATGGGGGATCGGATGCCCGTGGCGGCGGCAGCAGGCTGGGCTACGTGGGCCCGCGGACTCTCGTGAGGGCGCCCAGCCGGCTCGCCCAGGCGGCCGGCCTACCCTCCGAGCTGCTGTCCGAGGACGAGGATGTGAACGCGGCCGCGGCGGCGGCCAACCAGGGCGGCCCCTGGACCCCGCGCTACCGCCGCGGCGGCTTGCGCGCCGAGCCACTGCTGCTCGACTCCGAGGACGAGGATTTCCCACTGCCGCGACGCCGGGAGGACTACCGCGACTCGCCGCGGGACCGGGATCAGCCGCCCTCGCGGGGGCCTCTGCCGTCCGCGGGGGCTGCCGCTTCCACGGCCAGGGAGCTAGAAGATCGGGAGTACGACGATCGTAGACTGCCGCCGAGGCGACACCGCAGGCCCGAGTACGATGAGTTCGACGAGAGGCCCGCGCAAGAGCAGAGAAGCAGACCCCATCAGACTAGCTCCACCGCCAACAATCAGGTAAACACTCCTCGAGAGATTATTAATTTGCTCCGCGTCCAAACAAGGAAATAAGAATCTCGCTGTGAAATCTGGTGGCGGAGGCGCTCTCATTGCCGTATATTAGGGCTGCTCCAGCGTCTCGTCAGCGGAGAAAATTGGATTCGCTCGAGAGCGAGGCAGGTAGCCCGTGGCTGTTTGCACAATTGAACTCTGAACCCTCATTGCGCTTATCATATAGCTGTCGAGGAGACGGAGATAAGTCGAGGTCAAAGATACACACGCGCAGACCGACTGAGAGAGAATATAGGTCAGTAAGCTCTCTCGCTCCCTCGCTCCTCGCGAGAGCTTCGCTAACGGCAGAAACGGGTTCTTCTTCTTCTTCTTTGCTTTCGTCCTTCTTCCTCTTCTCTCTCCACCCTGTACTATATAGACTCTCGCTCTCGGCTGTGGTATGCGTCGTTCTCCTTTTTTTTCTCTCTCTCTCTCTCTTTCTTCGTCTCTCTTTTCGACAGGAATTTTGTCTCGGACGGCGATTTCGTTGTTATTTTTTTTCTTCCTTTCCGTCTGACGATTGAGAATCGATGGAGAGCGAGAGAGGGATGATTTTTCTGCGCGCGTGCGACCTCGCCGGAGAGCAAGCGACACACTTGAACACGTAGCACTGGTTTTTTTTTCTTTTCAACAACGGATGATCGACTTTTCAGGGATAAATGTTTTTTCGACAACGACACTTCGGATATGCCGTGTGTATATAGATATTTTAGAGGTTATTACCTTCATTTTTTCTTTATGTGCGATTATGCGAGCTTTATTAGCTATCGCACGTGTTTTTTTTATATGTAGATTGAAAATTCGCTTTCGATATGGGGAGGCTTATCAAAGCTTCTACAGACACCGTGACTTTTGATAAGATTAGCCATTGAGGCACGCGTCTAGCGCAGATTGCAGATTCCATGGCAAACGCCGAAAAAAATTTAAGCCTCGAACGTTCTACATATTCAACTCTCGATTCAACTTCAAATTCTTCAATTTCGATATGAAAGAATTCGAGCACCCCATACTAACTGACTTCATTTCGTCTAGTTTTATTGTACACTGGAGTTTGCAGACTTTTATACGTGCAACCTTAATTGTTGAATGGAATTCAAATTGAAATCGTTCGTTTGGCTTGTAACTTTTTACTAAAGTATTGTTAAATATACGATAAAAAAGAAGAAAAATCGCCGTAGGACAACTCTGTACAAAGTGTATTAACGAACAACTGCCCTAAGACTCTAACAATTTTTCATTAAAAATTAAGCTTTGGTTGCTTGCCATTTTTACTTGCATTGTCTTGGGCTTGAATCCTATCTTAAAAAAATGATGAGTTGCCGGCATCCAGCTTTGTGGTTGGTTGAGGTATGAAATGGCACGAAAATTCAGATCTCCATATTTTGAAACATTTTTAGATTTAAATAGAACATGAATTCTTTTTAAATAACGTGATTTTTAAAATCTCCAAGCCTAATTAAGAATGAAAATGCGTCACTTGATTTACAATACAAATAAACGGAAAAATATAAAGTACAAAAATGTAGATTTTGGAGTTTTTGTTTAAGAAGGAGTTTACATTTAAAAAACAATATTAGTTTTACTAACTTTACTGCATTTATGTTTTTTAAATTTTAGATATTTTTTCAACATATCTTTGAGATGGTAAATTGCATTTAAATATTCAATTAGAAAAAATAATTAATTGTTGTAGAATATTATAAATTATAGATTTATTTGATGTGTGCCATGTGATAGAATTCTAATAATAGCTTCCAAACGTTTTGATTTATTTAAGTGGTAGACAATTGTTTATTCAAGATACAAAAAAAAGCAGAAAAAAAGGCGCGCTCGGACAGCGCTAGTATTTTAAAAGCGAGTAAAAATCGTAAAGAACATTCTCGCGGTGCAAAGTATATATAATTATACAATCGATATTGTATTTCATAATAATCGAAATCCCAAGGATGGTTATAAACTAAAGCTATAGAACAAATGTTTTGTCGCCTTTCGTTCGAGTTGTTGAAATGGATTCACCAACAAGACTCAGACAGCCTTCACCACTTAACCGCGCGAGCAGTTTATTGAGTAAATAATTTAGTTTGCCTTTTTTGCCACATAGTTCTCTCTCGCGGAAATCGCGACTTGTCTTTTTTAACTCGATTGATTTATTCAAGTTTTTTTTCCACCAATCTCCACCATTTGTAATGTTGTGCTTCGTTTATCTGCAAAATTTCAATTAAAAAAAAATCAAATTTCAGTATTCAAAGTTCAATTCAACATTTTTATTTATTTGAAAACGTTAATTATTAAAAAAAAACAGCAAAATATCTGTCTCAAGAACAAGCTCTCATAACGCACAAGCAGCCTCCATATTAAAGCAGACAACGATATTACGGGCTTTTATCCAAGTTCCAATGAGCATCAGCTCCTCGTCGATAAAACCTCGCCATTCGCGCACTATCTTCATTACGAAAGATAACCATCCTTCACTTTTTCCCTTAATTCTCTTGCGCTCTCTCTCTCTCTCTCTCACTCGTCAAACTGGAGTTTCAATTTCCATTACTTAATTCGCATCGTGCGAACGGCAAACCAGATAGAAGTAAGTGGGAAGTGGGGAGAGAGAACAATGAAGGCAGGCGCGATAAAAACTTCGGGTCTTCGTCATTGGAAGTCACCCTATCGGGTCATTGCAGTTCTATAATGACAATAGCTGCGCGTGAGAGGGGAGAGTTTTGCGAAAAATGTGGTACGCATGGCTATTGTGCATCAGCTGCTACTTGCGCGACCTTGCCTTTATAGCGAAACTGTCCTGAATGTAAGTTTGATTTTCTTTGATGTCTCGTTCATGTTGATTGCCTCGATTCAGGAGATCTCTCTCGATTAATAAGAAACTTGCTTTCCATCATCATTTTTTTTTTTTCGAACAAAATTTTGTCACTTATCGCTCGGAGACAATCTCGAGCATTGCTTTGCCTTCTTTCGCCCCACCGGCTTTAACTTCATTCATAAAATAAAAGATGATCTGGTCGTCCGATGAGCGATGATCTGTCATCGTCGCTTTGGCGTGTTGTCCATTACTTTATCATTTATCCGTCCAAATTAGAGAAGCGTGTTCGTGGAAGTAATTGTATGCAAATCCCTTCTCCCCCGTCCGAAACGAAAAAAAGAAAAGAAGAAGAAGAAGTAGTAGTATATGGAGTCTAGGATTTGTAAGCGTATCATCATCGCGTAGTGGTTATTAATTATCCTCTCTCTCCCTCTGCCTCTCTCGAGGTAATTGCACAGCGCATAATAAATAGAAAAGCAATTGGAGAGCAGAGAGAGAGAGAGAGCGGGGTACAGGTGGGAGGTGCCGTTCCTAGAAATCGCCACAGCCGCGGGTCGAAAAAAGAAGAAGAAAAAAAGCTCAACACTCGGGCCGAGCTAGAACTGCATTATTCATGTCTATATATACGACCTTGACTATATATGTGGCGGGGCGCTTATATACATATAGGAAGAAAGCAATATGGGTCGCGATAATTTTCGGCAATAAATCGACAACACTGCCTGTACAACTGCTATTTCATTGTTTCGAAATCTAAGCGCACGATGTAATTGTTCCAATTTGTCGCGACAGAGAGGCAGTCATTTGACGACGACGTATAACAGTGGAGCAAATTGGAGCGAAGACGAAGACGCCGCTTGGCTTGAGTTCTCTTTTCTTCTCCTTTTACGTATATACATTCGAATAAAAGTTTTTAGGCCGATTATCGCTCTACATAATGACTTGGCTTCTTTCTTTAAACATCCTCACTCTCGACGATTGAAATAGTTTTTAAACCGAAAAAAAAACCTCTTTGGCTATTAACGAGTGCATTCTCTCTCTCTCTGTCTCGCTTCGATCGATCCAGCGCGCAATAATCATGCGTCCGAGAAAGAAAGAGGAATCTTCGAAATGGTGGATAGTTGCTCGTCGAACTGTATGAAAAGGATATACGTATATGAAGAAAGAATGTTCGGATCGAGGCCGAAAAGATTTAAAAGGTTAGTTCGTGTAAATAATTCGTCGGATAGTTTCTCGTTCGGCGGCGCGTACGTCGCTTTTTATTAAGGCCCCCGAAGAAACGAAAGGAGAGAGAAAGAGAGAATCGAGGAAAGAAGGGGGGAGAAGGAGAAGTTGGGACTGGTCTGTTATAAGCAATGCTCCCGGCTAATAAAGAATTTATGGGCCTCGTTACCGGTACGGTTTCTACGAATTAACGTCGATTACGGTCTGAGAAACGTAAAAACTAGACGTGGGCCTGGCCGACGCACACACACACACATATATACTCACGTATACGCGTATCCGAAAGCCAGGCACCGATTAAGCGAATTCATGAATAACTTAGAGAATCGCCCGTTGTAAGCAACAACCTGTGTGTGTACACCTGGCCGACCACGGTCTATCCTATTCTGCTCTCTCTCTCTCTCTTTCTCTCTTCTCTTTTTCGCCGATTTTTAAATTGAAATTGCTTGTCCGCTCGGTTCTTCTATGTTAACTGTTTTTTCTCTTGGCCAAAAAGCCAAAAAGCTTATAATGTAATATACCGATCTCCGTCGGAAAAAAACCGTATGTACGCGTGCAGTGCTCGATGAAGCAATAGCACAACCGAGCTGGGGGATTTATAATATATGGCCAAAGCCGCAAAGCGGCTCTTCTTTACTGTATATATACTACTCCTTAGTTATTTTTTTTTCGTTTTACATGATTTACAGCTCGGAAATTAAACATATTCGTAGAAATCATGCTCTCCTCCGGTTGAATAATGACATTCATTTGACCCGAGTGTATAATCTGCTGCTTGGCTATATATATATGAGAGAGACTAATAAGAGTCTGCGTGGGATAAAAAATGTGGTCTTTTAACCGAAATGCATTAGAGGTGGTTTTAACGTATATATCGCTTTGCTCGCAGGTAAAAAAAAACGTGAATTTTTATCGTCATGCCGCGGCTCTCGCGCACATAAAAGTGCTGCTGCTGCTGACTCAAAGCAAATTCAAGAATGGTAAACTCGTATTTATACACACGGTTTGTGTGCGTGTGCGCCTGTAAAAGATTTTAAGTAGACAGTACAATAAAAACGAGCACCGAGCGTCCATTATCCCATCGCGCGCGTGAGTATGATGCTCGAATTACTCTCAGGTATATATAGGAAGAGAGAGAGAGAGAAAAAGAAGGTTATAAAAACGAGGGGAAGAGACAATCGCGCAGCTTAGCGAAATTAATAGAGGCGCACAAAGGAATAAAGAAGACGAAGAAAAAAGGGCTGTGTCCAGGTGTCTCCATACGTATATACACATCGCAAGTGTGCGTAAACTATCGCAACGGTCGTTTTTTTCTTTACGCGAAAAATCAATCGAATTTTCTCGTAGGAGAGACAGAAAGACTCTTAAAAACTCATTAACGCGCGCTGCACCAATAGTAATTTGTAACTGTCCGCCTGAGCGAGAGAAAAGAATGCAACGCGTCTATATACCTGCGCGAGAAAATTATCGCATGATTTTTTTTTTCTTTTCCCCCGGTGTCCATTGTGCCAAGAATGCGTGAGCAGGGACAAAAGAAAAGAAGAAAAACCCACTTGAAGCGCCGACGCAGCACACAGGTGGCGCCGATTTTCCAAGGAAACACAAAAAAAAATAAAGAGAATTGCCTGTATGTGTATGTGTGTGTGCGTGTGTGTGCGGGGGAGAGACTTGCATTAGAACAACAACAAGGCCTGTTTGCGCAGTGGCGCCGTAGAATAAGGGGTGGGAGAGTTGCAAGTTTCACGAGGGAGAGTGAGCGGCAAAAGGTAAATTTTGGAAGAGAGAGAGTGAAAATGTTGTTTATGACCGTGGAGGATAAATGCCGTTAATGCCTCGAAACTTCTTATATTTGCTCGAGTGAATTTTCATACCTGCGAGCGGCAGGAAATGCGTTTTCCCTTATTTTAGAGCAAAGGAAAATTCTCGCTTTGCCAAGCATCACGCAGGAATAATAATTTTTTTTCTTTTTCTTCGCGCGAGAACATTACTTTATTTATTATATGTATATAAATATACGTACATGTATATATATAAAAGACCGATATATACGCGAGCGTTTAAATCGATTACCGATGTCATTGATTGTATAAATAGACGTATGTCATTGGGTATTGTTTTTCCATTTCTCTCTTTCTCTTTCTCGGACGACTTGACAGTATGAATATTATACATCTTCTTTGTTAATTCAACTATATATAAAAGACAAAAAATATAGTTCGCTTCAAAAGTTAAAAGAAAAATTGTTCTCCCTTTGAGTAAACAGAGGCCGACAACACTCGATTAAACGAAAAAAAGAAAGAAAAAAAAGGAGGTAGAAGAGAAGAGAAGACGAACCCTCCTCTTTGGTCAGGGGGGCCAGTAGCAATTTGCAGCATGGCGCCCGAATTCAAATGTGTGCTGCTGTTGCGTAGCTCGCGGCTGCGGCGGTGGCTTTGATTACCCTCATTACACGCACAGAGAGAAAGAGAGAGAGAGAGAGACGACGGGCTTTTGAGTTTCGACCGAATAAACCAAACACATTGTGTAGTCGGTTCTTCCACGAAATTCACATCTAAAAAAGAATGAACATTTCGGTTGTGTAATAATATAAGCCGTGTGGGCGGTCGTTTTATCGCTTGTAATTGTAAGGGTGGGGGGGTTGGGTTGTAGGGGCAACTTTCACGGTATTACACGCACTTTATTTTTTTTTTCTGCTCGTTGTTTATCGCTGATTTATGAGAGTTTGCATTGCGACACTCATTTGCGATTGTAATTCAGTGCTGCAGCATAGAACGACAACCGCGCGCAGCTGGACGCTTTTAACTTGCCACTCTCTCTCTCTCGCCTATTTACCACGTCACGTACGAAAAATTTTTCCCTTTTTCGACGGAAAAATCAGCTCTAATCTGTCGAGCTGCGTTTCGCTCACGAATCGTTTTTGTGGGTTTTACCTAGAAAGAACGCAGCAGCGGCATAGATCTTCTCTTTTTTTTTCTCGTTCATTTGAAGAAGGTGTGCACCTGCAATTTGTCGGACGTGCGCAGATGTAAAAAGAGCGGTATCTGGCGATGAGTATCGCGTGTGCCTATACGTATAATGGTCTTTTTTCGTCTACTGCATAGAGTCTACCAGAAGACAGCGGTGGCGACGGTCGGCGGCGCTCGAGGCCCTTTGTGCGTGGGCATTATACACGCTTGTGTGTTGCTGCACGAGGCCGCAGACAAGCAGCGACTTTTAGGCGCGATTTTTTGGCCGTAGGCTTACTTTGCTCGCTTCTTCGGTAACCACATGTTGCACGTACTAGACCCGAGCCTCCTCTCTCTCTCTCTCTCTCTCCTTCTTTCTTTCTTTCTTTGTTCGTCTACATAGAAGTCGCGCGAACGTGGATTTTTAACAGTCAACGCACACAGAGACTATGAAAAATGCACATCGCAAAATAAAAATAAAAAAAAATAAAATAAAAAATCGTAGCGAGTCCTTGAACGGTCCAGCAGACGATGGGGGTGGGACATACAAACCGGCATCCGGAATTTCGGGAGAAGGGGGGCAAAAGAGAGCATCATCGAAGACACACACATACATATGCACTCAGTCTCTCTCGCGCAACAGCAACAGCACAGCACAGCACAGACTCGTTGGAATGTCAGGAGGATATGCTACAGCAGCAGAGTGGGGATAGGCAGGATTTGACTTTGCAGTTGTGCACACGCGGCATCCTCCCATCCTATCTTCTTTCGTTGCGGACAGAACGAGAGAGAGAGAGCAGAGAGAAAACCTTGAACACACAGAGAGGAGAGGACGCAGTACTGAGATTAGTCAGAGAGAGGAGGGAATTAGGCAGAGCCATAAGATGTAGTGGTAGTAGTAGTAGTAGTAGTAAGCAAGGAGAGGGAGAGAACTGGCTGCGGAGAGAGCTGCTAGTGCCAGTAAAAGTGACGAGGGTATGATGTTCGTTTTAATATCCACCCGCAGGTAGACCCCGAAGTTTTAGCTCGCATGCCTAAAAAGCCGCGCGCCCAGCGCAACGAGACCTCTAACTTTTTCGGGAAGGACAAACGTCTCTTTCTTTTTCTCCAAAAAAAATTTCAATTTCGAGTCGCACACACACACACACACACACCACTTGATTCTAATTCGTCTCGTTAAACGACCGACCAAAACTTCTGGGTATTCAAGCGTGTACCAGACACATCAGACACTTTTTGCGTTTTAACCCCGCGACTATATAACTTCCTGTCTGCGTGTGTGTGTTGTGCTGCGTGATGCAGCTGTGCCCGCGCGTCGATTTTCGAATTAATATACCCCTCGACGAAAAAAAGTTAGAAGGAGTAACCAGCCTTCCGCGAACTATTACGTTTCATAAATTCACCCTCCCTTTGCAAAAACACACCCTGAACAAACAAAAAAATTGTCGGTAAACTATAGGCAGTGCAAAACACTGATCGTAGCGCCATCGTCGCGGATCGAATGAAAATAAAAATAAATTAAAAAAAAAATCAGCAAGAGAAAGAGAGAGAGAGAGAAGAAGTGCAAAAGAGAAGTGAGCAAGGTCAGAATGCTTGAAATTTCGGGGGCCCCGAAAAGAGCGAGAGCGAGAGTCCTTGAGACTCGCAGTGGGATGTGTGGTGCTCGTGCGCGAGTCTTCGGATTATGTCCGTCAGTTATTGCTTTTATTGTTTTCTGCGTTCTAGCCCCTAATGCTGCTCCAAGACAGAGAGGGAGAGAGGAGAAGAAGAAAAAACGACGGCGTCGATATCTTCGGGGGATCTACGCGCATTTTCACTTAGCAGTTACACGATACTGGTATACCCGAGAGAGAGAGAGAGAGAGACTTTGGGCCCGGGCATCATTAGTATAACCCAAAGCCTCTTTTCTCTCTTTTTTTCTCTCTCTCAACCTTCCAGAGACGCACACGGCTGCTTGCTTTGGCCTTTTATAGGCTCACTCTCCCACTCGGCTATTTTTGTGCATTTTTGCCTTTACCATCACGCGGCTGCTTTAATCATTTTGCCAAAAACGACATTCTCATATAGACCGGCTCTTGCAAACCCACCGATACTCTCTTTCGTATATGTGCCTCTGAAGTTTTTTTTTCTCGGGCATCGATCGCGCCTTCAAAAGTCCCACTACTTTATTTTTTAAAGCGGTTTATCTTCGTAGTAGCAGCGAGTCCATAAGAATGTAATTTTGTTATGGGTGGAGTAGGGAAAAAGCATGATGTTTCATGGAAGAAAAATTTATACAGCCATACATAATGCCGGTGCACATAAGCGCACCGGTAAATAGATTTCTTTCCGTCTGTCTATGTTTGTGTGAGGCCCCCCGACAAAAAAAAAGAAATGTCTGGGACACCCGAGACTCTATAAGACACACACCGGAATGAAATAGGTAGAAAAATACCGATGCACGGTTCGTGTAATTATAGGCGGCCCCCATGAAAATTAACGACTGTCAGTTTTTGTGACAGTACTGTCATTTCGACTGCTGCCGCTGCTCTCGAAAACTCCCAAAAAATCTTTATCTGGGAAAGAGATCGACTCTCTGCGTTATACCGTGTAAGAGAGAAAAAAAAATAACACGAAGGTACACTCTCACGATGAATATTCCAACTGACAGGTCCATCCAGTGTGTATTATCAGTGATAATCGATCGCGGCTTGCTCTATACCCCGCGCGAGTTTTAACGTTAAAGTCTGGGATTTTTACAAACTTATACTCTCGAAACGAAGTTTCCGTACAACTCTAATGACTTTATTTTTACCTCCCCTTTCCCCCGACAAAGAGGCTTACGGCGATATCCGCCTTTTTTCTTCTTCTTGTAATACTTAGTATTCAGGTCGATTGGGACGACGGTTTAACGTTTTATAATGTGATTCGATGCCCGATCGTTACGTCTATAATTGCTACAAGCGTTCGCGTACTTGTTGGGCCGAGATCTGATAATTGCGTAGAAAGTTTTTTTTTTCATTTTCGGCATGTAAAAGTATATAGGCACTTTCGAATTGTCCGATGATAGATAAGGAAAGTTATCGTAAATTCGGAAAAATTAATGGACAGAATAATCAATTTCAGCGGCTAATAGATGACCAGCACTTTATTCGGTTACTCGTTTCAAACATTGCCGTCTTTTGAATTACTCATATATCGTATAAGGACACTTCTATGTTTTCAAAAAATGTTAGAAAGCGTTTCCTGCTTCGGGTATATACATATACATCTAGAAATCGGATTACTCACAGGAGCTTTAATTCTTCAAAAAAAAAAAAAAAAAAAAAAAAATATATATATATATATATATATGAGATATATCTTGGTTTTTTCAATATTGAAGCGGAGGGATTTCATTTTTAATAGACTGACGTCACAGCACGGTGCAAAGGAGACAAAGAGATGAGAGAGAGAAAAAAAAGGATTTTCTTTTAGTAAAAAAAAAAAAAAAAATTACACAACGTGCGGCGGCTAGCGCGCGTCGAATGTAGATAGGTTTTTGACGTTAAAAGAATTGGTCGTAAAAGTGTACACACGATAATAAAAATTACGCGATATGCAAAGTAAACGCGTCTGTCGGAAACGTGCCAAATAAATGTTTTATCATTTCGTCGACGACAGCGAGCAAGTATATTTGCAGCTTTCAAATATTTTTTTTTGAACACTGAAAAATATTGTCTACTTTGTATTTCGCAAACACAGCTCGCACGCTATAATATATACATCCTCACTGCGTCGATAATCGAAAATCCACTTTAGCCGTCACCCTCGTAGTTGTTGCGTTACAGTCTCGTCGCAGCGGCAACCTTCCTAAAAAATGCAGCACAGAGCCGCAAGATAATTAATGCATAGCCGCACGGAAAGCAAAAAAAAAAAAAAAATCGCGCATAGGGCGCAGCTGCATTAACGCTCGTACGTGTACGTGTGTAGCGGCACGACACATGCGGGAGGGGTGAAGAAGAAGAAAAAAAAAAGCTGGCGCTGCGGAGCGGCTATAAGGGGGTGGAAAGGACTATACTCACTCGCTCTCTCGCGCGCACACGCTTTGTTCGCGTCTTTTTTGCTCGCAGCATTGACCTGCTGCCCCACTAGCGTGGCTCCGATTCCCGACACTCGCTGCTGCTTCTTCTTCTTCTTCTTCGCTTTTTTTTCTCTTGCGCTTCATGCGAGTATTGTCGGTGCGGGGATTGCTTTTTTCGGGGGATGCTTTGGGGAAAGAGAGATTGAGGCAGGTCGGTTTTGTTGGCTTTGCTGGCGTTTGTTTGGTATATAGAGCCGATTTTAAAGCGAATGGAAATGTCGATGACAGCGATTATCGACTTTTTTTTTTATTCATCGCGGAAAAACTTTATATACATATATTTCGTGGGATATCGTCCGCTTTGATTGGCGTAAACGAAAAAATGGATAAATATTATTTCTCGTTAATTAATTTCTTCTCGTCACCGTTCGAGATCATTCGATACTTCTAATTCTCCTTTTTTCTTGATTTATCATAAAAGTCACATCTGCGACGAGTTATATCTACCCAAAACGCAATGTCGTTGTACATCCGCTTCTTACGCGCTATAATCCGCACACCAAATAGTAGTCATTGACTCATCGCTTTATTCAAATGAGCAAAGAGGCGAACAAATATATATGTATATATATAATTGAATTTGTAATTTTTCCACGCTTGCGCGCACACATAAATTAAAGGCAGGCGCGTATTGGGTTATTAAATTGAAAAAAAAATGAAGAAAAAAGAAGAGATGCTGTCGTCTTTTACGTAAGAAGATGAAATAAAAAAAAGATGTATGTATATAAGAAGAAGCCGGCATTGCCCTCGAGATTTTTATGGTGTAGAATTTCTACGGTAATCACGCACAGACAGGTAAACCGAAAAAATTAGAAAGCAAGCATATATAGCAGCAACTTCTCTGTCTCTCTTTCGAAAAAAAAAAATTGTGTAACAGAGGCTGCTGCTGCTCTGTATATGCTCGGCGCAGTGAAAGTAATCGAATCGAGCTGTCTGGAATATATCGGAAAAATGTCAATGAACATCCGGCGATCTCTGTGCGAGAGCCATATGCTCCTACGCCATTGGATGACTTATTCCTTTCGCAATGCGCAGAGTAGAGCTGAACTGCTCCTCTCTTTCTCTCTCTTGTGCGCGTTTTTCGGCTGCACACATACACACACATACACACGCACACATTTAAAGTGAAGGAGGGCTAGACGTTGCGGTTAACTTTTGCCTTTGTGCTCTGCCAGGTATACAAGCCGATGACGACGTCAAGCCGAAGGCTTTCTTCTCTCTCACTCTGCAAACCTGTATCTGGCTTTTTCGAAAATCGATCGCTAATGCCGATATGGCCCTTCTAGGACTAGAAACCCTAACCTCCACCCCTCTTCCTTCTTCTTTTTTTTTCCTGCCGACATGGGGCCCTCGCGTATATTCACCGACGTGTTTACCTTCAGGTGTACGCCTTGAGAATAAATTTACAATACATCGAAAGATAATATTATACATTCTTTTTTTTCTGCTTTATAACTTTCAGGTAATTTTCGATTTATAAAAAAAAAATCAAATTAGTTTTTTGGTCGGGTATTATGCCGCACTAAATGTTTATGGCAGTCTCTTCCTCCTCCGAGAAAAAAAAAGGATACAATTTCGTTTTATTCAAACAACAATATTCCGCAGCAGCAGCAGTGGCGGCAGCCGAGTTATTGAAAAAAAAAGAGGCACAATGGGGGGAGGGATCGCTCATAAAACCATAAAACATCGCTGCGCATGACCACCAGAAAGAGAGAGAGAGAGATATATATAAAAAAATCCCCTTGAGCACTTTTACAACGAGGATAGGCCACCTCTCTAAAAATAGTGAAGCTTCGCGCAGCGCAGCAACGAGAGAGAAGAAAGAACGAACAAAAAAAAAGATGGGCTTTTTCCGCCATCGCACAGAAATTTTAACCGTAATAAAAGTTAGGGAGGCAAAAAGGTAAATTCTCGGGAAGATGAATCTCTTTGGTTAAAAAAAAAGGGGGGAAGAGAGGGCGGTTAGACATTGTATTTTTCAGTCGCTCATGCTGAAAAGGGCCGCTGCTGCTGCCGGCTAGAAAGTTGTGACACTAGACGGGAAAAGAGGATCAGGTGGAAAACTCTGCGTTCATTCATGCCGAAAAATTTCGAAAATGACTCGCTTTGCTTAACTTTTGCTTAGAGAGAGAGTGAGAGAGAAAGAGAGGGGGTGATGCTCGATGCAAATGCGCGCATAGAAATATGCCCTATTGTTCGGAGATTTTTCGAAAATAGCCGAGAAAAGTTAAGCCGCGCTCTTTCTCTTTAAATCTCTTAAAATAACGTGCGTGCGGGGGCGAAAAATGTGCACGCGGGGAAAATTACTTTGAAGACAGAAAAATCCCTCTCTCTCTCTCTTCGCGCCTTCTTCAGTCTTTTTCGAAAAACTGTTGTCGATAATCTCTAGAGAGCCGAAACACAATTTTTTTTTCTTTCTTTCTTTTCGTTGCGCTTTATAGAAATCTCATTTAAATATGTAAAAGTGCGCGGTCGAAAAAATTATCGCTCGCTATAAAAACTCGACTGTGGGAGAGAGAGATTTCGAAAGAAATATATATATATTTTTTCTTCTCATAAGCCATGTATTTCATTTCTGAACTGCGCGCGAGATCGCTGTATATATACATGTATATATATCTGAAACTAGAATAACTCGTTTCCTATCCACCGAATTTTGATACATGAGAACTCATTCATTTGGTTTTTGTCGATTGGCCAATTGGACAAGAAGACGAAGAAGACGGAGATAGAGAGGGAGGGAGAGAGAAAGAGAAAAAAAGAATCTTCAACTGAAATTCATTTGATGTTTACGACGACGAAAAGATACTGCAGCATTCTCCGAAAGGAATATTTGATCGGTGAGCTCAATTCGACAACTAGTCCTCTAAAAAGGCAACTCTCGTCGTCGCCGTCGTCTGGTTAAAATAAAGTAAAAAAAAAAAAAATAAAGAGGAGCACAGACAAGCTCTCGGTATAGTGTACGTATGTGTGTGCATGTGTTGGTTGGCGGTGCCTAATGTCCATTTACTGGCTGTTTTAGTGCTTTACGCCGGGGCCATAATGCGCCGCGGCGCGAGTAGTATAGGGCCGCTGCTGCTGCTTGCTTGCAGGTATATATGAGCGCCGCCGCCGACGACCCTCTTTTTTTTTCTCTCTTTCTCTCTCTCTCTCTCTCTCACTCTCTAGCCAGACACTCTCTTCTGCGCCCGCCGAAACTCGAAATTCAACCTACTCGCTCTTTTACCACTCGGCTTATTTATTCAATTATTCCACTGAACGTTCTTCCTTTCTTTTTCTCTTTCTCTCTCTCGTATACTCACTCGCTCGCTCGCGGTAATGACTTTTGTTCAAAAAAAAAAATGAAGAAAAAGATTCTTTTGGTTTATTACAAAACACGTAATGTCGAATGTTATCAGAACTATTGTTATTATCGTAAGTACGTATACATACAAACGAAAGAATTGGGTGGTCTCTCGAATTATTTCGTTCGTCGCGTGGGTCGTCGTCGTGCATCTGCCAGCAGAGCTCGTAATTATTGTCGAGGAGAGCGAGAGAGAGAGAGAGAGAGAGCGAAGTTTTTACGCCCCGGCTTAAAAGACATTTATTCTGCGCTCGCGCGAGTTTAGTGTTATTGATGCCAAAGCGCGAGAGAATTTGCGAGTAAAAGCTGCTTCTCGCTCTCAACTTCGTTTTTTTTTTCTTCTTCTCTTCCCTCTCTCTCTCTCTTGCCGCGCGAAATATGGTTGTATCTGATTTTAATGGGGGAAAGAGGGGGGGGGGGGGGGGGAGAATTTGTTTTGAAAATTTGCTACCTGCGCG
>JAWWMK010000040.1:15692229-15736966 GCA_035047105.1 Galeopsomyia nigrocyanea
TCGTATATTTTACCAATCAGTATATTCGTCTAGTATTTATATCCGTATAGCCTTTATAGATTGCAAATCGTTTTCTATTAAAGTGTACTCAAGAGGTCAACTTGATACTTTTTAAATCGAAAGTTATGTCATCCCCGACGAATATCATTACAACATTTATCCACGTGCCCGGCGTACACATTCGCGATTCTCTTGGAAAAATGCTAAAATTACTATTTTCAAAGTCAACAAGACGCGGACTATCAATGACGAAGTTCGCCAAAGTACATCGTCAAGAAAAAAAAAAACTTGCTGAATTTAATAAAAAAAAAAAAAAAGAAATCTACATCTCTCAACGAATAACAACGTGTTTACATTGTCCATCGTGCAACGTGAATTTTTAACTATAACATCGCGCCGAGAAAATAGCACGTAAGCGCAGTAAAAAAATATTTTAAGAATTGTACATACATATCCCGCGTGGCGCGGCGCACATGAAAATAGTTTCCTCAATGAGACACTCGGACGGGCTTGCGCCTCTCATCTCTCGCTCGGATGAAACGGCAGTCGGAGGCACGAAATTTCACGTTTGCGTAATTATTGCCCACACACACACAAACACACACATTTAATATACCTGCCACACGAGTAACTCGATCGTTATAACGCTCATCGTTGGGAATATAACGGGCTTCGAATATAAAAATTCTTTATTTCTTCTTCTCCTCCTCCTTCTTTTTTTTTTGATCGACGCGTTTATCGTCTAGCTCGGATCTTTGTCGACACTCTCTTTGAAGTTTGTCACGCAATTGCGCGACAGGAAATAGCGCTAAGAGTGCTCGACGAGAAAATATAATTCGGAGCGAATGCGATGGCGCGCGCGGGGGGATGAGTAAGTCCTATTTTTCGACGCGCGACATTTTATTATGCACGTCGCGCGAGATGCTGCTGCTGCTGCTGCGCGACACGTTAAAACTTTATTATTTGTACATCGTGAATTGCGCATTTCCACGAGTCTCGCAATTCGTCCATCAATTCCATTGTTTCTATATAACAAACTCCGTGATTATAAAAAAAAGAATATCGTCGTGTTATACGCGCGACAGTAGCATTAATCTCGGAGTTGTACTTACGACAAAATCAGGATAAATCTCGCACGTGATCTCGTTATCACGAACGCAATATTATCATATAGAGCCTTTACTGCCTTGCGATGGCGGCGTCGGCGAGAGAGTATAAATGTGCAGTTTCCTTAGCGCTCGCGCCGCCCACCTTGCGGTAAAATTTCACAATGCGAATTGCATATAAGCATGATAAATCTCTAGTGTATGTGTGTGAGTGCTACACGCGTGCGAAAAACAATAATTGCCCGGCCTAGTTACGCATTTAGTTGCGCGCAAGCGCAAGCGCGAATGAGACGGGACATATGCCAGAGCGAGAGTTTTTTGTGGATTTTATACGACAAAAATATATATATAATTATAATAATTATTCTAAGTTACGCCCTTTCGATTTTCGGGACAAGTGTGGATATGGTTCCTACGCTTTTTTTTAGACAGTCACGTGACTTCTTTTTTTTTCTCTACGACATAAGAATATAACGGATTCTTCTCGAGTCAAGAGAGAGATTGCGATATATATACAACGCAAAGAGGCTGTTCGAGTCGAGCCCGCGTGAGCACACGACGACGGTGAATGGATAAATTAGTCTGCGCGTGATTAGACAAGCATTGTATACAATAAGTACGATTTAAAAGCCCACGCGCGAAAAGCGTCGACCGAGATATACGCGCAATTTGCCTTTATAGTTTTATATATATATATGTACGCTTTTGTGCAGCGCGCGCTGCGTTAATATTGCACAATGCGCTTATACGATGTAACGCAACTCGCGTATAGTCTCGATAGCGTAATTATTCAAATCGCGCGTAAAACGACAAAAATCATTATCTATTTATAAAAAAAAAAAAACGAGCGTCTCTATTCGCGAAACTCGACGACGACTTGATATAATCTCATTTTTTTTAGCTTTATACTGCTGTACTAAGGATTCGCTTTTCGCGCGCCATGTAATAATGGAGACGTATTAGGAGCAGCGATGAGTATGCCGTTTATCCTTGTCACTTCTGTTAAAGTTTTATGCATTGCGACCGCGTCGCTTTGAGTGAGAAAAAAAAATTGCTTGCCAATTGGATTATCAATAAAACGAAAAAGAAAATTACATTATATAGAGAGTAACGGAGTCGATAGTCGGGGCAGAAAGATCGCCATAGATTTTGCGCGCTTACACGCGTAATCTTCGCTGTATATCATCTCGGAAAGATAAGCGTTTATTAATAAACAAATGTGGAAAGAAGCGCTCGTCAATTAGCTTGTGGCGGGTGTTGGCGGCGAAATACGATACTCTCTCGGTGCATCATCATGTGCGCCCATATTCGAGAGAAGGCGGCCTAGTAGTATAAGTAGTAGTAGTAGTAGCTTTTACAAAACTCAAGTGCTTGCCATCTGCCGCCGCCGCCTTTTTCTTTTCGCAGCAGCAACGGCAGCAACGCGAGAGCTGCTTATACACGTCGCTAATGGGATTTTTAGCTTCGAGTTTTGTCTGAGCCGCTTGCGTGTACTTACTTTGTTCCGATGAATTTTTTTGTATAAGCTTTATCGAGGGATGAGAAATTAAGATGTGCGTTGAGTGCTTTTTTTTTTTGCGAAAAAAAAAGAACAAAGAGATGGAAAATTACGACTTTCGTTATAACAATTCTATTAAAAATTAATGTAACGTAGTTTTATGTTCCACTGGGGAGAATGAAAGAAAAATTTTTTTTTTTAATTAGGTCAGAGCTTGCCCTGGGAATTCGTAATTTTATACTTTTCTTTTTTCAGCTCGAGCGCTCTTCCTTCTTTTCTTTATAATTTTTGTGGTAAATAAAAAAAACGAATTAATAATCACCGATATAAATAGATATTTCAATGGACAATTTTGTTTTTTACTCGAAACACACCGTGCTCGCTTACTTCGTTTTGTTTTTTGTCAGTTTAACCGGCTTGCGTCGTGTATTGAAAGAAAAGAAAAAGAAAAAAGAAGTTTGTGAATCCAAGCGGATTTGATAAAAACGTACTTTCCACGCGCGTTAATGTATTCGACTGAGACCCAAAATCGTTAAATTCCCCGCGAGGCAAGAGCGTAATAAACGCAAACACGTTTCACAAAGCAAAATTGTGTTTTTTTTTCTCTCTCTCTCAACTCTTCGTAAATAAATTGTAGTCTGTCAAATCGAAGCTTCGTTTCGTAAAATTTGCATTGGCGTCACGAAAAAAAAAATGGTAGGGAGAATCTATCGTATCATGAACACATACGCACACACACAAACGAACTGAAATCGCAACATTGCAAGCTCGAGGCAATTACTTGGTCTCTCGCGCGTTGGTAATGAAGCTTCAGCTACGTCGGAAATCGAGATATTCTATATTTGCGGGCGCCAAAGCCGACCTACATTTCGCCTCACGTACACCGCGCTCGCGCTACTGTCCGTGCAGCCGCCGTCGCCGCCGCGTGAGGCGAAACAGGTGCATCGCAAGATACAATAATAGCGAGTTACATACTACACTGCTATACCGCTACTATTAAATTAAAAGCAACGGAAGACAGAACAGAAAAAAAAACTTCGTCTCGAGCTTTCCTCGCGCGTAATTGTCAGTTTTTTTCTCGTGAAACTCTATACGTCGAGCTTTCGTAACTATAAGCATGCTTTACTACTATCATATAGACGAACTCTCGAGGAATTTTTATTTTGGAAAGCACATTATATTTCGAATGTTTCGTGGGGGGACCATTTCTCAATCGCTTCGCGTGTGTGTCTCTTCTCTTTTTTTTTCTTTCTTTCTTCGTTTTAAGTGCAATGGAAAGAGCCTTTAATTTTAGAAGTTCGTTAAATATACTTCTAATGATTTCCTCACTCGCGAGCTTAGCCTCTTTACGTACACTCAACGCCGCTGCCGCCTGACAACATTTCTCTATTGTTTGTAAAACAGCCGTGCGCGCGCGATCGCTACTTTGGAATTTATAAAAGTTTCGATTGAAGTCTAGAAATTCCTACGCTCTAATGCTGTTTCTCGTTTTTTTTTTCTTTTTATTTTCTTATGATTTCGATCGCGCCAAATACGCGCGCGTGGCTGATATTTATATTCTTTGCCGTTGGATCGTTTAATGTGATTACGTTGATCCCGTGTAGGCTTTTTGACGTAATAATGTGGTCATCTGACGAAATTAATATAAAGCTATTATTAAGTTTTCATTCAAAACATATTTATCGTTCGCTTCAATTTTACGTTTCGTTTAAAATTTTGAACTTTTTTTTCAAATTCTAGAAATAAATTCAACAATTTACCTAACAGCAAAATTCCATAAAAAACAAATTCATATTTATCGAAGCTCCATCCCGTCGAACATATATCCCTTCAAACTTAAAATCTTCACTAGACAGAACGACAGTGCCATCTGGTAGCGCTCGTGGCAATAAAACCATTCCGTGTTATCCCGGCAACGTAGATATCCTACTCCTCGCTCGTTTACCGACCATCGTCGCTGCAGCTTCGCAAGCACGCGCTTGCAGAGCGCTCCGAGAGACAGATTGTTTTGATTGATAGCTTCTCCATCGAATTCTCGATAACATGCGATCTGTCAATTAGCCGCCGACGACCAATCGTCATTTCAATCTTCATTATTTCAGGAAAATTGGTAAATCAAAGCAATCAGCCTGGGTAAAAGCAACGCGTACCGAATGATTAATCGCGTTTTCGAAGATAAAAAGAGGAAAAAAATAATAATTATATTCTTCGAAATCTCAATATTCTCGAAACACGGAGAGAAAAAAAAGAGACGTTGGAGGCTTTTTGCGGAAGCCACGGACAGAGCGAACAATGTACAAGAATTGTGAGGCCAAGAGTTGTAAGATTGGCATCGAATGCTAGAGTGTGCGTGTGTGTGTGTGTGTGTGAGTTTGGACCAGGGCGGGTACAGTTGTTTATTAATAGCAATGCGTATGTCGTTGCTTGAGAGAGGTTGCTTGTCGAGCGAGAGAGATTTTTAGTCTGTCGCGCGATCTCAGGAGGAGGAGAAGGATGACGACAAGCTGCTGCTGCTGCTGTTGGTGGTGGTGCAGCTGACGATGGCACACCTGCGCCGACCTGCCAGGCGCGAGCATTACAAACCTTTTGGTGCTAGGCGCAAGGTAAAGAACCACAAAAAAAAAAAAAACACAGAGCTTGCATTGCGTGTGCTTTTAATACATCGCAGACTTTTTTTCTTCTCCTCCCTTTAATTTCGTTCACGCTGAGATTGCCAAGTGCAAGATCCAATGTTAATCTAATTACCATCAAGGTAAAGCCTCGCTCTCTCTCACACGCAGCAGTAACGAGCAGCAGCCTACATATTATCTCGCAAGCTCCCTGCGCGATCGATTTTTTCGTTGTTTTTCTCTCTCCTCTCTCCCTCACTCACTCTTGATTGATGAAATTGCTTTGTTGTTGAAACTATCCACCACCTGGCTCTATAACGCTGAAAAATCCGAGAATAGCTCCTCCGCGACACATCGACTTAGCATAACAACAATAGCGTAAATTGCAATGAGCTTGCAAGGCAAAAAGCTATACCCATTGAAACGACTACTACGACTAGCAGTGTTTTGTCGCTTGGTATGCATCGTCGTCGTAGTACATACAGACACACTGAAAGGCGACAGGCTAAAAATACATTCGCCATCGCCGAAAAGCTCTCTCGTGTGCGTGCTGCGCTATAGTGTGCTAATGTGCGCTTTACGAAGGGGGAGGAGGATGCGGAAAAATACAGGTCAGCAACGTCTTCTCCGTCGGGTGCAACGGCACTAAATGTCGGCTCTTTGTATTGGTGTCCGTATGTGTGTGTGTGTGTGTGTGTGTGTGTGTGTGTATGCTACGAGGTTGGTTTGGTTCGGGGGGGGATCGATATGTGGATGTCCTCCCTCTGGCGGCCGAGTCATCGTCCGTGTTGGTTCAGTACGGCAGAGAGTGCGGCTCACGCAGGCGCCGCCGACGCCGCCGCCACCGCCGTCGTCGCCGCCGTAGTCTCTTCGCGCTCGTATAGTCGTCGCTAAAGCGCGGACCAGTCTATAGCAGTGCGTTTTTATACCTGTATATCGCGTGCCTTTTGCGAGTGAGTGAGTGTGTGAGCGAGTGCGAGTGAGGAGGAGGTGGAGGTGGAGGAGGAGGGTTGTGTGTTTACACCGATGGCCTGCAAGCGCAAACGACGGAAACGGCATGAGACTGCCTGAGAACTGCATCCCTCAGGATGATTGGATACAATCAGCACAATTCCGGATACAACAAGCTCTTCACTCAGGCGAGTAGTATTGTGGTTATAGACACCACCGACCGCGACCCCCTTTTTTCGCTCTGTGAGTGTACCTACACGGACAGGCTGAAACACTGCCAGAGAATAAGGGAAGAGGAAAATAATGTAAGACACGATCGATACGAGACACACATATACTCTATATGTGTGTGTGTATACGTGTAGTGATGAACCTTGAATTGATCGGCCGGTCAGCGATGATGATGATGATGATGATGATCACGATGTCCTCCCACGTGAATCGCAATAGACGACGCGGGTTATAATTTTTCGAGCGGGCGAGGCAAGTGAACTTCTCTCTCTCTCTCGCTCTCTCGCTCTCTCTGTACCCGTGGTTGCTATGGTGATCGCAGGCATTTGCTGCGGACTTTCCACGTCGCAACAAGTTCGCTCTTTCTCTCTCCTGCAAGCTCTCGCCCTGTCTGCCTGCCTGTCTGTGTGAATTAGTCATGACCAAGAATGCGCGCTACTTGATTGATTGCCTTGACTAGGCTTTAGAGCTTTTCTTCCTTCATTCTGTTGTTTTTTTTTTCGCAGTGTGTTTGTGTAGAGAGAGCGAAGCAGGTAAAATTTTATTTACGTTCGTCAATTTCGGATATAAACGAGAGAGCAGAAGAGAGCTTTTGTTGATGGTGAAAATGTGGGCTAGCGGCAGGCAGCAGCGAGAAAGTAGAGAGTTTACATCGCACAGTGGGAGTTTCTCGGCGACCTAATTATATCTTTTTCAAGAGTCGGGGCCACGTAAACAGAGCCCCCGCAAGCTTGTGAAACCGTGGAACAAAAATTTGTTTTTTCTCCCCCAGATCGCTTCGTTTCGTAACTCATCGACTTTCCAAAACAATGCAAAAAAAAGGGAAAATCGAACCATAACAACGTAAACACGCTTGCGGGTTTTGCACTTTTCTCTTTGGCCTGAAAAGCTTGCACGAAGGATAAAAATAAAGCTTCCTGAATGCGAATCGATTTGCCGTGACGCGAATTGGAGAGAAAATTGATCAGTTGCGAGGAGCGACGAGAGAGAGAGAAAGAGAGAAGGGTAGGTAAAGTAAAAAAGCGCAGGCAGAGTGCGGTTAGTCGACCGGTAGAGTCGGAGCTCGCATGGACGCTCGCTGCCGCCGCCGCCGTAGTCGAAGATGGACCTGCCTGCCGCTTCGTCTCGTGCGCTGCTTCCGCGTCGCCCCGATCGCTACCCCCGAGCCACGGCCCAACTCGCGTAAATCCTATTTTGTACGTTAAAAATACTCCTTGTTCTTTTCGTTGTTTATAGTGCTACTTTTAATCCATATGTACTTTTCAATTAAAAGTGAAAAAGACTGATGTTTTTTTTTTGTATGTGTGGTTAAAAGTCACATGGCTGCAAGATCATGGCATTGAAAGCTCTATGAGAGAAAATAAAAGGGCAAGTTTATAATAAGCTCTCATCACACGATGACACATTTTTTTTTCCTTACTTTCTCTTTCTATATGAGCGCCTCGATGTAAAGTGATTTCATAATTCCATCGAGTCCCCGAGTAAATGATGAAAGAAAAATCTATAACACCGACGATGTACCGTCGTAAAAAAAAAAAAAAACTAAACTCTACTTTGAAGCAAAAAAAAAAAAAACGTCAATTTCACCTTGACAACCGATAAAATATAGTCTTAAAAAAAAATTTCCTTTCTAGGTTGCCTCAATATAATACACGGGGAGTTGCATGACAATTTGCATTCTTCAACCCCTATACGTATGATACACAAAGCAGCATGGTCGCGTTTAAGATATTTACCGAGAATGCAGGCGGTTCTCTTCATATACACATTATAATATTGTTAAAGAACGCTGCTGCTGCTGGTTCTCTCTATAAGTGCGGTACATTCCTACGCGCGACCTTCGTAATAAAAAAAAAGGGGGATGTAAAAATATCTTACATACAGCGGATAAAAAGCCGGCCTTGTAACTCCGGTCTATGGAAAATTGAATGTAATATCCTCGACGACGACGACAACAACAACAACAGCGACGAACGAAATTGTATATTTTAATGAACCGCGCGCTCGCCTATAGGATATTAAAAAATAAACGAGGAGATGGGTGGTATATAATAAAGAATGTTTGGATTTTGTGTTGCAGGGCTCGGCAGACTCGAACTACTCGCAGCCGAGCTCGGATCTCTCGCTGGACGAGGAGAAGGAGAGCTTGCGCCGCGAGAGAGAGAGGCAGGCCCTCAGCCAGCTTGACAAAGCCAGGGTAAGTGTCTCCCTGCACCCTGTACGTGCATGCATAATACGCGCGTGTATTCATTAAATTAGAACAAGAGAAACTATGTTTCGATCGATATACATATTATGTGCACGGGCGTATGATGATATATACAATGAGAAGCTGACTTTTCATTGGAATCGAGGAGCGCTTGCACGTCAAAGTTGGAAAAAAATACAACGATTGTACATTGTTATTGTGCTTTCACACGCAGACGAAGCCGGTAGCGTTCGCAGTGCGAACGAATGTCAGCTATGACGGCTCCATCGACGACGACTCGCCCGTTCACGGATCCGCTATCAGCTTCGAGGTTCGCGACTTTCTTCACATCAAGGTAACCTACATCATACGTCGACTACTTATGAGCGAAAGCTCTCATTCTATTCGTTCATTACATTTGTCTCCGTCACTCTTTGAATTTTCTTTTTTTCTTCTCTGTGCTTTTCGATCGCTGACGATGCACTTCTAGAGGAGTTTTGAAAAAAAAAATCTTGAAAATTTTCGAATGAAATCCTCGAATAACTCTCGAGAGGAGAACGATCAATAAGCTTTGTTTCCGTCGTGAGAGTATATACGAAACGGTTGACTCTTTTGTTATCCACTCATAAGTACACAATTGTCGCGGGATAAAACAACTCGGCAAACGACGATACAAACGGACTTTACTAAACGGCATTGTCAGTGGTCGAAAAAAAAAACAAAAAAACATAAAAAGCTTTTCATCATGAAATCTCAATAAAAAAAAATTTTGCATTGTTCCGCAATCGCTCGCCAAAAAAAAAAAACAAAACAAAAACCAAACAAATCGAAAATAAAGGAGAAGTACGACAACAACTGGTGGATCGGACGTCTGGTGAAGGAAGGATGCGAGGTTGGCTTCATCCCGTCGCCCGTGAAATTGGAGGCACTGCGGGTCCAGGCGAGCGCGGCACGCGGTACCAAGGGCATCTATACGAGCGCGCGCGGAGGGTCTTCGGGGAACCTTGGTGAGAGCGGTATGCCCTCACGAGGTTCCACACCGCCCACACCAGGTGTGCAATTGATTGCCACCAATCTGATCAGTTTATTTTTTTTTATTTTTTTTTTTTATCTTTTTTGCCAACAAACAAAATAAGACTTAACTTTTCGTTACTTATATTCTAAAAACGCTGATCGGCTAACGGCAATGTACCCCAGAGAAAGTTTGTTATTGCTAATTTCGTTGTCTCTTATTAATGCTTTCTCCGTCGTACATGTCGCCGGCAAGCGCATATTGTTGATGATTCTGTGTATTTAATCTGTATATGTAACTATATATTATTATTATATATTGTCTATGTATTACTACTTGTCTATTATATATATATATTTGCTCTTTGTCGAATCTCTCGAGAGATAAGTATAAAAAGCCGTCGAGTATGCCCTCGAAGACCCTCGAGGTAGTTGAAACTTTTTTTTCTTTCATCATTTTTTTTCTTTTTCGTTCTCTTTCTCAAATCTTTATTTCTTTCTGTCTCTCTGTCTCTCTCTCTCTGTCGATCGATAGTGGCGATCGATTGCGCGCTCTATATATTTCCTTCATGTAGAGCCGAGAATCACACTACCATCTCTCTCAATTTTTTATTTATTTATTCAATATTATTATTCTTCTCAATTCGCTCTGCATCTCATCAATGACGACAATTATATCTCTCTCGATCCGACGTAATGTTTACAAGTATTAATACTATTGTATTATCTGTATACGCGAGTATCACAATGTATATTAATTTTTTTTTCGGTTTTTTTGTTGGCTTCCATTTTTGTATTTTTTACTAACCCGTAATTATTTGTGACTTGCTGGTAAAAACAGGAGTATATCTTTCTCTTTTTTTTTTCGTTGACGCGCGAGTCCACTCGATATTGATTTTATTTTCAAGTTTACCTGGTAAAAAATAATCTGCCGAGTGCCTTTCGTGCAATGAAGTGTGTAATTGATTTTAGATGGCTACTCGAGCTGGAATAGAATCGCGCTGAAATAGTTCAAGATTCCTCCCCTTGTAATTCTCCGTAGCAAAGTACCTCTTTTTTTAATTGAAATTTTTTTCAAAGTCTTGGATTACTTTTTATCAGGATTCTAACGTAAATGTTTGTTTGTGCATTCGATGTTTTATTTATATCTATGGTTTATTTTTTTTTGCATTACTTGTATATTACTTTGATTTTCCTCTTACGTTGATTAATAAGTATTTTTTGAGAATAAAAGAATCGCATTTTCATGAGATATTATTAATCAATAATAAAAAAAAACGCAATGCTCAGCTTTAACGCAAAATAATTGTAAACGTTACGAGTCACCATTCGAATAACATTATATCAACAGTCATCATGAAAATGTCACTCTCATTGCTAACCGTACCGAAACTAGAGTAACTCTTTGGTATTATTAACTGCACTTACATAGTTCAGGTAGGCACATCATGTAGATATAGTGCATGGTATTTGCCAAACGAATGTCGAATATAATTGATTGATGTTCAATTTTGAAAAATATATCTTTTGCTAGACTTTTTAGAAATTATGATGAAAGAATAACAATTTGCCTTTGTAGCAGACAAGCCATCTATCCAAAACTAAAAAATCCAATTTTGCCGAGTTATATCCCTAGAGATTGGTAGCATTTTTGTGAGTGACTTCCTAATAACAAAAAAAAATAAAAATTCTTGAATTTCACATTCCCACTTGAACAAAACATTCCACTATGTCAAATAAAAAAAAAGATCCTTATTGCAAAGTATGTCTCGACATTCGTAGCTTGCTTGGCTTTTAACGTAGCAGGCAGTGTGTTGGCTATAGCGTATTTTACTTTTTATTTTTTTGTCGAAAGCAAGAAAGTTTTGCAATAAAAATACGAGACTACGGAGACTTTTTTTTCTTGGTTGATTCACCAGGTGACGACAGCGACAGCGTGGGCAACATCCGTCCGGGTAGAACGAACCTGACGACCCCGCCAGCCAAGGAGAAGCGGAAGAACTTTTTCAAGAAGCCGGTAATTATCACATCTTTGTCCCAACGTAAATTCGTTAGCCCCGTAATTGTTAATATGACTCCCCCTCTTCCCCCTAGTACCCCGGCAACCTCGTATACATTGTTGCAAGATCTTCTTAGATGTCTCGCGCGGCTATAGGACGTAGTTCATTTCTTTCTTTCTTTCTTTCTTCTTATTTTTTTTCTTTTCCACTCATATAACGTACTCTTTTAGGGTAGAACTTTTTTTTTCATTGTAATTTTGTCATAGTCATAGACAACTTTTCTTTCTCACATTTTTATGAACACACTATATAGAAATCCTAGAAATACAACACTGAAGCAAACAAAATTAACACTCAATTATAGTTTATAGCAAATAAATGTATAGAAATTATAGCATTTATTGAATAACAATGAATTTCATTACAGAATTAATAATAATATTTAACGAAAGGGTTATTATCTTGACAAAACGAAATTTCTAGGATTATCTCTTATCAATTAATTCGGTACAGCTACACCTCTATTATTATTTGGACTCGTATTTTGTGCCAAAACGGTGATTATCATGTGTACAGAAAAAAAAAGATTGTTGAAGCACAAAATACAGAAAAAAAAGTTGAAAGCGTAAGAGTAACAGAGTCGAGTAAAGAAAAAACCTGGTAGAAGTGCCAGTAGAACTAGAGATCCCAAGTAAACCGTGCTGCACATCAAGGGATAATTCCGTCAGACGAGAACCAAAAAAAAAATGAAACTTTTTTCTCGAGTCCGAAGGATTCTCTCTGGTTTCCAGCACGTTTGACCAAAAATAAAAAAAAAATCTTCAATGATATCTGACGATTAACCGATGAATTTTTTTCAATGTTTTCCCCCAACTTGATTCACGCCTATCGTGTGTGCGAACCGAAGTCCTACGTAAGTCAGATCACAAATCAGCTGGGCTGTATATTTGAAGAGTTCTGTTCTTTTTTTCTTTTTTTTTTTGCTAGTCTTGATAGTCGATTAATTATTGTTTTTGCTGCGTAGTAAGTCGACGATCGAATCGTAGTTGTACTTATTCGAGTGAATGATAATTGCAGGAAACGGCGACACCCTACGACGTGGTCCCCTCGATGAGGCCCGTCGTCCTTGTGGGACCATCTTTGAAAGGCTACGAAGTTACGGATATGATGCAGAAGGCGCTTTTTGACTTTTTGAAACATAGGTTCGAAGGAAGGTAAGACACTCATTCATTCTTTCTACTTTTTCGACTTTCCCTTCTCGCGGATGTTGGAGAACAGTGAGGCTATCCTCGTTTCATTATTTTATTTTTCCTGTTGTTTCCTTATCGCAGAATCATCATAACAAGGGTAATGGCAGACATTTCTCTGGCCAAGAAATCCTTGCTGAACAATCCGACCAAGAGAGCAATCATGGAGAGGTCGACGAGTAGAAGTAGTTGTTTGCAGGAGGTGCAGGCTGAAATCGAGAGGATTTTTGAACTAGCCAGAACGCTCCAGGTTCGTATTGAACAATTTTGCTTTTTTTTTTCATTCGCTCCGAGAGTTTCGGTAACACGTCGAAGCGATAAATCACATGTGACACAAACTCAATTTTAATGTAATAGTTTTTTGATCGTAGGTCAATATATATACATATACATACACATATAGCTAATATATCGATTTGTACTTAGTCGCTATTTCGTTGAACTCTATTTCTGGATGTGTATTAGATTAGCATAACTCGTCATTAATTATTTACTTGTTCGTTTCGTCAACGTAGCGAGGTATTAATAACTTGTGTGGTTTGCTTCGTTAGAGCAGTTTAAAAATAGAAGTCTAAATAGCACTAAATAGCAAAATCCATTTCCGACAAATCCCTCCAAAAAAAAAAAAAAAAAATCAAAAGTACAATAACACTAATTCGAGCGAAACTTCAGCTGGTGGTACTGGATTGCGACACGATAAACCACCCATCGCAACTGGCGAAAACGAGCCTGGCGCCGATAATCGTGTACCTGAAGATCTCCTCGCCGAAGGTCCTCCACAGACTGATCAAGTCGCGCGGCAAGTCGCAAGCACGCCACCTGAACGTGCAGATGGTCGCGGCGGAAAAGCTGTCGCAGTGCCCGCCCGAGCTGTTCGACGTGATCCTCGACGAGAATCAATTGGACGAGGCGTGCGAGCACGTCAACGAGTATCTCGAGGCTTATTGGCGGGCGACGCATCCGCCGGTTGTGCCCGCGGTGCCGAGGCCCATGCCCGCGCCCGACTCCTCGGGTGATGGACTGCCACCGCGTGTCTCTTCGGGTATGTATTCCACGATTCTTTTCGTCTTGGCACCTTCTTTTTTTTTATTATTATAGATTCGATCATTTTCGTTGCGCGGTTTGTTGACGCATTACCGGGCTGACGTTCTGCGACTCAATGAATCGAAAATCATTCTAGACTCATTTAGTGTCTGTATAGAATAATAGCTATACAATCAATAAGATCAACTCTAGAGATATCGAATAGCAGCACCATTAATAATATACACAACACCAAAGTGACGATATAGTCACAATAGAGTACTCGATCAATTTAGAAGAAAGAAAAAAAATTCGTATAGAAATTCATTGAGTCACTGACGATCTAACAAAACGTACAATCGATCATCTCTCGAAGTCCTCTCTCTCTCTCTCTCTCTCTCGTCGTATCACTGACCAACAAAAAATCAACTGTCTTGTCGACTTGTCCACGTGTAGCTGGCCACCGCGAGAGTTACTACGGCCACGAGCCACGAGGTAACTAGTCAAAGTCGTTTTTTTGTTGTCGTCGCGCTCGTGCAAATTATTATATAAATACCCAGTTAATGTGCACGTAGATGTATCAATTCTTTTTCATTTGCATGACTATTATTGTACAATAGAACAAATCAGCGAAGCACGAAGAATTTCAGCGAATTTTTTTATTTTATTGGTTATCAATTAGGGAAATCATCATCATCACACTGTGTGTTTGTTTTTTCAGCTGCGATGTTCGGAGCGTCGGCGCACATGTATTCATCAGCACATTGACAACGTTCGTCACATATATCTCGTTCGAATTTTTTTCTCTTTTTTTGTTGCTGCATCATCTCTATGTCTATCTCACTATCTTCTTGCTCATTAATCGCCCATTAAAAAAGAACACACGTACCATTTTTACACACACACCTCTGTATAAGCTTGTTGTGCGTGCCTATGTGTATGTAGCTCCCGTTTTTTTTTTAATTTCATGCGAGCACGCGACGCCGCGATTAGAATTTCTCTCTCTCTCATGGGACGGAAGAAGGGAGAGTCTCTCGTTACGCATATTATACGTCGAGCCATCACCGAAAAGCGAAAAAAAAATACAGTCATCAAAGCGAAAAAAAAGTGTGAGTGCGAGGAAATTATCAATGATTTCTTTTGTTGGTAATGAAGCCCTGATGGAACCGCTCGCCGCCACGGGGATCATCCGAAAAGAGGTCAGGCTCACCCAGGACGCTCCTAATTATTGATGACTCGGAGGACTCTCTATATACGTGCCTCCGTTGCCTCCGTTACACACATTCTATATGTTATATTTTCTTCTTGAGTTTTATCTTCTTCTTCTTCTTCTTTTCCTACCCCCCAACCCCCAACTTTTGTTGTCGAACTACCTGAGTATGTATGTAGATGTACAAAAAAAGAGAGAACAAACGGATCTTGTTTTGCAATCGAGACTGAGAGAGATAACGCGCGGTCGTAAGTACCGATATTATGGGAAACCTACTGAGGTTGTTGCAGAGAGAGATTTTCTTTTTTTTTTCTTGTCCCTGCATGAACCACCACCACATTACCAACATCCGTGCGTTGTTAGGTTCGTCTAGACGACGACGCAACGGCGCTTTTTGAGCGTCAGACGTCGCTGATTTTTCTGCCCTAATTCTCACCCCCCGTCTAATTTACCCTTCATAGTCTAGGCGAGTTTTGTTTTCACACCCCTTTTTTTTTTTCAAGTTTTCACCTTTTTTTTCTTTTTGTATATAGACTTCTCGCAAAAAGTTTTGTGAGAACTGCTGAACGAGACGACAATAATTAACGTCGGCGGAGGCAACGAAATTTTTCGTTTTGATTTTTATCGCGAGCGTGCTGTTTTTTTTAAATTTGGTTTTTTTTTTCCTTTATCTTTACGAGGCTCTTTTTTACTACTTCTGCAGTCCATCGCTATCTGCATGCACTGACATATTCTTTTTTTACTTTTTACGAGCGAGTGTACGTACTTGCATGCTTTGTGTGTGTGTGTGAGTGTGAGTGTGTGTGGAGATAGCGTGTTTTTTTCATGTAGTGTGTGGTAGTTACAGCCTTTATGTCGTGAATATAATTTTCTGTCCAAGTTTCTTGAAAATGACTTGAATGTCATACAAAAATGACGTGAACATAAACAGATAATTTCGCGGGGAATTAATTCATTTTTGTAAACTATATTTTCTTGAAGTTAATTTTTTAATACTTTTGACTTTCACCACTAGGTGAAATTTAAGAATAAAATTCGATTACTCTGGGTTATCAATTATAAATAAAATTATTAGCAAGAAACCATTGAATTTAAATAATATTAAATAACCTGAAAATTATTATATAATATTAATTTTTTTTTTCAATAAAACCATTGATAATTATAACGAATGTAAGGATATAACTGTCAAAACAGTTTTACGTAAGAAATTTTTTATCAAGATCTCGTGATCACTTTGAATTGGTATTTCCTTTCGATTAAATCTACGCGCGTTGAAATCGTGATTTTAGTTAGTACAACATATTTATCCGTTGCCGCGTACACAAATTGTAAACAAATCACAAAAAAACCCGCATGCAACACTTGGTGTGATCTAATATTATGTGTATTATACCGCTGACGTATTACGTAAATTTTAATGAATGCGGTAATGGACTTTGCGTTCTAATCCACTTAAACTGATTGTCTTTTCTTCGTTTTTTTTTTATCTCTGTGTGTCCAACAGGTGGCGGAAGCACTTACGGTGGAGCTCGTCGTTCGCGCTTAGAACGCTCGGATCGCAGCGAGTACCACGAGCACGACGAGGACGAGAGTTACGCCGGTGGCGGAGGAGGCGACAACAATTTGCCACCGCGTCGTAGCAGACAGCAAGTCGCTCTTCAGGAGCCATACGACATTTAGGAACTGGGGCCCCGGGGTCTACACTGCCCCCATCTGCGCACCACCGCCCTCTGATCACGTACATTCGCAATCAAATTCAAACAGCCAACACCAGTATACATCTCACACACAACAACCAGCCAACAAATAAAACGTGAAGAGGGCCCGCACCTCATCCTCTTTTTTTCTCTCATTCGATTTATCATCAAACCAGCAACAACTCTATACAAAAAAAAACGAAATCAAACTTTATATAACTGTAAACTAACGTACTCTTTCACAAAACCACCAAAAACCGCATCCTTTTGAACGACCATGCAGTGCCAACCTTTCGACGACAGTGTAACCTCTCTCTATCTCCTATCTTATATATTTATTACATCTTTACTTCATCATCTTCAATCGACATAATATAATACGCGTTTGCCTTGTTTCTCTCAACGAATAGGGACGACGACATCAACAGACGACGATACAAGCACAATTATGTATTCATGCGAGCGTATTATAAAACATTGCTAAAAAACAATTGAAATGAAAACGAAAAACAATACAAAATCAATTCAAAGCCCTGGGGCCTTCTATTTTCGGTCGGTCGACGATTATTAATGAACGACAGACAGTGACACGCGCGAAGAAGTGTGCGACACGTTCCTCCTCTCCAGCGGGCCCCATTTTTCAAGCCGAGAGAAAGAAAGAGGGGTGCGCCGAATATGGGGCTTTTACGATTTAACCAACAACAAATAATTATACACACGACTACACGATACACACACTCACCTATTACACTTACACCTTTATCTCTGATGATTATATATATTAACAAAGCCAAACAAAAAAGATACACGATTAACACACACACACAGAAGTAAGCGAGTCTGCTGTTTATAACATTTTAATATATATAAATATAGTCTATACTCGGAAATTGAATAAAAACAAAAAAGAAGAAAAACTGTCGGACATAAGCGAGACGCTTCGTCAATCTTTATTCACGTTCGTGTACATAGTGCGACAATTAAATATATACGTAAATGTGCGAATGTGAGGAGGCCCATTATACATTGTAACTTGAAGATTATAAATTTCAATGATAAAAAAACAAGATTTAAAGAAACAAGCGATGAAAGAAAAGAAATATTATACACAAACACACACAGAAAAGAATGATCCGCTATGTAAGGGGTGAGAGAAATGCGATTAAAGCGCGTTGCGGAGTACTGTAAATACTGTAAGAAAAGCGAGGAAACATAAAACGTCGCGAGTCAACTCGGTTAGAATTGTCAAGGATGATGAACGATAAGTGTCGTACATTGTGTTTTTTTCTCTATCTGTCTGATCAGTGGGTCCTTGCCTTTTCGGCCGAGCAACGACGTATTATTAATAAAAAAAAAATTGTACGATCTCGTTGGCGAATAAAAAAATATTCTTGAAAGAGAGAGATTGGACGATGATTAAATCTGTACTGTGTGTGCTATTATGCGGATGTGCAAGATGAAAAAAAAAAAATTCATAGATAACTGTGTGAATATTAAAAGAAAGAAAAAAGACGACTTCGAAATATTGTTTGTCTAAGTCTTTCAATCGTCAAGACTCGTCGCTTGGAGCTTGCAACAAATTTTGAACGGCGAGACTTGGCGACTCGCATATAATATATACGAGTTTTAAGCGGCGATCGCGCTTAACAATTCATTATTGATATGATAAACCGAAGCAGATTTAACGACGATCGTGTATAGATGTAAAAAGTCGATGATGTTGAATTATGTCACTAATTGAAGTAAAAAAAAAACCTTTTGCACCACTTCTTGTACGAAAAAAAAATCTTCGATGATCTTTTGACAAACGTTTAATATTGCCGATGTCTTCAAATACTTTATTAATTCCATGCGCGCCAAGAGGCTCTCAAGTTTTCTCTATACGTATATATTCAGATCAAGATAAAACAACAAACACGCGTTGAGCTTGAACAATGTTTTTTGGGATAATATCGTTATTATTATTTTTCTTTTCTTTTCCTCTCGTGGATTTGCTATAATTCAAGAAAGGTTCAGAGCCTCTGCAGTTTAAGCGAACAATGCATTGTATTGTATGATTGTATATATATCTCCGAGCCCTTGAATGATTAAAGATTTTACTCTCTCCTTGCTATTATCATTAATTTGTCTACTCCTTGCAACTTTATTTTCCGCATTTATCCCTTGAATTTCATTTCGATGCTTTTCCATTTCGCTTATCAATCCTCGTTGAAAGTGAGCGTGCGAACATGTTGCAAACAACAACAAAAAATATAATAAAAGGATGCTGGTATAACGACTTGAATAAACAAAACAAAAATCAGAAAATTTAAAGCGCTAAGATGTTTTTTGTAAAATTTTGTAATTTATAATCGATGAGCGCCGCGCCTTTGAAGCTTAACTTCGCGCTCGGCATATAACGGAATTATGATAATTCAATTGTGTGAGGCGTTTTTTGAATTCTTATTAACAAAAATAAAAGTCACTTTCTTGTAGCGCCGACGAATTGCCCTTTGATCGAGCAAACACACCAAAAAAAACACTACTTTTTGGAAATTTCTACTTTAATGCTCTCGAGTGCATGGAATTTTGTCTAATCAGCAGACGATTAATCGATATATTGGGAAAAAAAATTTGCTCAACTCGAGATTATGCGTTCAATGCTCAGTAACAATAATAGAATACTTTATAGGATTGTCGATCGTCAGTGAAAGTATTGCGAAAAAAAAACTAACTATGGATTTAAATAGCGACACGTACACGTTAATTAAATTGGTAGTTTTAAAGTCGAAAACTTTAGACAACTGCGTATTAATTCCAATCGGAGATATCTGCCTTTTCGTCATTTTACTTGAAAAAGGAGAAAAAAATCGTGCAACATTATGTAAGATAAAAAAAAAGGTGTGCGTATGTTTTTGTCGCTGCACATTTGTAATGTAAAGAAATCCTAGCGAAATAGCGAATTCAATTATGGACCTTAACGAATCTTATAAGATAAAGCGATTTGTCTGAGTGAAAATATAACTAAAATCCAAAACAAAACAGTGTTGGCTTCGGAACTAAATATTACCGTTACAATTCAAATAAAAAGTTTAAATTTAAACAATACTAAGTAAAATTTAAATTTAATCGACATCAAAGCAAAACCTCAACTCACAAAAAAAAACTGCACGTTTTCTCTCATGAATGATTTCCGAAGCGAGAATTCAATTGTTAAAATCGAGTGAAGGGAAAAACATTGAAAGTTGAATCAGGGAACAGAACGATAAAAAAGAAATTTTTTTTGTACTTTGATTACCGATAAATCGGATGGCAAAGTGATCGAAGCGCTCATTCCTTATACAAGTTAGTTGCTTATGTCACTTTTGTTTTCATTTTTCTATTCGCATAATATATCGACACGCACCGAATTTACGGCTAGATTTCTTTTGATAACTTACGAACACGGGTTTTTTTTTTAAACTTAGCGAAAGCATGAATTTCTATAAATGTATAACTTTGATGAAGAAATAAACGTAGCTAAAGTACACTAACCATAAGCATGAAAAGCTATAGTAATACGGTATTTTTGACGGGTCTAAACCAAAAGAAAAAAAATGATTACATGTGAGCGAGAAAGCGAAAATCCTATATATACATATAATAACCACGCGCGTAAAAAGGAGAGCACGGAAGCACAGATGAAGTCTCAGGGAATCAAATATACATTGCCTCTCTTCTCTATCTACTTTTTCCTTGCGTTTATTCTTCGCACGCACTTATATAGATATATAGATAATGAGCATAAAAAAAAACAAAAGATATAAAGGCATAGCGTCCTTGGTTGTTATTCGGCTGGTTCGTTGGATCAACAGACAATTTATTCGCGCGCGCTTCTGCGATTTGTTCTTGTCAATGGTTGCTGTGTGGCGTATCGTTATATAATTATTATCGTTGCATAAAAACAAAGAAAAAAAACTTGTAATTGTAAAGATTGTTATTGTGAGAGACTGCGAGCATAAGAGAGCGAATCGATTGTTTAGGACTTTTACGGAATTGTCGATGTGTATGCGGCGACAAGTTGTTTCGCTATATAATGTGATGTTATCCTATATAAAAGACGAACATCTTCTTTTTTCTCTCACTCTCTCTCTCTCTCTGACTTACTTACTACCCTTCGATTAAACAAATGAATATGACGATTGACTACAAAACAGATGTGTACTCCGCATTAGAATACAATTTATAAATTAAGTAGAGTCTAACAAAAACCAACCAAAAAAATACGATTTAATGTAAAGTGAATTTAATAACGTTACCGACTCTCTTTTTTCTTGTACTTCGCAAGCAAAAAAAAAACAAACAAACAAACTTCTTCACGGCAGACGGGCCGAAGAGAAAAAAAATACATAAAGGAAACTCATTAATAGCCAAAAAACGTGAGATGCTTTCATCTGTGCGCTGTACTGATTGATGACCACGAGAGAATAAAAAATATAAATATTATATATATATAAATGTAATCGACACAATCGGCCCCTTTACGATGAACGGTCGAGACCCGAATTCCTACACTTGTCGCATTTGTAAATAAAATTTTTATCATCACATTATCGTTGACTTATTCATTTAGCCGCTTAGCGCTCTTATTCCTTGACAATATTAATCTTCGATCTCGTAGATTTGTCAGCTTCAACTTGCGTAAGTTGTCGAAAGTCCAGATTATCTATTCTCGGCGTGTCCGCGTTATGATCATGTGAGGGAAAAGTCCAGAAAACTATGGAGAATGTTATAATTATCCTTCTATTTTAAAGGTTGACCGATAAACTCATTTTGATTTTCATGTTTCTACGATGGAAATCATAAGTGTGCCGTTAAATACTAATTATAATTTTTTTTTTTAAATGAACGAGGTCAGTGAAAAGAAAATGCATGTTTTTATATATAAGATATTCACGACATTTAATATTAAAAGGCGTACAGCCTTCACAGTAATTTTTCAGATACAATGTTACAAAAATATTTACAAATATTAATAAGATACAAGTTGTAATTGTCATACTGAGCAGTCAGTCATTGGTACAAAGACATTATAGACGCGCGTTTTGGTAAACTATATACACGATTTAAAGAAAAAAAGTAACCGCGACATTTCTCGAGTGTCGCGAAAGCTTTTGCAATGGCACAGAACGTCGTGCGTCTGTGAAGAAGAAGAAAAAAAAACATAATATTCGTTGTGTTGATAGTACGCAACTACTACGCTCGTGGCAGTGCAGAACGATAATATTAATCTAGTATACGTAACCCACATCGGTAATACACACGATGTGGCCGTAAGCTTATTTATCTCTTTGGTCGATCGCGCAATTATATACTTTTACTTATATGTACGAAGAAGACGAAAAGAAGAAGGAAAAAAAAACGAAGCCGCGAGGCAGCATCGTAGCGATAAATAATATATATAATTCTCGAAACGTATAATTCTTTGGAACGATGAAAGAAAAAAAAAATTTTTTTTTTCTAAACGAGAGCTTTTTTTTAAATAACGACGATGCTTTGCAACGCGCGCTTAACGTATGAAAAAAAAAGAAACAACTAAAGGGTGACATCGATACAAACTACCTTTGGTACACTTTTGTATGTGGAGCTGACTAAAAAATACGATACAATAGTTCTCTTTGTCGAGATTAGCCACCTGCTTGAGTGATAATCTACATAAATATATAATAATTTATGTACAAGGTAACGCTGAGAGAAAGAAAAGAAAAAAAAATTGTACAAAAGAGCAGAGGGAAGAAAATACTGTTTAAATGAACAAATAGTTCTCGTAGTCGGCGTACGACTTGGTCGAGATGTGTTTCGTTGCCACCGGCGTCGCTGGTAGACTTTTCAATTGCAATTGTTGCTGCTGCTGCTGTTTGTTGCTGTTGTTGTTATTGTTGTTGTTGCTGTCGTTGTGTGGATGAATGTGACTGTGACTGTGCACGTGGCCGTGACGACACGTCAACAAATTATTGTTGTTATTGTTGTTGTTGCTACTGATGGATTTGGGCACGATGTAGTGATGGTGATGATGTGGACTCTGTTGCAGCTGAAGCCGCGACATCGCTAGGGCGATGCTCGAGTCCGATGACCACATGCTCTAAAAATGCAAAAACATCTTTATTAGATTGACTATAGTCGGTCTGATTCATTCGTGAAGCTACATTAGTATCTCTTTCTAACTGCATTTTTTTCGGATGTCGAAATAGAAACGTCTAGGCCAGAGGTCAATAAAAATGTTTATATCTAAACGTTTCAACTGTTCATGAATAATCAATTCAATTGAATTAATTACCCTTCGCCTATGTGGATTGTAATCCGGATTGCGCCGAATTCTCAAGTGTCGCTGATCAGCGGTGGTCCATCTCTGAGTGACTTTCAACGGCGAGTCATCGGGATGCAACTTCCTCTGATATTCCTCAGTCTCGCAAACCTCGTACAGCGAAAATTGCTCGACGCGCTCGTTCAAATTGTAACAACTGAGCAGCATCTGGATGAGCTCGTCGACGGTCGTTTTCTCGGAGATGAGTAAACTCTTGTACTTGGACTGCAACGAAAAAAAAGGAAACGTTAACGTACATCGCGCCTTGAGAGGTGAAAAACAATTTTGGCAAAAAGCTAAAAGTAGAAAGTATACTCACGCCGGACATGAGCGCGCTGTCGTAGATCTTGACGAGTCCGCCGCGGCGCGTTTTCAGCGAGAATCTGTAAGAAAACACACATAGATGTAACATTCAGCGTCGTTGAGTGGCGAGCGACGAAAACATCAAAGGGCAAAAAGCGTTTGAATTCGCTGCTGCATGCAGTGCGAAATTTCACACTCACTTAGAGTCGCCTCGTGGATGACAAGATTGCAAGACTGCCGGTTGTGCATCCTCGTCGAGGGTCAATTCCGTGCGTACGTTCGCTCGGCGCACCGTCACCTCCATCGTCAGGTAGAACAATCGTGGATCCCGATGTCGCATGCGAAATTTGTTTAGCAGCTTCTGAACTACTTGACGGCACGTCGTCTCGTACGTTACGCTCAGTGTTTTGTACTCGATGTCCTGGCGAAGGCAGGTTGCGTATACTTTGATTGTTGTCTGTAAATGCGGAAGCATTGATATTCGTTAGGATTTTTTAAATAATTTCTAACCATTCAAGCCTCAATCTATCAGTATGTAATTATAATTAATAAAATTATCTATCGAACGTATTCACTCTACATAACTATACCAAGCAAACATTCTCAACTCCATCTGGAGTGGCGACTTGGTACTCTGAAAAAAACTCCCCGGAAGAAAAAAAATCCACGTCATTTTTAGACGCAAACGGAATCCAAGCGATATGATAGATGCAGTCGCGCAGTCGACATCAGTGGCATATTCGCTAAACGTGGGCTTCATTAGTCGGTGGCTATTAACGCCGGAAGAAGAAGAAGAAGGGCGGATAAAAAGAGAGAGTCAAATCGTCGCAATTAGTCCATAATTAAACCTCGGCCGACGAAGCGCACGTGTCTCGAAGCTTATTTTTTTGTTCCTCGAGAGCAACGATATTTTCAAAAACACAAGCGGGCTTGAAAAAAAATCACGTAGAGCGAAGAAAGACCCCCGTTGGATTCTTCATTGTGCGTAAAAGGTCGTAGTAACAGCGGCAGCAAGCAGAACGCGTCTACGTGCCGTGAAAGCTAATTAGCTTCTCGCTGCTGTATAAGCTTGGCAGACCTTCGTTACGCACGTTCGACGATCAACTGTATATAATGCCTCTTTTTCAAGTTCAAAGCGAGTGAGAGAGAGAAATCAAACAAGTACCTATATACACTTTACAGCGTTGAGTCAAAGCGCGCGTATTTCGCAAGAGCATGGTTTATTACCTGATTCATCATCGTCAAAATGCCGAACTGCGTTATGTTAAACACAGTGGAAGAGAGAAAAAAAAAACGTCGCGTTCTGAAAATATCGAGAGCCCAACATTAGTATTATAGGCAGTTAGGACGAAAATAATACAACATCTATTTCAGAAAAGCTACTACGACTGCAGTGAAAAAAGTAATTCAACACCTCTTTAAAAGCCTGTCGCACCAACACCCCACGTAATGTTATATCTCCCATAGTGTCGCATAGTGTTTTGCAAGATTTATTTGATTGACCGTCGACTCGATTTCATAAAAAATAAAAGAAGCTTTTTGTTTGTTTATATAGAGGAACGGAGAAAAGTTTCTTTGTGGCGCATATACGAAAATAAATCCGTCGCCTGCATTTAATTTTTTTTTTTTCACCATCCACGTCTCGAAAATAAATCGGCGTTTAAAAAGCAAAAAAAAATTTCTTTTCAGGGGGAAGAAGGTAAACAGGGGGCGGGTTGCGCGCATATCCGGCGAAGAAGAGCGAGCGACGGCCCGTATCGGCAACCACATGTCCTTTCTTGAACACCACAGGAATTCGGCACGCGACTCTCTCTCTTTTTCTCTCCTACGCTTCCTTGGGCTTCCTTCGAGCTTGAAGCCCCTCTCCCTCTCTTCTTTATTCCTTAATCCGGAAGCATTAAGGCGCGACGACAAGAATACTGCTGCAGGAAAAATCGGATGCGCGGCCTTGCTGCATCTGGTGGCAAGGCAATTAAGAGGAAGGAAAACCCAATGAAAAAAAATTGAGAGAAGGGGAAAAATAGAAGCTTGTTTCTTTTTTTTTTTTGTGGAAAATGTGGTTTTTACTAAAAAGAGACACTCGAGTTTAATCCTTCCTCGACAATAATGCACCGACAGCAGTCAGCATTAATTTCTCACGTCGTCACCCGAGACGCCGGCGCATCTTGAGCAGGTAGGATTTTTCTCTCTGGGAAAGACGGGACACCTTATTGGGTGTTGTAACGATTATACGTGCTGAATACTCGACTTTCACAGTCATTCGTTTGGTTTGTCAACTAAAATTCGTGTTTTTCCCTTTTCTTCTCTTTCGAAGATCGATTATGTACATGATTTTTTGATTTTCTTTATATACCGTTATCGTTTGAGGAATCTTAGAAATGTATTTTTCTTGTTAAATCTTGATAGACATGGACGATCGATCTTCAGGAGTTCATTAATACATTAGACACTCAACAAAATTAATATCAGATAGTCAGCAAAAACGTTAAACTTATATTACACGAATAAAAAATTTACTAAATGAAATGTCGACCTACAGTAAACTATAAGAAATTACAATTGTATTCCGGAACGTCGAGCAATAATAATAACGTTTCCTCGTAGCAATTTTTTCCTTTACCCAACCCACATTGTAAATCTAAAATCCATATACAGCAATCTCGTCGAACGAAACAACTTCGCGTATATATCCCAATAACCGCGCTCAATTTCGAACGTCGTCGGCAGATTTCCGCAAGTGGTTCGAAGAAAACCAGCTCCGCATGTATAATAAATCCTCGTATAGCCGAGGCGCGTGCCGCCTCTCTTTCTCTCTCTCCTTCAGGTGCAGCCTCCCCCGAGACGAGCACGTGTTCAGCGGTGCCAGTTTCCGGCCTTGGTCGGAGAAGGAAAAAAAAATAAAGCAGAGCCTTCCAAGGAGGGCTTGACGCTCAGCCGAGCATGATGCTATAGTTTGTACGACGAAGAACGAGCGAGCAGCCGAAAAATATAATAAAAGCCAAGCAAATGCATATTATTACTCTTTGCTCGAGTATCAAATTATGAAAAACACTGTACGAGCAATATTACAATCGAAAGGAGTTGAATTTCAATTCGCTTTGCTCGACAACTTTTCCCTTTCTTAACATATGCAAAGACACGATGCGCGAAACTTGAATAAAAAAAAAAGCGCGCGAGAGGGCGTTAATTTCCGCGCTAGCTGAATCGACAACTTTAGATAAAGAAGAGACAGAGAGAGAGATAGAGAGTTTGCACAATCGATCCAATTCAAATAGCACCGATTTAGCTGTGTGTGTATGTTGATGAATCGCGCGCATTTATATATAATTTTTCCTCTCGCTCTCTCTCTCTCTCTCTCTCCGAAGTTATCGCTGCAGAAAACGATAAAGATATGTGTATACGCAGCATCATATCTCTCTGCGCACATAGACGCAAAACGACGAAACTTATCGATCTCCGAGAGAGAAACAGAGACAAAACAACTCTCTATATCATCCCGTGATACGAAAAAATTTTTTCGCCAGATAAGCCGCGACAATAATCCGTGTGTTGAGTGCTGTACGTGTTGACGAAAGAAATGTTTGTAAGCCCCATCGCTATCTAGGGAAAAAAAAGAAGGAGGCAAGAGCTGTCGTGTCCCGTAGCGATAATACGTAACTGTACCGCGTCTACTTGCAGAAAAGAGTGGCGCGCACAGTGCTTGAACATCTCCGATGTCGTCGTCGCCAGTCTGTGCAACCAGAGAATTTTTATACTCCTTTATATCCTTTTTTTTTTAATCGTGTACTTTTTCGTAATCAAATTTCGACTTTTATTCCGAGAAAATTAAGACTCGAATCCGTGCGAAATAATCGTGGCAACGTTATAATTTCGACGTAGAAAATCGATGGAAGCGAGCTTTTTTTTCGCGCTTTTCCTTGCAAAGCGAGACCACACGGACTTGAAAACAGACTGTGGATATATAAGATGCGGGCACGTGGCAATGTAATACGCTTCCTGTGCGCACTTACATACGCCATATGCTCACTTACGTATAGCATTTGCTTTGAGAAGGGTCAGAGATTTTTTTTTCTTCTCTTCATTCTTCTTTTGCGCTCTCGTGGCCTTGATTACAGTAGCCGCAGTAGTCGGCTTGCTGCGATGGACACGTATAGTCTTTAATACGAGACGATTGCTCTCTTTCTCTCTCTGAAATTAGTAATCGCGTAAAAATTCGAAATTCACTCTTGGCGAGAAGAGAAAGAGAGCTGAGTCAACTTGCGTGCACGCGAATGATTCAGTTGTGATTGTTTTATTCGCAACGCGCCTTTTGTATTCGAAAGAAACGCACCTGGACCGAGTAAAAAAAAAAGCTCGCAAGCATGTGCCACACGTGACATACAAAAACAAGGCTCGAGAGTATAGAGGGGTCAATCTTCTTCTATACTCTCCGACAATCGATCCTCCTCATCCTGTGCTGCGCGTGGCGGAAACGACAGCTGCTATAGCAACGCGATACTCCATCTACTTCATCCTCCCTCTCTCTCGCTGTTTAAGAGAGAGAAAATGTATATACTAAAGAGAGAAGCTTCTCCTTCATCGATTTAATTAATGGGCCACCGTGACACTTTGTGGTCAAACCGACGTCGACGGCGCATCATTTTCTCGTTTTCTCTATACACACACACATATAACGGCAGCTCAGACAGAGAAAGAGAAAATTATCGTATCAACCTGCTTTTGTGCTGCGCCGCGGCCAAGTCTGTGTGTGATGATGCCTCTCTGTTTGATCATTTAATTCGGCTTCTAGTCTGAATAACTCTGTTATTATGTAGTCTCTGTTATTGTTAGGGAGAGAGAGCTAATTGTATATATGTTATCTTTCAACTCTACCATGTGTGCGGCTATTATTTACTTGTCACTCGTGAAAAATCGGAATTCTATTCTTTCTCCTTTCTTATTTTCATTGATATACATATATATACTACGCGCTCTCGTAATTGCTATCTTGCGATTACGAATACTTTTTGTTCTATAACTTTTTAATGAGTAAAAATATTTATAATTTTCGAGACTATATATATCACTCCGAAAAAAAGCCGAAAAAGTTCTTATCGTTATTTTCTCACTTTGAGTAGGGTTCGCTCTCTCACTCGCTCGACAATAAAACCGTGAACATCGCAGGCAAACAGAAAAACAGTCTCTCGCGATAATGCGCATAGACACAGAAAGAAAGAGAGAGAACAGACAGACTTTAGATTTCAATGGCGCCACGCAATGTAGGGGACACATACACACATACACAAGAGCTCGCACAATTGGGCCTTTCCTCCATCGTCGTCGTCGGCTTGATTGTCCATTTACCATTGCATCCGGCCCTCAGCGCGTTGCACGCGGACACAGAGAAACACAGCAGCAATTAGTTTCATATATCTATTATTTTTTTCTCTCTCTTATCACAAGGAAAAACCCATATTTCGCGCGCTCGCTCGACGCACTGACGTGGCATTATTTGCACCTTTTACTGTGATAAGGCACCTTTAATTTTTTTTTTCAATGAATAATGCAGTTTCCGCGAGAGCTTTTGTTTCTTTCGAGGCGAGCGTGACGTCGTTAACGGGATTCACGCGCACCGGTCATTCTCTTTGGAGGCCGTGTTAAGTATACGCAGCTGCGATTACGCACTGCCGCGTTACTCGACCACTGGCTGCTGCTCGTTGTATTATATTTTTATTTTGGTTTTTTGAAACCGCACGGAAGTTCTTTTTTTTTTTTTTTTTTTTTGACGAGTGAATCAATACCAGAAGCGAGGAAATTTCTTTTTATATTGCGGTCGAATGAACGGCCCTCTCCCAAATTGATTCATCTCGTTTGGTCGCGATGTCGCCAATTTATTGCGGACATCCCGTGATTCACTCACCGATGCTGCGTGCGTACAATATATATACTCGTCGAGCAGGTGCTGCTCGCAACAATTCGACTGGTTTTACCAAACAATTAAGTAACACTTTCGCTAAATTCGTTAAAAAAAAATTTGACTTGCTAATGCTATACGCATTCCATCGTGACATCCAATACTAGTACAAGACTTATAGAGTGTGACCGAAAGTACCGTAGCGGATTATAGATAGTAAAGAGGAATAAAAAAGAAAAATATTATGACTTAAAAGGCGCGAGGCAGGCGAGCATACGAATCACCGAATTACAGTATATATCTGCGCCCTGCGCGCATGTGAAACGCCTATAAACGGCGTACTACTTTGGCTTTTGAAAAAGAGTTATAGTATATAGACGAATTAGAATTTCATCGGTGTATGCGTGTATATAAAGCTTCCGGAGAGCCTCCTTTTTCTGTTTTTCATTTCCGTCGCGCTAAACTTTTTTATTAAGACACGTACGATGAAGAAATTTTTTTTTTTTACCTTTCTTTCCCACGCGGGCGTTGACGGCTTATCGTCGGGTGATAACACTGTGTGTATATACACACACATATATATAATTTGTGAGTGTGTGTGTGTAAATATCAAACAAAATTACGTAGGCTAAAAGATCGATCATTTCCGCTTGTGTAATTCGCGCGCTGCGAGAAGAGATTTAGCTCGCGAGATGATTCTGCTGGATGGTGTTTTTGCGCTATGTAGTAGAGAGAGAAAGAGAGAAATTTTTCGGTCGGTCACGGAAAGGAAGTACGCCCTTATTTCATTTTTTGTGTGTCTTTTTTTACTCGCTCTCTGGAATTTTTACGGCGAGCTGCTGGAGAGGTTGAGAAACTCTGTTTAATTGAATTGGCACACTGTGCTTTTTCGTTCTCCGAAACGGATGAATTAAATGTTGCACTCTCGCGTGCAAAAAGCCTCAATTGCGAAAGATTATTACACTTGTGCAGGGCTTTTGTAACTATAGAGATATTGAAGAAATGTACAATTGTTTTTTTTTTATTTATTTAAATGATAATGATCTGAATTTAAATTTATTGTTTAATGAAAAGACACCGTACCTTTCGAAACAACGGAAAATAAGTAACAAAAAAGTATCAAAGAAACTCTCGTACAAAATCCATTTCACAGCCGAATAAAAAGCGTCTTATCAATAATTTCGATGCAGTATATCGAGATGCCATCTAATGTCAACAAAACCAACTGAAAATTTTATTCAACAAACCGCTCTTAAACTATTTCAATTTCAAGAAGTGTCGATTCATTTGCCAATAAACCGCGAATAGTAGAATACCAAAGCCTCGTCATTTATATTTTTTCAAAACATTATAGAATGACGAAACTCCTACAATGTATGAAAAGGGCTATACATGTTATAACAGAGAGAACGTGAGCTGCAAAGAAGGGAGAGAGATTTAAATTACAGCCTCCGAATCACGGCTACTGACCGCTCTTGGAATGTGCTCTCTCTTAAAGCACGGAGAAAAAGAGGAAGTGTACGACCAAACAACACTCGCTCGAAAACAAATCTAAAATTCTTCCAAGTGTACATTAGAAGAGACTATAAGAGAATAAAAAAAAAAACGAAGCCTTGGTCCAGTTGCGCCGCGTCAATTAGCCGTCCTAATTCGCTCGATTACATCTAAGCTCGACGACGACTATGACTACAGCTGCTGCTGCTGCATTCCACGCAAGCGCATATGTGTATATACATATGTATCCGATTCGAATTATCATCGATCGCGCAGCAGCAGCAGCAGCAGCGGCAGGATGTTTGCCAATTGGGAAATATGTGTGCCGCCGCAGGCTAAAGCGGAAACCGCGTGCGCGCATTATGCAATCCATAATATGCATTTTAATCCCCCGCTCGCGCAGACTCGTTTTGTTCGTTCTCGCACCTCGCGTCTCTCTCACACTCTCTTACTCTACTATCGTCAATGCATGATATGTGACGTAAGGCTTGATTTGTTGCGACCTTGCTATATGCTAGGATATAACGTGTCCCGACGGTGACGACGACGATGATACCAAAAAAAAAATCTTTATTGCACTTACTCGAAATAGACGCGATCATTAATGAATTTCCGAAAGCACGCGCTATCCAATTTCGTCGTGAATACGAAATGTGCGTGTCTGTGTGTTTTTTTTTTGTCGATATACACAAAGGAAAGGATAGGGTCATTGAGCTTGTACGCAGGGCCATCGATATGGGGGATCATCCTTGTGCTGCACGAGTGAAAGAGAGAGATAACATGCGGGCCGCATATACGCAATTAACGGGCAATTGAATCGAGTGCCACTTCCTACTTCCTCCGCGCGCGCGCGCCGGGGAAAAGCAAACTCCATATCGCAGAGTTTGTGATTGATCGAGCCATCTGGTTCTCTTTTTTTTCAATCTCGACCGGTTGATTTTTCCGGAGATACCAATCGTCGTTTCTCACGCTGCTGCTGCGACAGGAATTATCGAAACACGAAGATGAAGAGCGAGAGAAAAAAAAGAAGCTGGAAATAATAATGAAGCCGTCATCGGTGCGAGATGTGTTTTATGACGAAGCGCCACAGCCACGTTATCGTCGTTATTTATTCATCAAAAATTAGTCACGAGCGTATAGCAGCGAATCTTCTTTCTTTCTACAAGGCAGAGGAGGAGAGTTTGCGTGACTCTTGCGAAAATGCTGCTGGTTACGCGTGAGTAACTCGGCCGAAGAACCTTCTCTCTCTCTCTCTCTTAATGATAGCTTCGTCCTTCCGAAAAATCTCAAGCTTCTTGGCTACTTTGCAATTACACAACAAAGGATCTACCGCGGTGATTGTTTTCGAAAATAAAAGTACTATACGCGAAGGACGCCGCGCCCGGCAGAGAGAAAGAGAGAAAAAAAAAAAAGAAAAACCGGAAGCACGCGCCACTGCTGTCCCGCAGCACAGTGGAACGACCATACAGTACATATATACGCAAATCAAGTTCATGTCGTCAGCATACGAACACACAAAGCTACTGCTGTTTTTATAGCGGAAAAGCAAAAGATTATTTTTTTTCTTTCGATGCTTCTGGGTACTCGATAAGGAAAAATAAGTGCAACACGCCGATACTTTTGGCACTGGAAATAAAACTTGCGTAAAAGTGTGTGGAGCAACCGGATCGGGAAAATACGCGCGCGCAGGTGTTTATGGCGCGAATTTACGATCCTGCTCCACGTCCGCTTTGATAGAGACTTTATTGATTCCGAGCAGAAGCTGCCGGGGTTTCTTTTTTTTTTTCAAATAAGCTGACTAGTTTTTGATGGGTTGTAAGGAAAGTTTACCAGTCGCTTACCAAACGGCCGAATGTTCAAGTTATATTCAATTCGAGCTTTGAAATTGATGACATTCTAGAAATTACATAATATGGAAGCAATAATTTCATTCGAAGATAGTACTCATATACAAACTTCACCTAGCGTCAATTGCCATCACTATACAAAATGTACATTCATTTGTAGAAACCATCATAAAAAACTGTCATTTATTTATTTTTTTTTTTTCGTTAAGCACCTCGACTTTCAACACTCGAGGATTAAAAGCATGTAATATATATTGTTACCACGGCAACATCTGCGAAGAATATGTAATTCCTTACGCAACGCTCACACACTGCAGCGCGCGTAAACATTCCCTCAGGATGACACACTGGTATATTTTTCAAATGCGAGTAAAAAAGATCAGCCAGACGTGGCGAACATAAGATGACGAAGACGAAGAAGAAGAAGAAAAAGCCGGACACAGACAGCATGTACACACGCGCATATTGCGATGGAAAAAGATCATAAGCTCATCTCTCTGACTCTGTTTCTCTCTCTCTCTCACTGTCTCTGTTACGCCAGATGCTTTTTTTTCTGGAAGGTCCAAGAGAGAAAGAGAAAGATTCTCGCGCCTGCGACGCCACTCGTCCCATCGTTCTCACAGTCAGTCGTAGGCGTTGCGTCTCACTCTCAGAAAAAGCCCTCTCTTCGATGAAAGGGCACTTCACCATTATATAGATAGATGTCCAAACCCTTATTAACTCCCACTTTCTCTCTCTCTCTCGATTTTTCCAAAGACGAGAACGAAGAATGCTCTATTAATACTCGATTTCGGGAAATATCTTATACTCGCTGCAGAAAGAGAGTAGAGAGAAAACAGAGGCCTTCTGGTTCTCGTGGCGATCGGGTTACCTGCCGCTGTTCTCTGTGCGCCAGGCACAAAACCGCACGCGCGTGAGAAATTGGCAAGCCTCGATTTATCGATTCCCATGGGACGATGGACTCTTCTTCTCCTCTCTTTTCCTTTCTTTTTTTTTTACGTGAGATTCCATTCCTGGCAATTGCTTTCAATCCGTGTGATGCTGCTGCTGACGTCAGATCAAACTTCGCGCCTCTCATTGTCGTCGTTTAACGCGTCGCGATTCTCGCATGCAAAACATACATATATACAAGATGTTAACCAGCTTGTTCGACATCGCGGAGTTTTGTGTGTGACTATTATACCAGCCTCGACTCGACGGCACTACACATTTTAATCTCTCTCTCTCTTTTGATGTTCGACTTTGAGATGAATAGCTCCAACACTCGTTGAATACTAATTTATTTCGCTTGTTTATTTCTATCCAAATTACTAGAGAATAAATCTGCTGACAAAGAGTATAAAATTCAAAAAGAAAGGAAAAAAAAAACAAGACGTTAGAGATTCGAGGCACCCTGGCGTCAAGTGAAAGCCGCATTGTTTCCCTCTCGCTAACCCTCACGTTTTCACGGAAAATAAAAGAAAGAAACAGAGACGTCGTAGTCGTCTAGCCCTCGGGGGGTGTATTGTAGTAGTTTGGGTTATACAGTTATAAAAAAAAAAACACGTGTGTGACTGACCTGCTGTGGCGCTTGATCCGCAGGCGAGACGAAGCTCGAGAGGGCGGTGAGGGGTGCGAGGGAGGCGCAGGAAGAGGCTCTCGACGGCGGCGGTGTGTGTCCTGGACTCGGACTGCCGCTGCCGCAGCTGCTCGCTCCACCGCTTGACGCCAAACTCACGCTGTCCGCCCGACCTCGCCACGGCGACACCGACACGTGCTTCAGCATCCTCCTCGCCGAGGGTGTGTATACGCCTGCATAGCAACATCAACACACATTGCGAGCTTGGTTAATAGCCCAGACTTTCTGTAGGTATGTGCATGTGTAGTGTAAAAAGCGGGGAGACGTTTGAAAAGGTTCTGTGTGCACGAGGGCTCTTTTAGATTTCTCGTCTCGCGCCCACAGCAGCCGCGGCTCGAGCGACGCGATTATTTTTTAATTAGAGCTGTGCTTTGGGCAAATTGCACTGCTTATTTCGAGGGTTTAGTACGCGAGAATTGTTAGAGACTATTTTTTTCTTTATTTGTTAATTATTTACTTTCTTTTTTTTAATCATGAAAGCTTGGGGGGAACTAGGATAGATGCACGGCTTTTTCGAGCGTTTATTTTCAGAAGCTTTTAACGGTGGATTTAACGACGGTTCCGTGACATTATTTTTCAATTTATTGGCAGTTACGGTAGGTTATGTTTGTTCCAAACGTGATTAAAATAGCATGGAAGAATTTGGAATGACATCAATGAAGTACGGTATAAGATAAATACTTTATCAATTGATAAATGTTGAGAATTTTACTCCGAATTATATTTAGTTGAGTAAGCGAATTTGTTGAGTATTAGTGTAAATGCCACCTAGTTAGTATCAAGCGAGGTTTCGACAATGACTAAGTTGATGATGAATTTGCAAGACATTATATTTTGATAATTCTCATGACAACACAGACAGCTAATGTTTTTTTGCAAGCATAATGAAATTACTAATTAGCAATTATGACTAATATCGAGAAATTATCATTATCATAATGTTTTAATTAAAATACAAAAACTTTTCAGACTGTTATTTATTAACGAGTGTTGCTCCAAAATATTTGCTTTATATGAATTAATCACGCTGATTCGTCACGCGTCGATTTTTGCGCGACGTTTGTTTACGACAGTTTATGAATAATAAAAACAACAAAGGTTTGTTTACAAAAAACGCATTAACTTTCCACTCCAAACATTTCCCAACCGATAGAGAAAACTGTTTTGTCACACGAAAAGTGAAAAAAAAGATCGTCTTTAAAAACTCCCGCATCACACCCGAAAATACCCCAATGGAAATCTATTTCCACGCTCTGTGTAGCCGAAGCACGAGAAAAGAATAAAAAAAAAATTAAAAAAACGCGCAATGTTTCCAAAAAGAGCGCACAACCGTATAAACTCCGCGCTGCCGCGGCACCCAAACAAAACGTATGTACGTCTCTGCAGCTGCGGCTAAAAAAGCTTTCGTATATACCTGCAAATTAAGCAGACACGCGCTGCAGGAAATTCAAGTGGATGATGACCTTTATGTATACACCACTCGTTTGAATAATCCCAACGCGCGCGCGCGCGTTGCGAACGTATATAATATGCAAATGAACGTGTGTTGTATGCGTGTTAACGAGTGTGATTTATGCACGTGAGAGAGTTGACGATCATTGTTGAATTCCCTGATCGTCTATCAGTTTCAAATCAGGCATGAAAAAAAAAAACTAAAAATTTTCCATTACAAAACTAGCACTTACCGCTTTTGTCTTTGCGATACACCAAATAAAAAAAGTACACAAATTCACTTCACACAACCTTCCGTCACAAAAGAATTGCACAAATAACACACTCTTGCAAGCAAAAGAAAATCGTCGTGCAGTGAAGAATATACTCGGAATAGACGTGAAGAGAGAAGCGAACCGCGCGCGCGTAGCGCTGTGCCACGACTGACTGCGCGCAGAAAGCGAGAACCGTATAGAGAGAGAGAAAGAGGAAGGAGAGCGACCTTCCTGTGCAGCAGCAGCAGCAGCAGCAGCAGCGGCGCGTGGGGGCGGCCAACACACATTATACACACACACACACGCCAGAGAGTGCCGTGGAGTCTGCGGAGTGAACGCGCGTAGGAGGGGACAAGCCCTTTTGGCCAACCAGTTTTTTTTTTTTAATTTTATTTATTTTCTCCTTTGGTCGATACGCGCTCGCACGTGAAAATATATGAAGTTATCAGCGCGCGCGATGGCTAATTTTCGGACTCGTGCATTTAATTTTTTTTTTACTTTTGAGTTATAAGTACTTTGGATGAAGATTTATCGCTCAAAAGTGTAATGAGATTTTTTTTTTTCAAGTATATGGATTTATGATTTATCGTAAGAATTTAACGAAATGAGAGGCTTGAAAACGTTCTTTTTTTTTTCTTTCGTTCGAAACTGATTGATTGAAATATCGAAGATACTGATGATATTGTGGCAACGCCTACTAAAATGCATATCGACCTGCATTCCTTTTTAAGTGAAAAAAAAAAAAGAACTTTCTTCCTTTCTTTCTTTTTTTTTATAATAATAACTGAAACTCGCTTCTAAGAAATTTTTTGACTGTTTCTCGCACGAGAATGAAAGAAAAAAATAGTGTTGTAGAATCGGAAACGAAGATAGATATGTTAATAGAGCACAAAAGCGCGAGGGGGGCATCCGAAGGGATTATAGAATCACGATTTTTCGTCTACCTGCGCCGCGTGTCTGCACGAGATGCTGCCGCTGCCGTGTGCTGAGGTTACACGGCGCCTCACGCATTTTTATAAGTATAGACTGTGCAGCAGTGACTCCGATCGAATAAAACAAAAACAAAAAACTCACAGACATACTTACACATATATAATCACGAAGGGAAATTCCCATAGTGTTTACTCATGTTTCTCACACGTTTACTTCTCGCACGTGGACGTCATTCGGTAATAGCCATAGATCGAGAGAGAGAGTGTTTCCTCTCCTTGGGTATGCAATACGTGACACCTGACGAACTGCGTAATCTGCATGCGAGACTCTTCGAGTGCGAGTGCGAGAGAGAGGCGCCGGGCCATATAACATCACGCGGCACGAGAACACGTTCTTTTTTTCTTTCTCAGAGTATATAAGTAGTAGCCGAAGATCGAACAATGCCCGCTTGCGAGCGTCGGCAGTCGATACCTGACTTTTCTCCCAAGCCGAATAATGGGGAGCCGATTTTTAGTCGATCTCTCTCGTGCCTCTCCATTATGAGAAAAAATTACGCCTACTGAGGCTGTGCGTGGGAGAGTTTTTCGAAAAAAAATAAAAGGAAAAAAAAATCAGCGACAAGCCATGGGAAAAGGAACTTTTCCGCGAGACGGCTGATATAATTGACTTTACGTTCGCACACGTCTTCCCTGAGTTATTGCCAATTAGTCTAACGAAAATGAAATTAACCCAGATTTTTTTGTCGTCGTCGTCATTGTATATACGAGGACGAGGGAGAATATAATGGATTTAGCAAGAATTTCGAAATAAAGTTTAAAGTACGCCGAGAGGAAGAAGAAGGGCGGACACCCGCGAGGAATTCCGAAATTACAGGCCTTTCACGTTTAACATCGAAGGAAGAAGAAAAAGAAGAAGAAGAAGAGAAAATCCTTCCCGCGGGACGCTGCGCACAAGCAACTTCCTGAATGGAGTGGAGCGCGAGAGGTTCCGCACCTATACTCGCTTTGTCGAGCGACAAATTGTCTGATGTATATTGTGCTTGAGGGAGATTAATGCTCGTCTCGCTGGAATTCGGACGTATAGCTTCTTCAAATATATAGTCACTGCTGTGCTCGCGCGCTCGACAATGTGGAGAGAGTCTTTAAGAGGATGCGTCCGGGGGGCACTCTCTTATGTGTACACTGTAAATGAGGACTTAAAGTCGATTATTTGAATGTTCAATTCCAATAAGATGTTCGTTAAATTCACAGTTTTTATTTTATATTTATGCTACTGAACGACACCATTCCTCAAGATAATTAAGAAAATTTATGTTTTTTAACGATATTAATTTCCAGAATGACAATCTTCTATTAGTATTTGAGAATGAATTCATTGTTAGAATTTCAAAGACACCTAGACTTCAGAAAAAACACTATATAAGTAACTATCACCAAAAAAAATTTCTTACTAATTAGTTGTACGTTATTTCGCAAACAGCCCAGAAAAAGTTTTTTTTTTGTCAACGAATTAAAAGGATATATACCAAACGAGCCACACAGCTCTCAAACATCCGCAAGTGAAACCGTTGCTTATCAAACTGCCGCAGGAAATCAAAATTTATCACCTCGAGATTCACGCAAAAATAAATTTGGACAGCGCGTTCCTCACACACAGCATATACATAACACACTCTCTTAATGAAGTTTCGCGTAAACTAAAGTATTACCACGAAGCAGCCTCCGCCGCCGTGAATATCAGCCCCGAGAATCAATAAACGAGTTACTCGCATAAAAGAAGAAGGAGACGCGAAATTTTTCGTTATACATACCGCCGCCGCGGAATATAAGCTTCGCGAATAAATTAAAGTTTGTGCGTGGCGGCAGGTCAAAGACCTTGAAACATATACACGCAGAGAAAGAGAGACCAAGGCAGACAAGGAGGCTCCTTCATCTCCCTCTCGGAGGAAAATTCAATTAGACGCACGTGCGCGATTTGCAAGCCAATCGCGGAATGCGATCGTAATGTCGCGGAAACGCTTCGAAGCTGCAGCAAGCCGCAGTGTAGTGGCACAATGGGGGGTTCAACAGCGGAAACGTATACGCGAACGACTGCACTCGAGTATATATAGTGGTATAGGTCCAGTTTGCCTATATGTAAAAACTTTCCCACGTGTATATACACACGCCCACGCACAACACCTGCATCGCTTGATTAGCCATTAGTTCGAAACACGGAATAACAGCTGCGCGTCGACTCGTCATCGATGCTCATCTATACGATGAGTTATTGATCGGTTCTCCAGATTCGACAATTTATATCGGCTTTGTTTTATTTTCATTTCATTTTTTTTTTCTCACTCGACGCGGACTATATACGAAAATTCTTTTCTCGAACGTACCGTGTTATTACCCGTAAGAGCCTCGTAAGAATCTGTTTAATCATGCAGCATCGAAAAGTTATATAGTAATATCGAAACACCCATATCATTATCAACAGTTAATTCATGACCTTCAATGTCATCTCTCGACGACTAGGCGTATAATAATCATCACGTTTCTTTTTTTTCTTCTTCTTCTCTTGAATACCACATTCCATTTTATTCATTTAACTCGACAATAAAAAAAATTCATCGCTAGTTACACAATTGCCCCATACAGCACGCCAAGTATGGTCATGCAAAAGCATCACATGTGCGCGATCTTTTTCTGTGTGTGTGTGTGTCTGTATATGTGTGTGCACTCTGCACGCGAAGAAGAAAGGGCTCTCGCCGGGGAGTAAGAGAGAGAGAGAGAGGATGCACACGTCTCACCTTGCAAACCTGTCCCCTCTGCAGTTGGCGTGGCGTGAGAGAGACGAAGATCTTTAAATTTCCATGCGGTCGTCGCTGCCGCTGCTGCCGCCAGTGCTGCTGCCTGCCGATGAAATTAATTCTCTACCACAGAGCACGACCCTCTCTTTGTTCGCCTTTGCCTCCCTTAACTCGAGCACAATATACCAAGCGCTGACCAATTTATTCTTTTTTTTTCTTTTTCTTTCTCTTCACGTTGCGGTATGCGTATTACCGCGAGATTCCCGAGAGTGCTCACGCTATGTGCACGCTTGCTTATGTGAAATTTAATGGCGATGATGGCTTTTTCATGATTACCGTATTGATCTTTCATTTTTTTATAAAAATATTTTTTTTTTTCAGTCGATTTGAAGGCACTTCATATAGTTCTTATTGAAACCTCGACGAAACATGAGCATTAAATGTTTTACAATTTATCGCACGAAATCAGTTAAAATTTATCTATCTATTACAACTAAACTCATGAAAATCAATGGAAGATGCGGCCAATAAGAACAATTCGCCATCTAGCGCTACTATCTTTACATACTTGCAAAACTATTGCTATAAGCTTCTCTGCAGATTAAAAAAATCTTTCTTAATAATTGTCAATCATTGTTTCAATTTATTTCGATGTAAAATAATTATAAAGGCAACATCGTCTGGCACGACTATTTTTAAAGTACGAGAGAGAGATAGCCATATGTTGTATTTTTTTTATGCCAACTCGCACAAGACGATCCCATTGTAATCTCAAGTGACGACGAATTGGATCATCGCGTTGATGTTACAATCAGGCTCGACGATACTGCAAGAGTGTATAAAAGCTAGTTTTATAGATCACTCGTGCTTTATCAAACACGATAGATGATTCTCTTTTCTTTTTTTCTGCGTACCATTATTATTATTATTATTAAATTATCCGAGCTTCCGAAAACAATTAAACGCGCGCGTCTGTTTCGAAGAAGCGTGTATACATATAATTTAATATATATTTCTTTATCACGAAATTCCAAAGATTTCCTTGTCTCGTTTTATCGCGCGGCAAAGCAGACGAAAACAGAAGGGGCTACCGAGCTGCACCGACAGATAAAAGTCAGTGAAGCGCATCAGGAATTTTATCGACGAACCGATTAGCCGAGGGAGAGAGAGAGTGAGGCGCAGCGCGGGGCTTCCGGCAGTAGCAGTAGCGCGTGCGTCCGGAAATCTCGAGCTGCATTCGAAGAGGGAATTAAGGGTCCCCCCTTCCTCCTTCCTTGCTTTCCCTTCAATTTCCTCTATCTAGCTTTTTCGACACGTGTAGCGTACGATAACCCCATCCGCGCGACAAGCCTCTGTAAACAGATGGGCTTGCGTTTTCATTTCGTGATAGCCCTTAAATTTTTATCTATAATAATAGCTTGATCAGCCTCGTCATCGTCAAATAAGTGCGTTCGCGTTCCTGCCACACGATCGGCTCAGCCTGATTCCCTCGTGCAAAAAAAAAATACATCATCTCTGGCGTATTTAGTTTATAAGAGTCCTATACATAACGGCACCGCGTGTCTTGTGTTTCGCGCTCTCGCGAGTTGCAATCGGGGCGTATCACTGCGGATGGGGTTACCATATCTCACTCTTTATAGAACCCGTTTCGCAAAACTCACTCTCGCGACGACGACGACTTTTGCGCAATCGTCCATATTGTTCGCGCGCGCGGAGAGAGATTTCGGTGCGAAATGTATTCTTGATTTATGAGGTTCGCACCCATATACACAAAACGAAGCGGTCTTCCTTTTTGAGAATAGGCGGGGATAATTGGAAATGACATCTTTGAATTCTCCGCGCGGCTCTTAGTGGTTTCGCCGTGGAAGAAAAAAAAAAAGGTGTTGAGAGTTGTTTCGAGCTACCGCGATCGCATCGATTCGATAACTAAACTGACGGATATTTATGGCCGCAGTTTTACGATGTGTTCTGGACCAATCTGCTGGATTATACGCTTTTTTTTTTCTTTAATCTGCTGACCGTAATAAAATACGTTTTGAACATTTCTTTTTTTTTTTTGCATTGTTTTGCGAAAATATATTCATGAATAAATGTACATACGTAAACGAAAGAGATAGAGATGGGCAAACGTGAGAACTAAAATTTTTCTTGAAGCCTTTTGAGCGCGCGGCTATCATAGATCATACATCAAATATTTGCCATGTCTAATGGTCTCCAAACATACGAGAGGGAGTTAAAGCAGCGTGCAGATAAAAGAGCGGAAAAAGAGAAGATACAGTGATTTTCATTCTTCGTGTTTTTATAAATATATATATATATCTGTTTGAAATTTACTCGTCGGACATGGGATTAGGAAAATTTGAGATTACATACACACCCACGAGAGAGACAGAGAGATAAAGTCTTTTTTTTTCCTCTATCTTCAAGGTTTATGATATTTGCCATAAAGAGATAGATAGATACGAATGAACGACGTTACATAAACTTTCTCTCATGCATACACGATTATAAGCGAGAGATCGTGCATGTCACCGCACGCACAGGAAGCGTCAATAATAATATAATAATAATATTAATAATAAATTTGAATAATATCGAAGGAAGGGAATTTCAATAATAAAACGCGCACTTTCTCTTTCGCCATCGCGCACATGGCAGTCAAGTCGCGAGACTATAAGTAAGAGAGAGAGAGAGAGAGCAAAATGACGAATGGCTTTGCAGAGTATGAGTCACTTCGCCCACTGTCTGACCGAGCATAAACAATAGACAAACGCTTTGGTGAATCCTCGTTAGCCTCGATCGATCCATACACAGTATAAAGGGTGGCAAGTGCAACGGACGGACTTTGCCGCGAGCAGGACACTCCTTTTTTACGGGCCGCGCCCGAAGGAGCGCCTCGACGTACTTTTTTTTTTATTTGAACCCCTGTGTGCTATATAACGCGACAGACGTGCTGTGTCACGATATGCGCGATGAATTTAATTTTTCATATAGCATAGCAGCGACTGCCTTTGCGTTTATTGACCTGCTGCGCGCGCGCTCCGGAGGAAGTTGGTAAATGTTTTATAAGAATTTGATTCGAGCTTAGTAAGAAAATCGAAACCCTATTGTGCATTCTCTCGCGAGAGCGACGCGCTAACTTGATTATCTCTCTAATTTAATGAGAAGAGACACTTGAATGCGCGTCTTCGCGGACGGACAAAGGAAGCCGTGAAAGTTATTTTTAAAGACTTTTTTTTTTGGTTTCGCGATTGTTTGTCGCTCGAAAAGTGCAAAGATGCGTTTAGATTAACATAATAATTGCATTGCATTGACGCATTACATGTTTGACGAGGATATAAAAGTTGTCGGTAGTTCTTAGATTTTCTGACGTAATGATAGTACAAGTGCAGAGAAAAACAACGAATGAAAATGAATATTCAAAAAGAAGAAGAAGAAGAAAAAAACAGCTGCATAAAGCAACTCTTTGAAATTCGCAGAACACCCGAGCAAACACTTTTTCCCCATTATACCGCGGCAGTCGCGCGTCGTTTTCTCTTTCTCTCTCTTTCCTCTCGCAACAACGAAGACGAATAGCGAGTCACGGCGGTTCGTACACGTCAGACAATATGCTGCACCCTGCGCACTAGACGGTTGATACTTCCACACTTTGTTTAATGAGAAAAAGAAAAAAATAATGGGTGTGCGAGGGTTGGAAACGTCGAGTAAAAAAAAAATTTATACAGCGGATGTAGATTGCGCCGAAGAAAAACGAATAATTGGCGATTACGTATTGGCTTTTATTATTAAGCTTTTTTTTCCCATTCTTTCCTCCTCGATAATTATGGCGCAAGGATTTCCGTTTGTTGCGAATTCGGCGACTGTGTATACATACAACCATTGTTCTCTACTCTGATGCTGCTGCAGTATTATGTGAAATTGGGACTCTCTTTCTCTCTCTCTCTCTGTCTCGCGAGCGCTCAATTGTAATTGATTCCGTTAAATTGACGAGCGCGTGGGAAGAAAGAGTTGTGATGTGTGTGCGATGCTCCTGGGTTTCCGCGTGGAAATTGCGAGTATGTTATGCCTGGCACGTCGATTTTACATGGGGGGCCCGTTGTTTGCTTTATATATAGCGGTTTCTTTCTACTTTTTTTTCTCTTCATTTTAATGAGATTAAATACTGAGCGTGTGTGCGGTTGTTTGGCCTTTCAAGGATCATCATTTCAATTTTTTTTTTTGGGAAAGAGCAATAAATGATCTCGCGAAGGTTTTTCTGAAAAGAAAAATAAATTTTGATTTATTCACAATTATGGAGGAAAAGTCAATTTTGCATATTTATGAGTCTTGTTTTCAGTGACTAAATTATATGGCGGCGAGTGTTTTGGAAACTCGACAATATCATCATCTTCTTCGCGATAGTGTGACAAGTTAATTGATTCTCAAGGTGTCATACATATTCATAGCAGTATATCTAATTTGGAAATTTCAAAGATTTTCACCTATTATATACGATTGCTTGCGTAAGGCACGACGAAGACAGAGAAAAAAAAAACAAGCACAACATTCGAAGTATTATAATTTCATTTAAAGGGCAACATGCTGCAGTCGTATGAGAAAAAAAAGCGAGAAAAGAATCACGAAAAAGTTGAGAAAGTGTTCTTTAAAAGTAATATTCGATTTAAAGGAACCTATATACTCGCGTCGCATCGGAATATTTACTCCGGATGTCTATTCACCTCTCGAGCCTATTGAGAGAGGAGAGGAGGCGGGAGAGATGGACCATATTGAAAAAAAGGCCGAGTAAGAGCGGAAACCCGAGGCCGCTCTCTCGACTTCTTGAACCTTCGTTTCCGGGCAGCGGTTTCTTCCCCGGCAGGTGCTCTCCTTCTCTTTTTTTTTCTTCCTCCCAAAAAACCGCGGAAACACATGTTCCACTCGCGCTCCTCGTAAGAGATACGATGAAGAAGAAAGAGGGATCGTGTAGTTTTGCTTTTTCAAAGAGAAAGCTTTGTAACAGTGAAAATTTTCGATTGCGTAATTTTGATGTTTTTCCATGTTTTCGAGGTCGCTGAGT
>JAWWMK010000040.1:15737066-15788143 GCA_035047105.1 Galeopsomyia nigrocyanea
TCTCTCTCTCTCTCTCTCTCTCTCTCTCTCTCTCTCTCTCTCTCTCTCTCTCTCTCTCTCTCTCTCTCTCTCTTGCACGAGCACAACGCGCTGGCGCACGGTTCGCTCCTCTTCTCTTGTGCTTTATTGTAATTCCGTCTCTCAGGTTCTCTCTCAGTAGTGGACGATGCCTACGCCAATGCCCCTAACAAAACCGCATATATATAGTATATATATATTATATACACAGGCAGATGCTTATTGACTATATAATACGTGTTGTTGTCGCCTGCTTCACTCCGTTTTTCTTTCTAAACGCGCGTAAACATTGAAGTTTCCGCCGCGCGGATGATAAAAAAACAAGTTGTGCGGTTTTATGGTTCAAGGTGGTCGTTGAGTGTGAGTATTTTCCATTAATTTTCTGTTTTATTAGCGAATTGGAAGTACTCGTGTATACTCGATCAAAATTCCAATTCACACGCGCGGTAATCAACAGGTTTCATATTTTCCGCATTCCTGAAAAAAAAAACACCTCCAAAAAAAAAAAATCACAACTCCAAAATAGCAAAAATATATAGGAGGGAATTCCAACGTTAAAACAGCGTGTAAATGGCGGCCAAACAAAAGGCAAATCCGTCCCTGAATCCCGCAGCAATCTCTCTCTCTCTCTCGGTCTTTCTCGTCCGGAGGCACATCGCGCGCGCAGCCAAGCGCGTCGTTTCCACTCTGCTATAGCTATACATCACGGAACGGCGGCGGCGGCGGCGCGAAATGTGTACACAGAGTGCACAAGCCGCTGCCGCCGTCGCCGAGCCACGAGAGAGAGAGAGAGAGAGAAGCATATAGCCGCGTGGCAGTGGCCTCGCGCGCGCACGTTGCTCTCAGCTTCGGCACAACTCGGCTAGAATCGGCGTTAAAGCCGCGTGGGTCGACGAGCCGCCACCGCCGCCGCACGGGAACAGCTGATCGCAACTGCTCGACTCGAGGAGAGGAGAGAGAGCCCGCGCGCGCGCACGCCACCGTCGACGACTATACTACTCTCTGGGCTAATGAGTGTGCGACCTATTGGCGGCCGCCTGCCTGCCTCTGCACCGTCTTCCGTCTCGCGTGTTATGCTGCGTTTCCACTATTTTCGATTTTTTTTTTGGAGTTTTAGATTTTGGAGTCGTACTTGTTTTTGGAGTTTTAGATTTTGGAGTCGTACTTTTTTTTTGGAGTTTTAAATTTTTCAGTCGTATTTTTTTTTCAAGTTTTGGATTTTGGAGTCGTGAGATAGAGAGGACGTTATTTTGGAGTCTTTTTGATTAACGTTTTGGGGATTTTACTTCGTTTGTTAAAAACAAATGTTATCGAATAATAGGAGCATATCAACTAATTTTGAGTTATTTTGGAGTTTTCTCGTCGAATTTCAAGGTTTTAGGATTAGATAAGGAGTAAATTTTTATTGCTTTTCATACTTCAAGTAATTCCCAATATAATTTGACTTTGTACGCAATATTCACCGATCGTCAACTAAAATAGCCTCAACTCGTTCCAAATTTAGACTCACCCGTCAATCGAAATCTTTTTTTCATTCCTCCATCCAAGATTTTCCGTGCGCGAACTATTTGCAAATAATCGCTTCTCTCTCGCGAAACTTTTCCAAAAACATCATCGCCGCTTTCAACACTGCCAATCCCGCATTCAAGGCTCAATCGATTTTTCCCGTCGTCCCACCATCGGTACGCGCCTTGTAAACATATATAGCTATATATACATATAGTGGAATCCAACCGTAATCTATTTCGCGTACTTTTAGCCGTCACGCCGACGAGAGTAAAATAAAAAAAGGGGGGAGCTGCCTCGCAGCCATCGTCGTTCTGCGGCAACGTTTGCTATGTTGCCGTATCACGTCATATACGATTTAGCTGTTTTCTCTTCCCACTTATATATACACACACACACAGACACCGGCGAAGTAAGCGTTGCCATCACCGCTCGCGCGCGACCGCCTGACATTTTTTTTTTTTGCAACAAGGTCTACTCAGCAGTTTTCGTGCTCTATGCATTTTTACCACACGTAAACTATTCGCACGTATAACACGAAGAAAAAAAATCCATACATCAACGCTGAAATACATGAAGAAAAAAGCTGATCCCTCACGACAAGTAGTAAAAGTCGTGTTTGGTCAGACGCGTATCAAATCGGCTAGTTAGAAAATTATAAACTACGCCACAATAAATACCGCGCACACAAATACACACAGACATATACACGAACACATAGTCACAAAAGTATAAAGCTGCACGGCGCTCGTTCGTGACGTAGTATAATGTATTATAACCGTCGGGCGTCACGGCCAAGTAAGTAAAGCTAAAGCTTGCCCGCTGCCGCTGCGCCTCTCAGTCGTCGCGCGGCGTGTCAGTCGCGTTTTAATGCGGGAGCGCGCGCCCCTTCCTTCGCCAAGGACGCGTGTGTAAACATCGTTAAACCACTTCTTTTCTTTTTTCTTCTTCTTCGAAGATTAAAAATACATACGCACTTTGATACATATCTTCTTCTTCACTCTTGTGATATGTGAACACACAGATAACACAGACCATGTCGTCGTCGACGGTTTACTCCTTCAAGCCTTATTTATTTTTCACGTATCCTTCGGAGGTAAGATTTCTCTTTTTCTTTGTTTTTTTTTTAATGGAATTATTATCATCGAGAAAAAAAAATATATCGGATCATTTTCTCTTTGTTTCGGAGCGTGACTTATATAGTCACGATGTGAACGCTCGGAAAGCAGGGGCTCGACTGACTGACTGCCTCGTCGAGTGCGCCAGACTTGAACCTGACTCGTTCCCCTTCTCTCTCTCGCTCTATAACTCCCACTACTATACGCGGGCGCGCGAGCCGGCGCCCGCCCGCCACCGTCTGTTACTACTTGCGCGCGAGGCAGCCGCAGCGCCGCAGTGCATCCGTGGCCTTTACTCCTCTTTGCGTCTGTGTGTGCGCGCGAGTTTGTGTATGTGTGATTATTTTTTTCGCGCACCCCCGCTTTAAAAAAAAAAATATTTTTTTTTTCACTTTTGTTTCGTGCTAGTGTTACGTTATACATTGCAAGAGGAAATATCGATCGTTCGCTGGGTATACATTCTATTTATGTAATTCGCGTTTTACCGAGTAATGTATAAGTCGTCATCGTTCGTTAAATTGCGCGCGTTCGACCAAAGAAAAAGAAAAATTGATTTCGTAAACAATTTTATTACAGCAAGACAGAAAGAGATAATCTTATTGATCGGCGCATCAAGCTCGACATTTTTTTTTTCAGTCTCGACTGATGACCCCAAGTGTACAATACTGTAACGGTATATGTAACAAGGCGCGCGCGCGCACTCATTGTTCCTCTTTTCGACGCGTGACGATAATCTGCCAAGGATCAAACCATGAATATTCAAAAAAAATAATTTTTTTTTCGCATTGACTTTTCTTTCTATTTTTGCGTGGATAAAAAAAAAAGAGGAAAAGTGATTTTTATCGAATGAATTAATTATTCGCACTTCTTTTTTTTGTCCTAGAGATTTACAAGAATAAAAAACTTTTTGTAAATCGATCGCGTTGGAATTTTCAACAACGCGGCATTTAATTTCGCAAAATTGCAACAACAAAAAAAAAACACGCGCACGTGTTTTCTCCTTCTCTACGCTTCATTATCAGCAATTACTCTCCTGGCTTTATCTCTCTCCACACATTCGCATATAGCTGAAAGCAATGGAATGCCGGACCCTCTCGGCCATAGTGATTTTCTTGCCAAGAGAGCACAGGCACATACAACACACACTCACACACACACAGGATTGGGTGTCGCCGTGTGGCTCGACTCTCAACTCGAGAGACCGGATCTTCCTCTCTGCTGGTTATACTCTCTTTCTCTCTCTCTCCCCCCGCCTTTTTACACGAATCGCCTGTAATATACTCTCCTCGCTGAAAAAGTGAGCTTTTGTATCGTACGCCCCGCGCGCTACATTTACTTTCAAATCGATATTACCGACGAGAAAGAAAAAAAAAAGAGCGAATTTTTTTTTTCTTTCGAAAGGCAGAGTTGAGAGAGATTCGTCGAATAAAAGGGAATTCCGCGCTACTAGGCGCACGCGCGGTGCTGACAAAATATCCGGCGAGGGTTTCTTGGGAAACCGATGTGAAAATTCTTTTTTTTTTATTTTGCGATGAATTGAAGAATAGATGACTAAACCTGCATGGTCTGTTGTTGCTGTTGTTTCGATACGACAAACAATTCTTCGCGGTTGACCAACACTCCGAAAGCGATAAGACGATTTTTTTTACACTCGCGCGGTTGTGTTCGAATTGGTTTTCACTTTTTTATAAATAACTATTATCGCTTTATTTGCCGTATTCTAATACGTGTGTGTGTGTGTGTGTGTGTGTATGCGTGCCGTGAGTCAGGCAGTTTACGCGGTATGTGTGTGTGTGTTTTTTAAGTGACGACAGGGAAAATATTCGAAACGAAAATATCGACGACGTTTTCGCGAAAAATGATGATATGTAGCACGACGTAATTGTAATAGGTAGTTTTAGTAAGCTTGTAAAGAAACGTTCTAATTTCTTCTTCTTTTTTTTTTTTGGTCGACGATAAGTTTGAAAGTAGGTCGTTGACCTACTAAACGAAAAATACCTATTGTTATAAACTTACTTGAAAGTCGGTACGAAATTTTAAAATACACTTTGGCGCGATCGATTACATGCAAATATTACCTTCCGTTTATCCAGTTTTTCAATTGTTACTCTACGAGGCTATCGAATAAAAATATCTATTACAACGGTCGTTTCTACGATAAAAAGAGAGAGAGAGAGAGAAACTTGCGCGCAGGCGTATTACAACGACTAGACGATGAAACGTGTATAGTTACGAAATCCGACGATATTCGCCATCTCATTTTCGCGCGCGCATTATATAGTGACATGCAAAATTTGCCCGCGCGCGCGCGCATCCCAACGATCCCTTCGTCCTTGAGTCTCTCTTTCTCTCTCACTCTTGCCAACGGCCACGTGTCACAATACACTATCTCGCACCGGGCTTTTATACCTTTCCCTTATACACACAGATACCCTACATAATATTAAGGGGAGAGAACGTACGAAGTTTTGGTTTATATAATGTACATATATATTTTTCAATTTTGAACTCTTAGAACGCATTTGAAAGTTATCGTCGCGTGAAGGGGGGAAAAAGTAACTCTCTCGAATGTGTCTGTGTATGTGTGTTTTTGTGCATGCAGTTAGTTTTTTTTTACTTCACACACACACACACACACACACACACACACACACACACACACACACATATGTATATATATATATATTCACTTTCCAACAGCGTAGAGCGAAGCGACGAGCGCATATAGGAGCTGCTAATTAAAGCGAGCCGGAATGCCCGGCACACTTGCGTCGCGCGCGCGCGCGCATTTTATTCGTTTATGAATATTATTACGTTGGCATTCGGATTTTAAAGCCGTAATATACGTATCGACACTTGCACACGTGCAAATATACGCGATTTTGTTCGAAATATATCGGGAAAAGGTAAACAAAAAATTTTTTGTTGATTTGAAAATTGGCGCTCGTTCAACGGCTGAGAAATATTTTACAAGGTTTTCAGCGAAGATTTATTAACGATTACCCGTCGGTGTTCTTTAACACAATCGAAGAGGGAGGGGGACACCCTAACAGAGTAATTTACGCGTCGCTGAAAGAAAAAAAACCTTCGAGAGTGTTGTTTAATTCAGTGTGTCGTTTAAATATTCAACGGCTTATCGCTTCGCAGACTCCAAAAAGAAGTTGAAATGAAAAAAAAAGTCGCCGTAAGCATAGCAAACAACATCCCACACACTCTAGTATAAAAAAAGAAGAAGAGAGAGACAGACAGAACTCGTCTCTTCGGCATGATGTCGGTCCGTCACAGTGTGCACCCTCCCCCCTTTTAGCAGTGAAATTCGCGTGCACAGCAAAACTCGACTCGGGAGTTGAGAGAGAGAGAGAGAGAAAATCGGCGGCTCCCCTCCCGCGCCCTTCTCTTCCGCGTGCGCTCCTCCATTTTGTTGCTCGTTTCTCACATACACACACGCAATCTTGCAAACACACACATACATATACACATTGAAAATTTTTTGGCCACCCTCGCCGGTGCCTCGGCGAGCCGAGGCGTCTACGTCAGTCCAGTACTTGCCTCGCTGACGGGAGTTTTAATTGATTTTATGAGACAACTAGTGCTAGTCTTTTTTTTTCTACGTTCAGTGTATGTGTGTGCGTGTGTAAGTGTGTAGCGAGTTATAAGAGAGTAACGAGCGAAGAAGAAGAGAGGTGATGTGTAGTTGACTTTCTAACCTAAATTCGCGCGCAGTGCAGTTTGCCTCTCCAGGTGCCCCTGGGCTGCTTTTTTTTTTCTTCTGCGTGCCAATCGCCAACAATTGCCTAGACCAGAGTAGCCAACAACGCTGTAATTATCGTACGAATGAGACGTGACACAAAAATCGCCAGTTCACAGTGTGTGTCTGTGTTGGATGAATTTGTTTTTTCTCTTGTTGATATAATTTTTTTTTCTTCTGTGTATGTATAGTTTATGAGTGCATTTGACGAGCGATATCAAGTTTGCATTATTGCGTTGCATAATCCACTTTATAACTCCTGTTCTGTTGTCTACTTCCAGATGTCTGCTGGCTCACAAATTCAGATGGCACCCCAAGCTACGCTAAACTCTGGTCAGTCGGTTCATAATCAGGATTCGAATATGAGCACCGGTGAGGAAATTATTTACACTGTCCACTCTCTGTGTTTCTACAATAATATAGAGCTGTCCAAGTGCTGAGACTATAGTGTTCCAATAAATATTTGATTTGCTGGTGTATAGACAGATAGAGACTACAAGCTTGAAAGAGTTTAGTAGGCTGGAATAACTGTGGGGGGGCTATATTCAATGTTGAATATTTATGCCCAAGAGAAATTTTATGCTTGGAAATTATACTGTAAAGTATCCTGTCCAACAATGTATAAACATCATTTACATTTTATTAAGAGTAATTATACATTAGCTGTCATGCTTTAATTACTACAGTAATCAAAGTCTAGTTGTCAGTTGGCATTAGCCACATCAAGTCTCTATCTCTCAATACCTAACCTCAACAATGAAGCTTTGATGATAGATATTTATGAGACAATTTTAAAACAGTGAATTAATGAATATTTGTTGTTCAACCAGGCTCGTCGCACAGCGACAAGGAAGCAGACCCAAACACACCGGAGAAGGTGCCAAGAACCCCATCAGAGAGAAAGAGAAAACGCAAAGCGGATGATAGTGGCGGAGGGGGTCTTATGGGTCCTGTGGGTAAAGGAGCCAGATCGGCTGGTTTAGATAGTAAGAAAATAAACGAGTATTTTCCAAAGCACCATTTGGGCAGCAGTCCCATCAGGCACGGTGGTGCCAAAAGTCCATCGCCCCAGCAGGGTTATCCTATGGTTAGTGATCAAAAAGTATGGATCTCTCTTATTTTTTTTTTATTATCTTTTACTCTGTTTTCTCTCCTTTTTTTCCATTTTCTCATCACTGTTCTTCTTTTCTGTGAAAATACACTTTTTTTTGTCTCTCAAAACTCTGCTGCACCTCAATCTTTTCACTTTCTTTTCATTTTGTGATTTTATTATACGTTACAGTATAGTTGGAAGTTTTTCTTTGATACAGTAGACAACTGAACTGTTTGTTGGCCAATAATGAGGTTTTAATTCGTTTTGAAATTATTTCATAGCTCACAAATCATCTTTATTTAATTTGATTGGGTTTCTAAAACAATGAACAGAAATTGACAGAATGTTGTTTTTTCAATGGAAAAAAAATGTACACATCGGTTGACGAGCACGACTTTAAAGAGAATACAATTGAAAAACCATCAGGCTGATAGAGAAGAAGCTTTCAACTATATATGCACAAACAAAAAAATCACAGCCACCATGTGTCGTCTTTGACTGTCCCTCTCTCTCAAGCTGAAACTGTACAACTGTATTTTCAATTCCCTGCAACTAAAGTACCCGCCGTCGTCGCCGCAGCAGCTGATAGCGCCGCAAGTGACAACGAGCACGGGGGTAGCGGTGAACGCCGGCGTGGCGGTGACGCCGACGGGGGTGGCGGTGGCGACGACGCCGAGCAGCGAGTTCGGCACGTCGTTGATGCAGCCGCCGCGCCATCCAGCGGCGAACAGTTCGGGCGGCTCGTCGGCACCGAGCCCTCCGTCCCTGTCGCTGGCCACCACAGTCGCCAACGCGGCCGTTCCTGCTGCGACCACCGTCGCCGTCACCAGTGCCACCACCACGAGCATCGCCCCAGCTATCGGTGGTGGCGTTGCCGCCTCGAGTGTCGTTGCTCCGGGCGGGTCTATGGTCAGCAAGCAGGTGCAGGTAAGGTCCACAAACCTTCCTCGGACAAGCCAGGTCAGGCAAGCGAAGACTAATACCCCAAATGTAAGCACCAAAATCTCTTCTTCTCTTTTTTCTATCTATCTATCTCATCTCTCATTTCTCTCTTCATTTTTTTTCGCATTTATGTTTCCTTAATTATGTTGTGTGCTCACCCGAGAGACTTTTTCTTTCTGAAAAGAAAATTAATTTTCCGTTCACTGTAATGATCATGTTTCAATCTCACAAATGTAATGGTCGATTTGCTTTTGTTTTTTTTTTTAAATTAAATTCCACCATTGAAGTTGAAGAAAAAAAAAACGTAGACAAACTACCTTGTATCGGCACTCATCGTTGTTACCGTAACAATTACCGCGTGTCAATTGTTTATTTTTAGCATCGTTACAGAAATTTCACACTACATTTAGAGAAGTTCTTTGCAGCAACTGCTAATTCATTGTTTTTCAACGAGCTGGTGTTTTATTATTTTTTTTCCTTTGATTTCGAAAGATCTAGACTTCTCTCAGTGTAAAAAAAAAAAGAAAAAGAAAACAATGTTGCACGATGGCAAAGGTTCACTTTACTTACATTTCTGGTGCTTTTCTTGCTACCTGTTCTTGGGACAAATTTAAAAAGAAAATTGTCAAGTGGGTGCCGCAGGGTACATGCGATATATTCTGTATAAACATGAACAAAAAGACTTTAGAGAAGGTAAATTTGCAATGAACGAATATGATTTCTCGTTTCAGACGGAACTCACCTGCCAGAGGATACAGGAGTTCGAGAATCAGGCGTCCAACGACTTAGAGCTACGTAACAATAAGATCGAGGAGCTGAATAGAGTAAGTACACAGTACTCGACGCTTCGATTTATCGTTTTTTCTCCGCTCGATTTACAAAAACTAATCAGCGAACTCTCTTGCAGACGACGGAAGAGTTGAAGATCCAGGTATCGAGTCAGCAAAAAGTGATAGAGCAGCACAAAAATCACATAAACAAGTGTATAGACGTGGTGAAGAAACTCCTGAAGGAGAAATCGAACATCGAGAAGAAGGAGGCCCGTCAGAGGTGTATGCAAAACCGACTGAGGCTCGGCCAATTCGTCACCCAGAGGGTAGGTGCGACGTTTCAAGAGAACTGGACGGACGGCTATGCGTTCCAGGAGCTGGCGCGCCGGCAAGAGGAGATCACGCAGGAGCGCGAGGAAATCGATCGAGCGAAGAAGCTGCTGCTGAAGAAGAGGCCATCGAACAACGACGGCGGCGGTCGCAAACGTAGCAGTCAACCGGCGACCAGCTCGTCCCTGCACAACGGTACCGAGGCGACGTTTTTGAAGCCGGACGCGGTGCCCGGCCAATACACGTGGCAAGAGTATTACGAGGCCGACGAGATCCTCAAGCTGCGGCAGAGCGCGCTCAAGAAGGAGGACGCCGATCTGCAGCTCGAGATGGAGAAACTCGAGAGGGAGAGGAACCTGCACATCAGGGAGCTCAAGCGCATACACAACGAGGACCAATCGAGATTCAACTCGCATCCTGTGCTCAACGAACGATACCTACTCCTAATGCTACTTGGCAAGGGTGGCTTTAGTGAGGTACACAAGGCTTTTGATCTTAAGGAGCAGCGGTACGTCGCCTGCAAAGTTCATCAGCTAAATAAGGACTGGAAGGAGGACAAAAAGGCCAATTACATAAAGTGAGCACCAAAATTCAAGTTGTACTTTGACTTTGCTACCGGTAGTTTATTCCTTTTGTTGACACACGATTGTTTCACTTTTTTTTCAGACACGCGTTACGGGAGTACAACATACACAAAGCGCTGGATCACCCGCGAGTTGTCAAGCTGTACGACGTGTTCGAAATAGATCCCAACTCGTTTTGCACTGTCCTGGAATATTGCGACGGCCACGATTTAGATTTCTATCTCAAGCAGGTAAATATCTTACTATTGTCCACACATTGAATTCACTCGGTCGAGCATCGCTTTAACCTTTTATGATATTTTGCAGCATAAAACTATTCCAGAGAGAGAAGCGAGATCTATTGTAATGCAGGTCGTATCTGCGCTAAAGTACCTCAATGAAATTAAGCCCCCAGTCATACATTATGATCTGAAGCCAGGTAAACTTCCTTTCAACGTGAATGCGTCAAACTAAACTTTTTTTTAAAAGAAATTTCTGATCGAAATGGTTTTTTTCTTCAGGAAATATTCTGCTGACAGAAGGTAACGTTTGCGGAGAAATTAAAATTACAGACTTTGGATTGAGCAAAGTCATGGACGAAGATGTCTATAATCCAGATCACGGCATGGATTTGACGTCACAAGGAGCTGGTACTTATTGGTAAGAGTGATCGATCAATTACTAGTCAACAAATCGACAAATTTTCTTTTTAATTATTGATAGCTAATGAAATTGCGCTATTTTACAGGTACTTGCCACCCGAATGTTTTGTAGTTGGTAAAAACCCTCCAAAAATATCGTCAAAAGTAGATGTATGGAGCGTCGGAGTCATTTTTTACCAGTGTCTCTATGGGAAAAAGGTGCATATTACTTCTATGATCCTCGTAATGTTATCTGAAAATAATCAGCGATACTCAATCAATGTAATCTAATGTCTCTAGCCTTTCGGACATAATCAGTCGCAAGCAACCATTTTGGAAGAGAATACGATTCTAAAAGCAACGGAAGTTCAATTTGCCAATAAGCCGACTGTTAGCAACGAAGCGAAGGTAAAACCATCAACCCATTAAAATTGATAAAAAAGAAATGTGCCAACCCGTTGTTTATGTCGTAAATTTTTTGGTATGCATTACAGAGTTTCATTAGGAGTTGCCTAGCGTACAGAAAAGAGGAACGCATCGACGTGTTGACCCTGGCCCGACACGAGTATCTGCAGCCGCCAGTACCGAAACACGGTCGACAGGCGAATAGCCAACAACAGCAGCAACAGCAACAAATCCAACAGCAACAGCAGCAGCAGACCTCGTTTACAACGGGCATGTTTAGTGGCATGAACGCGTCGAGCAGCTCGTAGTTGTGGAAAGCTAGTGGCGGAGGCAGTGGACTCTCGAGGAAAGCCTACGTACATGCCAAATCCTGAAAGAAAGCTGGATATTGAAGCAGCATGCTAAAAAAAAATTGTAAATAAACGCCGAGAGCAAACAGGAAACGCCACTGCAGATCAATGGGGGATAAAGAAAGAGTCTCGGAAGTGAGACAGCAGATTTTCACACATTCGCACAGAGACGAAAAGCTCGAAGGCTCCGGATTTATTCAGCATGACAGAGAGCAAGACGAGATTGTTGTGTTCGCAATTTATTCAAATGTATTATCGTTCCTTGTATATCGAGACGAACAGTGGTTTTTGACTGATAATAGTGTTATTATTAAATAAAAAAAAGAAACAAAACAAAAATTGATGAGGACAACACGGATAAACATGTGATAAGTTATGTGAGTTTTAAGAAGTAGAAGACGAACAAATCGATACGGATCGGACATGGGCAAGAATCCAGTGGGAGTGAATTTACTCAGTGATCGATGAAGATGAGAGAGAATGAGTGAGAAAGGCATGTGAGAGAGCGAGTGAGAGAGCAAACTCCGGGGCAATTTCGCGTCGAGTAGAAATCTAACATATTAAAAAAAAACACGATTCAAAGACTTGCTTTTTTCGAGATGTTCTTCCTCTCTTATCTGACATTTTTGAGATAAACAAAAAGAAACAAAATGTTGCGTGAGTGCATGCGATTATTGCTAGATTGTTAAAATAAATGAAGATAAATTAGCGTGTATGTAAATATTTATACTATATATATCTATACTTATGATTCTATAGCATATATATAGTGTAAAAAAACGAAACGAAGTAATAAAAAAAGAGCAGACAGAGCGCATTGAACAGGTAAAGAGATGAAAACTGTGTGTGGTGGCTCTATCCTCGCATGACCGTCGTGCAGCGCCAGGTATTCCATGAATATTTGACAAGCACATCATGTTACTTTATTCAAATATTAATAATTAATTACTTGTACCGTGAATAATAAAGACACGCGTCGTAAATACACAATACATACACGTACACACAATTCAATGGAGGTTTTTTGGTATTAGTTGTTCCTGAGGACTGGATCAACTATAAAAGTATTCGAGATGACACGTAAAAATCACAATTTTTACACACGGATACACACAAACACACGAGTATAAAATTAAAATGAACTGCAGAGAGAGGAGATAGCGCGAACCGAGTTGGGTTGATGACATGTAAAGAATAAAATTTAACTAGGAATCGTGCTCCACACTCATTTCTTATCATTTGTCCGCTCAACTTTGTTTCTCAACATTCGAACGATAAATAAAAAGAAACGATCTTTTTCTTGTCCCGGAGCTCCGTTGTATCGCTCTTTCAAAAGCATGAACTCCACTTTACATTTACGACTATAGTCATTTTATTTGTTCGCGCCGCGAGAGGAAAACATTGAAATTTAAGCGTTTCGAAATTGATAAAGGGCGTGGATTCAAAAAATAAAAATGACATATAAATAACGGACAACGGATGTTAAGCATAACAATTATACCGACCTGATCATTAAATAGTTTCTTTACTCATAATTTGTTTTATATATGTACGTTATACATAGATAATTATGAAATAGAAGACTAAGTTATTTTATCAAGTGCCCTTGCTTTGTATTATAGTCGCGTCTGTTGACAAATCGCAGCTTTTGGGAAGTACTAGAGAGACGACGAAGATGAAAATGATAACAAAAACGTAAGAAATCAACAGAGAAAAAAGAGAACGAGTTTTGTGCGAAATTTAAAAAAGTAAAAAAGTAAGCGTGTGAGAGGGATTACAAGTGTGAGTGAGAAATTATCGATAAAGCGTAAAATAAAATGTGTATGCGAGCGAGAGCGAGAGTATAAAAAAATGAAGAACTTGTTAAACAAAAAAGTGTTGTAATTTGTTGGTACGATATTGTGGGCACGACGTCAATGTCTCAATTTACCAACATGATTGGCAAAAAAAAAAGTGTGGACAGGAGAATACATACAAGTCTGAACAGTGTCTACTATTACATCCGTCGATTATACTCGATAAAACGCCAACACCGATTCCCCGATCCTTGTCCCATCTTTTTATTAAAAAAAAAAAGAAAACAAATTTTAATAATATAAAAAATTGACGATAAAAAGTATGAAACGTTCCAGTTTTTGCATTCAATTACGTCATTAGAATTGACATCTTTGAAGAATATTGTACAGTAATATTTGCTTCCGTTTATTATTAATTTTTATTCAGATTTTACTTATAATTTTATTTATTTAGTAAACTTGTATTATTGATCTATTGACATGGTTCTTCGCAATGATATTCCTACTACGTTTTATCTTTTTCTTTGAATATCGCTGTACAGTATTTTTTTTTTTTGCTCAAAAATAACTAGAATACCTTTGTAATAAAGCAATATCGTAGATTTTTACAAAATTTCCATAGAAAAAGTGTATTCACCTGAATTTACTGCTCACATTATTATTATAAACAATTGCATAAATGTAAATATTCGGTTGTATAGTAGAACAAGTAAAACATATTGCATTCATACATATTTGAAAATCGAAAGAAACGTGTGATATTAATTTAGTTTATCATAAACATTTCCTCTTAGTTGATCAATTCGACCATCTAATTATTCATTTATATTTTTTGTACAAAAAAAATCGATTAGTAATTTAAAAGTTTTTAGTCAATTGAGGAATATTACATTCTTTGTAAATTTTATAATGAAGAACTAATTACTCATGAAATTTTTTAAGAAATCGATCAGTTGATGATAAAAAATGTTATTAAATGCAAAACTAAAATAAAAAATACATATCAATACGAGATTTTTTGAATTTAAATAATTTTTCAACACAATTGATTGAAACGTGCACGCAGACTTCTCAGATGCAGCATTTGTTTCTGTATCTATTAGAAAATCTCATGAAAATACTATTTATCATTTGAATCTATTATTTTATTCGAAAAAGATGATTATATTCACCATAAAAACACATTACCTATTATTTGATTTCTCGTTATTTGATTTATTGGACAACTGAATCGAGAAAGACGGCGTACAAGGTAAGTTAAAATCAAAATTACACACACACACACACACATATATATATATATATATATATATATATTATATATATATATATATATACTTTCCTAATAGAAATACATCAAATAGTGGAAAGGAAAATAAAGATCAAACAATTATTTGTATAATACAATATTTATTTAAAAAAAAGATAATTTTACAATCGTTCTGTGAATGTCGTCATAAAAAGCTAATTTAATTAAGCTGAAGAAAATACAAAATAAAGAACTACGAACGTGTAACTGGAATTAGCATATAAATAATAGTAAAACTGGTTAACTGTACGTTAACTCGCTGCAGTTAATAAAAAGTTCAAAATCCTATCCCTATCTAAAAATTCTTCGTATTTACTGACGAATATAAACAAATACAAATGTAAACCTATCAAGTTATATCAGCTATGATTGCAGGATTGTATTGTACATACATAAGATTTATTCCTCATTTTAAAGATTTTCTGAAACAAGAGTATCAAGAGTCGAAATGCCAAAAGCAAATTCTAAGAAAGTATAAAAAAAACAAGTAGTTTTACAGTTACTTCAATACCATTTTATTTAAAAAAAATAACTAAAGACGCAAACGTGAAATCTGCCATATTAGTCAGCCACTGATCATCAAAAGTTAGTGCCTACAATCATACTCAAGAGCAACGCTCGCTATTATAATCAGTGCAAATAGAGACGTGAAACGTGGAACAATCATCGATATTCAATCGCAAAGAATTAAATCGCGCACTTCCAAATACAACCACAGAAGAGTAAACAAAATTGCTAATGCATTGGCAAAATGTGCGCAATTTAGTTCTCTACCGTTATTTACAAATACATTTATGTACAAGAACTATCATAGAAAAGTTACGAGTAACTCTGGCGCACACGCGTGAGTATCATTATACCAGATCGACAGCTGTCATACCATAACGTTATTTATCTACGAAAGTGTGACATTAGTTTAACTAATACGTTTAAAACGTCTAATCGGAGTCGGAATCGTCGGATTTGATCGCGTATGAAACCGGCTTGCGCGAGCGTCCACCTCCTGCTCTTGGTGGTGGTGGTGGCGATTCCATCATCTCGACATCGTTGTCATCAGAGTCATCCATCTTCTTCTTTTTGGCCTTCTTTTTGACCTACGATGAAATTTAACGCTCAATTAACTTTTCACTCAACTATTATGTAACGCTTTGAAAATCAAAATACTTACGGGTGTTGTCTTAGGTGAGAACATGTCTTCAGACTCCGACTCTGATGATTTAGGTGCCTTCTTCTTGGGTGCTCGCTTAGCCGCCGGTTTACCCTCGCCGTTTTCAGCCTTCTTCTTAGAAGCAGCTGCAATTAAATGACAACTTGTGTCATTTGAACAGCTTGTACATTTTTTCGTTATTAGGTTAATTACCTTTCTTGGGTGGTGGTTTCACAGGCGACGTTTCGGACTCGGATGAAATTGTAAGTGGGCGGGATTTCTGTTTTTCGGCTGGCTTTTCTGGGGAGCTATTGATCAGTGAATCGAAGAGTTCTTCGGAGCTCGCTGTAAATATTTTTTTTCTAATAAATATAAGGAAAAAAATACGTTTGATGGATTGATAAAAAAAAGCTTACGTTTCTGTTGAGACGAGTCTTTCTTGGCTTTGAAGTCATCATCTGAATCACTATCAACAGTGGCAACTACTTTCGGGGCAGGCCTACAAAAAAAAAAATGGTTAATTTCGTTAAAAAAATTTTCAACATAATTCTGAATTTTACAAACAAGAAACTTACTTTTCACTATCTGAGCCAAGACTATGGAGCTCAGCCTCACTGCTATCAGAATTGTCGCTATCAACTTTGTACTTTTTAGCTAAAACATATTGAATAGTAATAATCCAAGATTTTCACACTTTTATTCATCCAGAAATAAAAATTTACCAGCTGCGGCGGCTCTACGAGGAGCTCGAGGTGCAGGTGGTGGTGATAGCGACTCAAAGTTGATATCCACGTCGCTGCCCTCGTCAGATTCGCTGTCAGATCCCTTTGGTTTTTTGCCCTTCTTGACAGGCTTGAAAGGTAGCTTAGACTGCTTCATTCCTTTCTTGCCCTTCTTTTCCAGCTTCTCTGGAGACGAGCCCAACCTGTCATCTAACGGCTTGGCATTACCCTCGATCAAGGCGTCGAATTCGTCCTTTTCTTCGGCACCTTTCTCTTTCTTGACCTGAATATAGCAAAAAAATCAGTTGTGTAAGTTTAAATAAACGGAAATTCGATACCAATAGAACTGTAAAAAAAATATTTATTACCTTGCGCTCCTTCTTGATACCGTCCTTCTTGTCTTTCACAACAATATCTGCCTTTTCGATCTTCTTCTTGAGCTCGTTATCAATGACAGGGGCGATCCTACGCGTATCCTCGTTCTTGTAAAACTTGGTCGGTGGTTTCTTAGCCTTGACTTGTGACTTAGCTTCGTCCTTTCTTTCCTTCTCTTCAATCTGCAGAAAAACACATTTTTGCATCAAACAACTATTGCTAAATAAGAATATGAGCACAGAAAATGACAATATACCTTATCAAGTTCCCTCAGAAGGTTGTCGATATCTTCTTTCCACAAAGACAAAGGAGTTCGCGCTTGCAATCTATGCAATTCCGCAGTTTTTTCATCTCTCTGCTTCAACAACTCATCTTTCTTCTCTTTCGTGAGACTCCACATGGTCATGCCTAGCAAATAGTCGAAGTTCTCTCTTTCAACTACTGCAGGCGCGGCACTCGTTTCATCCTCGGCATTCTCAGCAACTTCTTCCTACAAGTTAAATAATTAGTGAAAAATACTCATACAAAGCATGATTTAGTGAATATTAACAAAATAAGCATTTTTTGCACTAATTAATTATCGCTGTACTCACTTCTTCCTATATTCGGAAAGCGTATTAAAGTACAGTTATATAAGTATTAAAACACAATAAAGATTGAAATATTTACTAATGGTCAGTTTTTTTAGTTGAAAAAACAACTCACCAATACTTCCTCACGGTTCTGAGTGAGTTTCCAAGAAATGACAGGATCAGAATCATAGCCTCGCCTTACGAGTTCAGCGATCATGTCTTTCTTCTTCTTGTTCTCGACAGTAAGGGTACCGTCGCACTTTTCAAGTATAAATCTGGCTTGATTAGATAGTTTAGCCGCTTCTGCTTGCAAAATACCCTCAAGATAATCTTTGCGTTTCTGGTAGAGATCGAGACGCACCGTGAAGAAAGTCTTCATGATCTGAGTGACGTTGTCGAACCTCTTGAGGCAGAGAGCTTCGTCGAAAGCGCACTAAAATTCAAAATTCATTGTAGTATGATTCATTTTCCGCTGAGAAATGATAAAATTTGATAATTGATGTGAAATGTACTAACCATTGACGTAATCGACGTTGTACTCTGTAATTTGAAAGCCTTGTGTAAGCCATCCCTTTCGAGTTCGTTCAATTTGTCTCGCTGCAGCGTGACGACGAAGTGGACTTGCGTATCGGTGTTATACTCTTTGTAATCGCTTTAAAGTTTAATTATTACGTCACAAAATGAATCAGAGCTTCGAGAAATAACAAATAAAGAAATCATTAACTTACGTGATCAGAGGTGGAGTTTTGTCAGAACCATGCAACATAGGCTCCAATACTGTTTCTTTGTAGACTTGCGTCCACATGCCGATTGGCAATTCAGTGATTTCAATTTTGTCTGGACCGATGATTGATACTTCACCGCTGATGACATATCGGTAATCGCCGCAACTCTCGACCGTGCCCTTGAAGTTTTTGTAGTATGGATTCTGAAGACAAAAAAATTTTTTTTTATTAATGCTGCAAATGCATTTTATTTTATAAAATAAAAAAATTCACCATAGGCCTTGGATCAGCGCCATCCATCATCCTCTGCAAATTCTCAATGATTTCCCTAGGGTTGTAGTTGGGAATCTTGGTCATCCAACCGGTACCAATACCATCGGCGCCATTGACAAGAACCATGGGAATGATCGGCACATAGTATGTAGGCTCAATCTTTTGATTATCGTCGTACTCGTGTCTGAGCAGAGGATCGTCATGTTTGTGGAAAATAAATCTCGCAAGAGGGCTGAGCATCGTGAAGATGTAACGAGGACTAGCTGAATCTTTGCCACCAGCCAGCCTCGTACCGAATTGACCGATAGGCTGCAGTAGATTGATGTTATTGCTACCTACGAAGTTCTGAGCCAAGTTGACGATTGTCGCCATCAACGACATTTCACCGTGATGGTAAGCCGAGTGTTCGGCGACTGATGCACCCAATTGTGCGACCTTCACTTCTCGCTTGTCGTTCCTCTTGAAGCACGTGAACAATACTTTTCTCTGGCCAGGTTTCAAGCCATCCATCATGCTGGGAATCGATCGAATGTTGTCGTAGTTACTGAACAACACCAATTCCACGTTGATAAAGTCCGAGTACGAGATGGCACGAGTATCTTTCTCATAGAGATAGCGCTCGCCGAGACCGATTTCCTTGCGACGCTTCGTCTCCTCCATGTGGTTGGTCAGCCAGTCTTTACGTTGATCCACACATTTCTTACTAAAGGCCATGATGATGTTCTGGTCGTCCTGCTCGCCATCGTATCTGAAGCGTATTCGATGACGAGCCATATTCTCAAAGTATTCTTTTGCTTCTTTAGCAGTGGACGTACCCAAACCTAGATGTACATTCGAATATTGTATTAGTTACATGTTCATTTCTGTTATAATAAATATTAGTTATGAAAAATAAAAACCTTTGTAGTATTTGATCTTATAGGTGTGGTAATTTTCCGTCTCCTTCTTCCACATCTCGAACTCAGGTAACGAGAAGAACGACAGCTCGTGATTGCCTTTCTTTGCCTTTACGATCGGCGTGATGAATTCTTCAACGAAGTTGAGCTTTAAGAGTGAAGGCCAATTGTGGTGAATAAAGTTGATTAGCAAGCCTTTGATGTGAGAGCCGTCCTGCAAATCACGAAAAAATGCTATTGTTGAACTTTTATAATCGGAGGAAATCGAGTAATCAAATCTGTACAAACCTGATCCTGATCAGTCATGATCATGATCTTTCCATAACGCAAGGTCTTCAAGTCATCTCTAGTCTCGTACTTTTTCTTGTACTGCAATCCAAGAATCTTGATCAGATTGTTGATTTCGGCGTTCTCCAGGATTTGCTTGTGCGTGGCTTCTCTGACGTTTAGGATTTTACCTGTAAATCAACAGATACATTTAAATTATGCTGTTATAAAATTATAACGAATGAATGAACGGTTGAATGATACCTTTGAGGGGGAAAACTCCATATTTGTCACGACCAATGGAAGCAATACCAGATACAGCCATACTTTTGGCTGAGTCTCCCTCAGTCAAGATCAATGTACATTCTAACGACCTGGCTGTACCAGCATCATTGGCATCTTCTAATTTTGGTATTCCTGTAAACAAAAAACACAATTAGTAATTGATTGTTGAAAAATCAGTTAATACATTTTTATTATAATTTTGAAAAGGTACCTTGAAGTTTTCTCTGTTTGGATTTTGGACCCAGCTTTTGAAGCTGGCTGTCTGCTTTGAATTTGGCCCATGATAGAACAGATTCAACAATTCCACTTTTTGTGACCTAATAAAACAAACACGTTAAAGTTAATTTCTGATTAGACCGTACTTACAACTTTTGACGAAACTAATACTTACATTAGTGATGAATTTTTCACTGAGGGTACATTTGGAGCCAAAATTCTTTTGCTGCAAGGTCATGTTTTCCTTTGTCTGGGAGTCAAAGGTTGGGTTGTTAATCAAACAGTTGATGAAAACCCACAGATGATTCTTAATTTGGAAAGGTTTAATTTGAACTCCAGCCTTGTTCTTTTTCTTTAGCGTATCTGTGAGTTGTTTGACTATAATATCTGTAACATGATCAACATGCCTTCCTCCCTGTAATCAAAATCAAAGTAGTGAAATAAATTTTGATATTAAATCATTGAGGAATATCAGAAAATGAATTTACCTTTGTAGTAGCAATACTGTTGACAAACGACATTTGCTGGAAACCCTTATCTGATAAAGTTACTGCAACTTCCCACCTTGGACCGCAACTCTCATATTGTACTTTCAAAGGATTACCCGTATCGTCTTCTTTACCCTTGATGTATAGATCTACATAATCTTTGAAGTTTTTGATTGGTATCCTAGTACCATTTAGATAAACTTTAACTCCTCTTGAAGAGGCAGCCACGTCATAAGCTCTCCTACTCATTAGACCTATGATATCCTCATCAAGTTTCTCCATCTTGAATTTGGATAGATCAGGCGAAAATGTGACCTGGGAAAAACATTGGATATTAGTAGTGGCCTGAAACACTCAATTCATCAGAATCAAGTTTAAGTAAATTACCTTTGTAAAGTCTTCACCATGAAATTCTTTGATTCTAGGCTCACTAGCTTTTCCCATGTTATCACCCCAAGTCTGTTTCAAACTCTTCTTATATTCCTTACATGCAGTCTCAACGGTGAAGCGGTGACTGAAGATGTTACACAATTTAGCACCATAACCATTTCTACCACCAGTCACTTTTTCCTCAGCATCATCGTAATTAGATGATGTCAGTAGATGACCAAAGATCATAGTTGGCACATACATTTTTTCTTCTTTATGAACAGCAACAGGAATACCTTTTCCATTGTTGTAAACAGAAATAGTATTGCTTTCACTGCAACAAGCAAAAAATTAAGTCAGCAAACAGATGATCAACACTTGAGATGCAACACTTGTCAATCAAATACTTACATATCTATATCAACTTTGATAGTGTCCATTTTTGGATCCCGCTGCTTGTTGTCAGCGGCATTGACAAGGATTTCGTCAAAAATCTTGTAGAGACCAGGTACATACTTGATCTCTTTCTGGATCATCATTTCTTTTTCCTTGTCATAAATCCACATATTCTCTTGGACTGGTTCCACCGAGCCAATGTATGTATCAGGCCTAAGCAAAATGTGCTCAAGCTGGGTCTTCTTCTGGTACATACCCTCGATGGTCTTCCCCTTCTTCTTGGAGCCGCCATCTCCGCCGTTCTCCATTGTGGTTGCTTTTATTAATTGTTTGCTAAACTGTCTGAATACATAAAAAACCAACACTTAATGAGTTTTCCCTTCCAATGTAACAGCGAAATTATAAAATGTAACCGTAATTAAAAACAATGAATTTTCGTGACCGATATTTCGCGAGAACAAAACGAAAAAAAAAAGGCAATAAAATACCTCAACGCAAAATTACGGTAGCAAAAGATAACTCCGGCGATATGGCGGGAAACGGCCTTCAACATCAACCTCGAAAAGCCTAACTCCAGTCTATTCCGCGTCTCTAAGAATTTTCGCCTCAACTCATGGATCCTCGAAGTCCGAAAACTACACGACCGTTAAACTGCACGCGACGGCTTGTCCTTCAACGGACAAAAAAAAAACCGCGCGCGCGGAAAAGGACGCTTTTGCCAATGTCCACTCTAACCTCTCTCGCGAGCGAACTTCTCTGATCTACCGGAGGAAAGTAATAATTATGACCAACCTTGTAGTTTAGTTGGGAGGATTGTTGCAATGATGAGCGTCGTTTTCGTAGAAATTAGCTGTCACAGCACGACGACTAGCACGTCCATTTGTTGCGATCAGCGTTTTTTTTTTATTGCGGCGACGAGCGAGCGAGCGAGAGTCCTCACAAGAGTTGAATGGCGTCCTGCTTCTCCTCGCTGAAAAGCTGCACGGCGCCACCCTCGAGGCGCACACTTGGACGGTTACGACACTGGCCGTAACGAGTTTTCTTTATTTCTTGCAAATATTTACTTAATTACTTCGTTTTTTCGGGACAAGGCGCACGATATTCTTACTAACGAAGGGTTTGCTAGTTAGTTAAACGTGTAAGTTGCTCGCCGAACGTTGCAAGTTCGTCGACTCCGAAATCGAGTGGCCTGAGTACGGTGGTGAAAATTTGAAATGACAGCATCTGATTGGCTAATATAACAATTTGTCAGTTGACCTATTCGCGCGCATGCGCACTTCGAACCTACGTCGCATTCAAAAATATCTGATGGACAAACGAACGCATTCAATCTACACCTGCTGTGATAATGTAAGTACATTTTTATAGTTAAACGTTCAACTAAAAATTCGATTTATAAGGTATGTACATACAATGTCGATCGTTGGACTCTTTACCAAAAACAATTTTATTCCCCGTTGCAGGCATTATACATTTGAAAAAAATACTTTGCTAAATAATCAAATCAAAGTATATCGCTGCGTTGCAATAAAATTTGTCTGTCTACCTTTAATGTATTTAAACAAATATCTATAAAAAAAATTCAATTTACTACTTACTATTCAATTATTAAAATCTGAGTTTCAAAATCTCGGTTTATACATATAGGGTTCAACAAACAGGTTGTTTTGTAGCATAGGTTTTTGAGCAATAAAACATATTATACTTATTATGAATACACCAGGATTTTCATTATTGAAGGCTATTAGAGACAGCTCACTGAATCGAAGCAGAAAAACAAAGAAGAAGACGCGGACCATTGAAAGGCCCAAGAGAAAGCAATGGAAGGGGACGAATCTGTAGCTGCTAGTAGGGAAAGAAAACTGCGACGCGCAGAATTTTCCGCGTTATGACTCACGACACAGCGTAGGTGTTTTGTGTATGCCGACAGGTAAACGCAAGGAGTAGAGCTGCTGAACGTTGCATTAGAGGAAGTATATATAGCCATGGAATTGAAGATGCTACGGATGCAGTTGAGAGAGACGCAAAATACATTGATAACCGACCGAAACGCGTTTACAGCCAAACGAATTTATGGAAAACCAAACGCACGACTAGTGACACTATCATAATATTTTTTTACATTCAGCTTTCAGTTAAAAAACAGGTGATTCATTCAGTTGTTGTTTAAAATTATTTTCAATAATGTGATACATGTTTTCGATGTATTTTTTTACGTAGAATACGATGGTATGCTATCGGTTTTACTAAATAAACCGCTCCAAAAATGCTTGAGACGAAAGTTCTTCACTCTCTCAACAACAAAAATGCTGAGAATCATAAAATGCCGTTAAAAATTGAAAAACGAAAAATAGCATATGTATTCGCACCTATTGTAGTAGCTTGTTCTTTGAATGTACAATAACATACTAGATTGTCAGAAAAAAAGATGGTGTTTTCGAGAAATCCGAGTTTGCAAAAAACTGCCTTTTTTTGTTTTTTTTTTTGTAGCGAGTCCTCAAATATCGGAATTTCAAATCTGGCGACGGATTCTAAAACTAGGCCAAATTCCCCACATTTTGACACCAGAATAGGCTCATAAGATTAAAAACTCGCAAAGTTAGAGCAGTTTGAATTTCGGGATCGATTTTGCATTTTCCAAACATTACATTTACTTCTAATCTTCGATATGCTGTAGAATCGAAAAAAAAAATTTTCAAGCAAAATCCTGAAACACGTGTCTCCTTAATTAAATGTGCCCTAGAGTCCATTTTCATTATAAAAACGTCAATATTTAATATCAATAGTGACAGCCTGCATGAATCTGAATGGAATCGGCCATATATGTTATCTACTGCACATGAATTTTATTGGAACTACATATACAAATTAGTATATTTTTCTCATATCCAAATCCCATATATTTAGTTCGGAAAATTTAGTTCAAATTGGCGCCACCATGCAGTGTGAGTTTTCCGCGGCTGAATCCCCCCTCTAGTCCCTCCACTATACTACGCATGATGTGTGTTCTGCTTCTGCTTCTGCTGCAGTTTGTTGTGATCTTCTGATTGTTGTCAAACATTGTCAAACATATGAAAACAGCCGATTCGCTGCGTTTATGTTCAATTTTCATATTTTTTATACGCAAAATAAGTGATTGATCGATTGAAATCATGGCTACGTCTTATGACGATGAAGAGTTTTGGAACAGTTCGGAAAAACGAGCATTCTCTTTTGAGAGCAATGAGGTTAGTTGTTCACTTGTCAACATAACAAATAATTTATTCATTTTTTGAGTACACACAGATTTAATTAAAGTACTCAATTGTAGGTATGTGTTAATAAAGTATAAGCAAGCCGCATTCATATTGGATTTGTAATTATTTTGCAGACTGACAATTTGTTTGGAGTATCAAAAAGTGGCACTGCTGAGCTGAGAGCTGGCATTTCTAATATTCAGATTACAGATAGCAGTCTGAGGTACGATGAACCAGAATCAACTGCAAAACCTCTGTTATCAATAATATCAGATAATACACTGGCCAAAAGTAAGATACTTTATTTCATAATTTTTATTGCTATGACTAATTCATTAGCATATTTATTGTAGCAGTAATTGTTTGTTTTCTTTAGTAATTGAAGCTGATAAATTACAATTCAAACCAGACGAATCAGGTAATATAAAACCAGAAGCTACATTAAAGAAAATTTTGGTTGGACAACCCTACTCTTTTGAACAGTATAAGTCACTTGCCAGTAAGACTGCTTTACTCGATGCTGCTATCAAGAGTGGAAATGGAAATGCTATTCTAGGAGTTAGTTTATAAACAGATAATTGATACTATGTGGAGATTGTTATTTTCATGAAATTCAGTCTTGTTTTTTATTTGTGATTTCAGGTTACTTTATTTATTAAGAGGACATTGAAGAGAAATCTTGTTCAAAAATTGTTGATTGAGAGACCAGAAGCTCTACACGCTTATATTCATTATTTATCAACCAGGATGTGTACCAGTGAAATTTGTGATTTACTCACGTAAGTCAATAATTATTATAATACTTAAAAACATTTTTTTTTAATTTGAATGTTCTTTGTGTTGAACAGTGCAAAAGGAAGTACAACAGATGCTGCAGTAAGTAGTGCCAGATATTTTTGAAATAATTAATGTATTATACCTGTGATAAATATTTGTAATTTTTTACAGATTAGATGTTTCAATGTTGTGATGAAAAACATTGACAAATCAGAAGGAAGTGTGGATTCATTACTCTCTAAGGTTACAAAAAATTACAACATGTTATTTTCCAATCTTCCGGATTGTAGAGAAGCTGCATTTGTTCGATTATATGTTAAGCTTTTGGGTAATTTCACAAGTTTCCATTGTTTTTCATCCTATAGATAGAGGACTAACTGAATTTCCATATCTTTGTTTATAGAATGGCAAAAAAATTCATCAAATAAATTTAGTGAACCTATACCCTACAATGCTTCCACTTTGGAATGTTTAAGCTTATCATGTAAAGATTATTGGAACACTCCAGAAACAAATAGTTTATCTCCTCAGTCATTGGTTCAAAGCCAAGAAATTTTACAGCGGCAATACCAAAAAGTTGCAGTCTTAACTAGAGCATCTGTTCAAGCTTGGGATGATATTGATGGCATTCTCCATAAAAAGGTAATAGCAATTCTTGACCGGTTACATATATGAGAAAAAGTTTCAAACTAATTAAAAAACTTATAATTTGCAGAGTTTCTTTGGAGGAAAAAGATTACAAACAAATATGCCCATTGAGGAAGTGTTAAAGCTTTTACAAGACCACAGAGCTCCTTCAGGTGTCATTGAACAGTTTTTGAGTTATGCTGATGGCACTAAAAGATTAGAAATAGCAAAGAATCTCAAGTGTCATAAAGTGGTTATCAATGTAAGTATGAATTTAAAAAAGAATATGTAAATCTACATCAATTCCGAATCATATCTGTATGCATTTACATTTTTTTTAGATACTAGCTGCCCAAGGAGATCGTTTCAAATTATTAGAATATAAAGCCGGTTTGCCTCAAGATTCAGAAGAATGTTCCTATGCGGACGGTGTTCTCAACAGTAAAAAATTCAGGTGGAAAAACTAAACAAGTATGTAGACGAATGATATTGTGAGAAGATTAAGTCATTGACTTTCATTAACTTCCAACATCATAGTGATATTTATTTACATGTGATGCCTTAAATCGATAGATTAATTTTTCTGGAACTCAATCACAAAGCTTTAGCTAGAAAAAGATGTTTCTACAAATTACTTTGGGAAATGCAAATTTTATATCTATACAAACTACAAAGTTCGATACTATATTGTGATTTACTGTAATTGGAAGAGTTGCAAAGATATATTTAATTGATAAAATTGAAGGAGAATATTGTAAATATTTTATCTATTTTTAATGGAATGAAAAAACTTTAATTTAAATTATAAGTATATTGTTTGCGTCGTTTTGATAACAAAAATTTTTACTACGAGAGCATGTATTGTTGAAACAAAATGGATGTTATTTTTTCATTGTTCCAAAAAAGAAAACTGCGCCTTGGCATTGTATAAAGTGCATTTACTTTTATTGTCAAATACAAAGACTGTCTACAAAACTGAATTAATTTTTATTTTAACCAACTGCATTATTCACTCAAGTAATTTATTCATTACTCGTGCTTTTCTTTACAATTTGAGTAGAAAAACTATACCACACTAAAGATGGTATTCAAATGACAATAAAATTGGTGTATGACAAAGTAGTCAACATTGAAGACTTGAACTGTAATGTTCATTTAAAAAAATCAAATGAAATTCGTCCGAGTAGCAAGCACCAAGTGCGCAAGAAATTTACATTAAATTGTCAATAAATCTTTGAAAGTTAGGTAGTTCACAATCTTATGGATAACCAGATGATCAATAGTATTGAGTCCCTTGCATTCGGACACAACGCACTTCGTTGCATTAATAACAGCAGTCATCCGGTCAACAACTTTGCGTCTTTTCAAAGCATCGAAATAAAAATCCACGAGGGTCTTCTCCACCTCGTACTTTTTCATGAAATCCGCTATTTCACGCTGATTACTTTAAATTCAAAATCGTTATCGCCACTTCGATAGAATCCTCCATAGCATCCTCGAATTTGAATAATCGATTCGCAGAAAAGTCCTCTGACAATATTTTCTCTCAATAAATCCTTTGTGATCATGCCAATGTTACTTGGATTCACTGTTTTTATGCATCCGTTAATGTATTTCTTCAGCGCTTCCCAAGCTGTACGTTTTGATAATCGATACTGTTTCTGTCTTGAATTTCAGCTTTCATCTTGACAGATGTTATAATACTAGAATGGCAAAAGGCGGTTATAATTAAAAAAAAGCTTACCGATAAATGTCGACTTTTAAAAATTGCAATCAGAATCTAATCGGTCAAAGATAATCGATGATTTATTTAAAAAAAAGAAATATTCGTGAACTTTCATGCATGGTTAAAAAAAACTCTTTGCTATTTAGTTTGTAATGAAAATATTTATTAGAAAAGGCTCGAATCGTTGTACAAAAATATAAATGTTACTAATTTAAATTTCGTGGGAAAACTTCAATAGTTATATAATAAACAACGCGAACATTGTACAAAGTCCATCATATTTAAGTTATAAATTGTATATAAAGTCCATCTGAAATATTAAATGATCTATGAATTTTTACTAACAATAAATCTAAATGATCTAATCAATCTTAACTTTACAACTTTGCTCGTGAGACAAGTGTAGTACGAATGTTAACAGTGAAAAAAAAGAACTTAAGACTATTAACGCTCAATCAGTGTTGTCGCGAAAATCCACATCTCGTCATAAATCTCAAAAAATAAACAACAATTTGATCAACATTTGTAATAAACGTGTATGTGTGAGATTGCGACAACGCGTCAAATAAACGATAATAAACTCGCGATGTTGGCTCAATGCGCCGGTGAGTTTTGTGGGCTTGGAATCAAATTGGCTGGCATCGGCGGCGGTGGGTATGGCAAGAAGTACGGCTGGCCTGGGAATGGTGGTGCAGGGTAACAACCTTCGGGAATGCCAGCTGGAGCCGAGCTTGGTGGTGGACTCGGATAGATCGGCGGTGGCAAGTGATAAGGCACGAACTGTGGCGTGTAGATAGCTGGATATTGTGGTGGAAAAGCTTCTATCGGTGAGTAAATTGGTGGTCCTCCTGGTGGACCATCAGCCAATTCTTGCGGCGGCAAGTAAGGCAATGGAACGAAACCTGCTGGTGGTGCCGGGTAGAAGTGACCTGAAAAATTATTATTTTTTTCCATCAGACATAATCAATTCGGATGTGTATCTTTTGAAGCTAAAATATCGCTCGCACAATTAAGCTTATAAAATTGTAGCAAAAATGTTTGAATCTCGTTGTTCAGAAATAAGAATGAATCATCACTTAGTAGAGAAAAAGTTTCAATTCTGAGACTAACGCGTCGAGCGAGAACAAAGCGTTTAAACGTTTTTAAAAAAAGCATTTGGCACACTTCCATATATCTGCGATAATGCGAAATAAATAATACTCGAGCGTCTTCCACTCGTTATCGCGCTGTTTTTTCACATTTCTTTAAATAAGTCAACTGATAATTCCAATCGTAATACGACGATTTTCCAATTGAAAAAAAATTCACACACTCTCTCTTGAGAAAGAAATGAAAAAATAACAGCACAAACCAGGAAAAGCTTCAGCAGCATCGATGGGATAAGGTCCAATAGGAACATAGGACACCTGCTGATTGTAGAGCGGATACGGATAATTGCCGTTGATTGGCGGAGGCGATGTCTGTGGCAACGGCTGCTGCTGCTGTTGTTGCATGACACTCGTAGGTGGCAGCGGTGGTGGCTGCGAATGTTGCTGCTGCTGTATCTGCATAGTGGCTTCATTCATCTCGAGCGCGTTCTCAATTGACGGCTGTGACTGCTGCTGCTGCTGCTGTGGCTGTTGAGTCTGCTGCTGGCGATTCTTGTTATAGCGGTAGTCGGGATTGTACTGGTAATGATGTTCGCCTCGGATGTTCCTGCCTGCAAAGTTACGTAATCGCGTATGAGTATATTATTATTTTAAACGAAGCAAAGTTTTCCCGCGGGATAAAGCACGGGGTATAGTGAAATGATTGGATGGTGGGGATAGGAACCCGCTCTGACACTGTTAAGAGAGAGTGGAGGAGCATCGGTGTAAAAGAAAAAAAGTATTTACGTTGCTGTTTTTCTGTATAAATTGCGTGTGTGCAAAGTGTTGTGACTAAAGGATGGCAGCCGACCTGTCGCAAATACCCTTAGCTGGTCTGTCGGCCGAGAGTAAACATTTGATCTCGACTCTGCTCAACCCACCGAAAGTCATCCCCACAAAGACTGGCTTGCTGAGGTTAGGATACACGCGACTTTCTTACTCTCTGCCCTTTCTCTCTCTCTCTCTCTATCTCCGTTTCTGCCTCGCAGCGTCAATTGGATAATTTGCGTCTTTATTAGTTTACATTGAGCCGATTAATGCACACAGGGACTGGAGGGGACTGGCGCAATTGTGTTCCCTTGGAGGTGAGCTACTGCCTGCCATTGCCACTGATCCGGACCCTACCAATCGTATATTCACTATCATACAGAAGAGGCCTGAAGAATTTACTCTACTATCTCTGAAGGATGCCTTGGAGAAGATTGGGAGGTGGGATATCGTTGATGATGCTCAATCACTCTTAGGTACGTCATACAACTTTTGGATAATTCTTTGTTACAGTGCATGTGTGAGAAAGTGTAATGAAATAATTTTATCTCGCAGTCAGAGATGCAGAATCTTACTTGGAGAGACTGGAGAGATTACAGAATCCTGCACAAGAGAATAACTTTGAGGCAGAGAAAGATATACTAACTATAGGTAGATACATGATTTTTATACTGGAATATCATTATCAAGCTTTTACTGAATAGTTTTTTGTTTCTAGATGATTTGTTTAGAGTACAAAGGGGAGAGCAGAGTCAACATTACGATGCCTTTCTCTTGTATGCGGATGAAAATGCTGCATTTGCTATGGAAATGGTTGAGCGTCTGGAGGATCAGAATAATATGAAGCTTTGCCTTAAGGACAGAGACTTGGTTGCTGGGATATCATTTGAACACGAGGCTATTATGAGGCTAATATCAGAAAGATGCAATAGGCTCATCCTCATTCTCAGTCCAGAATTTTTAAAAAGTCCTGCCAACAAGTTTTTTGTTAATTTTGCACAAGCCAATAGTATAGGTAAGTTAGAGGATAAGCTCATGTTACGATATCGGGATATCTACTTGAGAAAAAAACATTCTTATGTATATATTTTTTTCAGATAAACAGCAGGAGAGAAAAATTATACCGTGTGTATATGAAGATTGCGGTGAACTTCCACCTCAGTTGACATACTTTTCTAAGATTTACTACAATAAAATTTCATTGGATAATAAAATATCATCAGAATTTTTCTGGAAGAAACTAGTGGGCTCAATGAAGGCTGTGCCTCCTGTTGCAAAAAGCTCTACAGACAAAGTTGTGAAGAAAACTGAAAAAAGTGAAAAAACTACCTCACAAAATGGTGTTAAAAAAGTTGTGAAAGAGGTGACAGTTCCTGAAGATATACCCAACAAAACGAAAACTGCGAGTGGGGAAAAATCGAGATTAATGAAACTAACAGGAAGTCGTACATTTCCATTTATCAAACAGGCAAGACAATTTGATGCATCACCTCAGCCGTCTACTTCAGCTGAGGGTTCAGTTAATGAGGAATCAATACCAGATCTACCGTCAATTGAAGGTGTAGACTCGCTATCGTCTGCATCTTTATCAGAAAGTAGTGAATTAGGTACAAACAAAACGAGCAAAAAGAAGAAAAAGTTTATCAGAAAAATGCAGGCACTTCTTGCAAAATGAGAACTAGTTTGAAGCGGTGAAATTGTTCATGTATAAAAATGTTTCTGTCATTAGACTAATTGAATGATAATATTTGTAAATTGATGTTTGGAAAATTAGGATGTCATTTCATTTAATTAGTCTAATGTTTTTGCTATTGTAATTTTGTAATTATGCATGACTATGACTGGGAAAAAGCACAAAGATTGATATACAACAAATTACAAATATTTTTCATAAATGTTCACAATTCAAAGGAAAATGTTCAATCAACTTGAAGGAGGTTTTTAAAAGTGTTTCTCATACCGACTGACTGTGATACTAATTTAAGAACTACTACACTATCTATACCACTTTGCGACTTAATCAATTACTATTAAAGCTAAAAATAAAGTGTAAAATAAGTTTTTCAAAACTGTGTTTCTCTTACCATCGTAATTTTTTTTGAAACGTGGAGCCATGCTGTTGTTTTTATTCCCACGCTGCATATCTTTATTCTGCATATACTGCTGTTGTTGCTGGTCATTGGCATTGAAGTTCTTGTGATCAACTCTGTTCCTGTTGTAGTCAATGTTTTGAGATTGATACTGGTTCTGCTGATTCGCTTGTCGATAATTTGACTTTTGTCCATTTTGTCTTGGGCCATTGTTGCTTTCTGGTCGTGGAGTAAAGGAGCGGAAATTATGCCTCGGGTTGTTGCCGTTGTTATTGTTGTGATAATTAGGGTTGATTATGGGCTGATTGGGGTTGCTAATCTGGTTCATGTGTTCATTTGGTGGCATAGGACCTTTAACCGATTTTTTCATTTTTAAACAATCATCAAAATTTGTTAAAAGAAGTGTTATTAAAAATAATTCTCACCATTAATCATGTTAGTGCCTGCATCTGGTGGTGGCTGAGTGACGTAGTACGTATTTTCACCAAACAGCGGGCCATTGCCACCAGGAGGAGGATACACATTGTGGGTCCAGTAATACTGAAAATCAAATAGCTTGTTAGAATCTCATAAGCTGAAAAAATATTTGTACTTTTCAAATAAATTTGCACACCTTAACGCCCAAGTTATAGAAATGACGAACTGTAGCAGGATCTGTTAAAAAAAATAATTCATAAAATATATCTCAATCCGCTAAACTTTCAGAATTCAAGTAGCAATCAAATACTTTTTCTTACCTGAAAGTGGCACTTCCCCATTTTCTGCTTCAATATTTTTCACGTCATAGTTAACATATTCAGTGTTATTAGGAAAACGATTTTCCACAGGATAACCACCATCTGAGATGAAAAATGATTTTCTCAAGTTAAAAAATAAAAACATTTAAATATTAAAAAAACCTTAAAGATTTTTTACTTTGATAAGGAGGATAAAATATCTCATTCTTTTCTGCTCTCTGAATATGCTGTTGCTTATTCTGGTCATGGTTGTAATTGTTTGGAGGCGGCTTCTTGAATTGATTATCATGTACATCGACATTTACTGCAGGAGGCTTGTTCTTTATTTGTTCACTGATTGCACGCTCTGAAGCTTCCACTGATGTCACAGGAGTATTCTCGAGCATAACTTTCACATTGTCAACAGCGGCCTGCAAGTTATTACAATTAAAATTTTTCACATCTTAACTCATATTCTGTTCTTTTGAATTTAAATTAGCATATTTTTCTGTGCCTCACATTGTAATCTTTGTGAAGTGGAGGAGGTGGGTAAGCTGGGTAAATTTCAGGCTGCATTTTTACTTGTTGATTTTCCAAACTGAAAAAAAATTCAAAGCTTTTTATAAAATACAATATTGAAAGTCACAATAATTTATAAAATTAATACTACCTTGCATCTGGAACCCATTCAGATTTGTTCATGGCATTTTTAGCAACTGGCTTATTCATCTGATTCCTGTCAGCATTGTTATCAGTTGGTGTCATTTCTTTAGTTCTACGAATTTGATTGTTGTAAGGTTTTTTCCACTTTGTATCTGGAATTAATAATTGATCATAAGTATTACGTCAGAATAAAAAAAAAATACATGAAATCAATCGAATAACTTACTTTGAGGAATCATCATATTTTTTTTGTTTGGAATGACAGGAAAAGGATTTTGTCGCATTTTTCTTTGTACAGGAAAAGCCTTGAGACATTTATATGGCACAGTCATTTTTTCTCCCAATTCCTCTATGAAAACAACAACTGGACCTTCATTTTTGCTCATTTCCTGTATATGGCCAGTGTAAAAAAGAGGCTCCATGTGTTTACCCTTGATTTGTGCCGTGTTGCTGTCCCAGTTTTCTTTCCCAGTCAAAAAATTATTGTTGACTCTATCATTTTCTCTTAAGTCCAGTTGTACTATGCATTTAGATCCAGCTTGCAGTTCATTAGAGTAGAATTTAGTGTACCCTGAGTTTCTGACCTCTGAAAATGAAAAAACTGTTGTATACCTATAGGATTAAATTATAATGATTCAGTGAGATCGAATTTATTTATAACTAACCTTTCCTTATTTCATGCCAGATATCATAATCAATATTGCGATAAATATTAGGATCCAAAGCCTTTGCCACTCTGTAAGGAAAGGGCGTAATACCTTTAGCCAATAGCTGCGTTTCTTCACTGTCATCTTCATTATCTTCAAGTTTATGCATCAGCTCCAGAGTCATTTGGCTAAAAGAAAATATCAAATATAATCATTAAAATACAAATTTCTCATTATATTACGTTTCATTATCAATTTAAATGTGTACAAACTTTCTCAGCTCCATATTTCCCTTCAAGAAAAACTTATCATGCCTCAAGTTATTTGTTCTATCGTGCAGCATTTTGTGTACAGTTGTATCTACATTGGTCATTTGAAACACATTTTTATACAGTGTTTGGTAGACAATTGCTAAAAAAAAATTGAAATATAAAAACTGACAATATTTAGCTATTTTTCCATAGAAGAAAGCTTCTACTCACATTGACAAAATCCTGCATCTGATGTGTGTTCTTGAGTGTACACGCTCTCATACTGTTTGGGAGGAGTAAAACAGAGATTGAGAGAGTGCTGGAATCCATGATCAATGACAGTTTCCTTAGTCAACTTTTGTCCATGAAATATAACAACGTTTCTCTGATACAACAGGGACATGGCCAAAACTTCATTCATACCGCCCCACTCAGTAAAACAAGCCATTTGACCCAAGTAACTGTCAAAGGGTGTGGATATTTTCTGTAAAAAAGCAAATGCATGGTATTAGCAAAACAGTGAAATCGCAGTAACATTTTATGCTATTTAAAATGTTACCTCCTCAAACATATGCCTGTTTTTCTTCATAAACTCAATGCATTCATTCCTCACAGCTATGTGGTTCCTCTGGCTATGATACACTTGTTCACTGACTGCCCGAAATAGACAGGTAGGATCCTTTGGTGCATGTTTCCTGTAAAATCCTTCGTTCTGCAGCCACTCATCTACAGGCTCTATTGCTCGCTTCGACGTTTTCCTCGACGACAGCTCCATGAATCTTCTGTGAGAAAAGAAAAGATAGAATGAGGTGGATATAAACAATTGAAAAAACAGTGCAGAACTCTTGTACAGAGTAAATTCATGGCTCTCAGTTAATTTCATGAATTTTATTCTGAATCATATTTTTATATGTGGATACGAACAATTAAAAGTGATTGCACAGATTTCTTTCGCAGAGTAGATTCATGGCTTTTGGCTTATTTCATGAATTTCCCTCTGAATTAATATCTTCAATTATAAACGTTTTTAGTGCCATCAATCACGTCAAATGTTAAAACACTACGAATCTTATGATATTACGGCGTACTAAATCTACGTTCGAAGCTATGCAACCTGTTGACGCTACAAAAATTGAATAAACTTCCACATTTAATTGAGCTCAAACTCATAAACGATAAATAAACTTACGGGCGACTCGGCAACATCGCTAGTAACTCGTCGACGTTAGTCTTCTCGACGAAAAAAAATACAAAAAATCACTCAGGAATGTCGTCAAGAAATTAACACGCTTTCCGCATGACAACAACTATGGAAACTAAACGATCGCGATATAAATTTTATGCACCCGCAATGCACGAAACGCGTGAGGACTTGCGTGCAGTTCCGAGAGAGCAACAACAAACGCGAGAGTGAGAGAGAGAAAGAGAGCGCGATACACCGCGCACTTCCACGAAAAAATCGTCGTTGATTTGTTTCTTCCCTCCGCGCGTCGCGCGCGCACGTGTTTTTCTTCGGATGCACTTACCTCCTTTATTTTTTTTATGCCGAGCAGCAGGAATTATTGAAAAATCAAGTGGGAGAAAAGCGTAGAAGCGAGACGATGGCCAAACAGCGCACTGGGGAAGTTTTATTTAACAGTCGAGCACAAAGACGCTCTGAAATTCTCGCATACTAGCTCTGTCTCGCTTTGTTGCCGGTATAAGCACCGGCAAGTGTTGGGCAGCCTTGCAAGATGTAAACAAACTATCTCAGTATCCCACGAAGTTTTCTTTGGGGGTCAAGTTACGAGGATGAAACTTCTGTGTGTATGTGTGTGAATGTTGGTTGAACGTATTGGTCGTTTTTGTATTTTCGATAATGCTTTTTGATCGTTCGATTTTCGATAGCGCATGAATGCACTTATGTTTTTTGTTTCTAATATTATTATTATTGTGTGGCTATATCTATGTGGCACACATACACATACGTCTAGTGAACAATAAGGTGATGGTGAAATGGTTTTGAAAATAATTATTTTTTTGTCAATATCTTTCTATTTTCAATTTAATTTAAAAAAATAGACAGTTTATAAAATTAATAATTTATAGTTTGATTGAGGGATAGCTATTTCACTGAAAAACAAATTTTCAATTGTTAAAACACAATATAATAATTGTAAATAATTACTCTGATTTGAAACTGCAGTGATGAGGTCTGTTTTATTTATTTAGATTTTGAAATAAACTACTGAAATGCAATTACTCAAATACTTTAAACAGGGAGTAAAAAATAATGCAAATAAATTAAAAACAAATTAGGTATAAATGAATAATATTGGTAATAACAGTGATAGGACTTGAAATACAGTAAAAACAATTTTCGTACAAATTAATTTTTTATTTCATCATAATAATTTTATGAAAAATGCAAAGAGAATATTAAAAAAGTACAATAGCCCGATATATAAAATATTTTTTTACACAAATATTTATGCCGCTGCACCTTTCTGAATTATTGTGTAATCGCATGCTAAAGCGTAAATATCGATATATAAGAATACAAAATGTTTGGCCGCTGCCGTGAAAAATAAAATTTTTCGCATCTATCAAGCTGAAATCACGTTTACTTTTTTTCTTTTTATTGTTTTGGGCACATCACGCATATAAAAATTTTCCATCGTTTTCTTTTGTTCACGGTATCATTAAAAAACGTAGAAATGGAATAGTTAGTTTGAGGCCGTTTTTGATTTATTGCGTTGTGTTTATTAAAAATGGAAAACGAGAGTACAAAATTAGTGACGGGTGAACGCATACGATGGTATGGCTAAAAAACGCCTTTGGAACAGTCTTTAATTATCAAGTGACACGAATCAAGCGGCGTTTCTCACCTTTTCTAGGACAGTTTTTTTTCTAGTCAATTCTTTTTTTTTTTATATTTTTTTTTTCATTATGATTAAAAAAGAAAAGCACACGATATGCGAGCAATAGAGAGAGTACATGAGATTACATTAATACGATTTCATGTTGTATTGACAGCATAGTCTTTTTTTTTCTCCATATGATATTGGTAATTATAAAATATTAATATATAAGAATGTGAAAGAAATCGCAGTTTCACTGCATCACGATTCTGCTCTTCGTCGAAGAGATTCCTGCCTTTACGCGGATGTTTTCTCTGCATCAATAGCTGAAACGAGAAAGAAAAAAAGATATGAAACAATTAGCATAGTGAGGCGAGATAAAAATGAACGAGTAAAGTTGTAAAGAATGTTGCTCACTTTCTTTGGTTGGCAAAGGATTCTTCTCGAGCGTTTCCGCGTGTTTCAGCTTGGCAGGATCGAAATTCTCAATTCCAGAGATCAGCTGTTGCTTGCCCTTCTCTTGTTGGATAGCTGTAATTAATTGAAAACATCAGAAAATAATTCAATTATTGTCTTTTCTATTTTTATAAAATTTAATATGCATTTGCAATTCAAGTATAGTAGTTCGACTCTTGAGAACTGAAAGATGATAAAATGAATTAAAAAAAAAATCCTCAATAATTACCATCCTTGTCAGGAAGTGGATTCTTCTCCTGGGTCTCCGTGTGCTTCAGCCTCGAGGTGTCAAAATGCTCGATACCAGCGATCAAAGTCTGCTGATTTTTCTCAGCTGCCACATCTACAATATACAAATTCGGAATTAGTCATATTTTTTACCGCACCTCAAAAAAAAAACAAAAAAAAAAACAAAAAAAAAAGCGTACCTTCAGCAGATGGCAGAACATTTTTCTCAGCAGTCTCGGCTTTCTTCATGCAGTTGTGATCGAAGCCTTCGAGTTCGCTCTTGAGATCCACAGCAACCTTAGGAAGGTTCTTGAGGGATGGGCTCACTGGATCGGACATCTTTACTTCTTTTTTTTTTTTTTACTTCCTGCAACAACGAAGAAGAAAGGTTAGATTTTTCTCGCAGACGGTTAATTGCTTTATCGTTAGGGTTCTCTTAATAAGAGGGGGACGTCAGCTGGACAATGCAAGCGAGAGGAGGAGGAGGAGGAGGAGGAGAAGGGAACACGCCTGCGATGGAATAAATAATGCGACATCTTCTCTCGACTCTTCTTTTGCCTCGCTCTTTTAATTGGAAAAGAGAGATTTACAAAAATTAATTTGAAAAGAAAAATATGTTTGTTCGTACGAATGAAATTTAAAGTCACAGTTTAACTAATTCGTTTTAAACTAGCTCAATGCCACGGCAATAAAACTGACATCGAAAGACATACGACTAAAGCGATATACCACACACACACACACACATGCTATACGTTTATTTTTTCTCTCTCAAATAAAATTCATTTACACGCTAAACAAATAGTCGTTACACCGCGTTTGGCAAAGTATATAAGCGATCGTTTCACGCTCTCGATTAAAAAAAAAAATTCGAATCGTCAATTTTCCACTACGTCAGCGTCTACTGATCACACAAGTGCGCGCGGTAATTAACCGTCTATGACTTTTTTTTTTTCATTCCCGTTACAATTCTCTTCGTCCTACAAAATCATATTCGCAAAAGTTGCACACAAAAGAGATCGCTATCAACGTCGTGCTCACGCTGCTGGCATTCCAACGCGATGATCTCACATCTTTGGCGTTATATATACCGAAAAAGGTCTAAAACGATTTTTCCATTACATACTCGTATGCACGGCGTTCCGATCGGGGTGACTCACACTTGATTTATTTTTATTTACCTTCTAACAGCTCTCGCGTGGAAAAATAACCCGAGAAGAATCTAATTAGCCTTGAAGAGATTTTCGAGAAAACAAGAATGAAAAAAAAAAAAGATTCTATCGAATTCATGAAATCGCAATCAAAGAAAGGAACAAGATCACGAGAGAGGGAGAACCACTTTTACTATTAAGACGCAGAAGAAGAAAAAAATAGCTGGTGACCTCAAATCATCATTGCAGTCAATCAAGACTAAGCTGAATTACTCGCGTCCCGTTTAGAGAACTACGTAGATGTACAAAATGTACCTATATATATAATCACTTTCGATTTCCATCCGTAAAAAAAAATATGTATATATTCCTTTGACGAACAAAGAGAAATACCGTTACACCTTCACTCCTTTTTCTCCAAGATTGTAACACACCCTAATCCTATACGATCTCCTCTCTCCCTCCCACTACCAATCCTTTCTCGCTTACGGAGAGTCGGTCGCGAGCCTTATAAGGACAACTGCGATGCGGCCACCGCGCGAGAGAGCTATATACTCGTTCGTTCGTTGATCGAAATCGAGATTTTGAAAATGATTTTTTTTTTATTGCGCGAGAGGGAAAACTTGTGAGTGAGAAAAAAAAACTGGTTCGAGCGAAAGTTTACCTTATAAAAACAATTAATTCGATTTCCGTCGGTATAGTACATTGGATTAATCAATGCTGTTTCTTTTTTTTTTTTTGCGGACAAGAAAACTAGGACGACTTCGTGTGTGTGTGTGTCGGCGAGAAAACACTCGCTGCTCGAATTTCTAAACGAGGAAATTTTAAAAAGCACCGTTTGCTGATCAGACTTTCAGATGTGTTTGTCCGTCTGTACTATGGGCTAATTATCGACGAACGGCACCGGCGAACCGAAGGAAAAACGAAAAAAAAATGAAGCTTCCGTTAATGAGAGATACACGCGATGTTTATATGTCTAAAATAACAATTGTGTTCGAGGAAATCGATTTGAGTGTGGATGTGTTATTATTGGAGAATTAATGAAGATTTTTTTTTAAATGAATGAGTGACGTTATAATGAACACGTTTTAGTGAAGATAGCGTGGGTGGATGCATATCGGGAATTGATTTTAATCTTTGTTCACACGGAGTTTAATAAACTTCAATTAACTATAGCAATATTTTTGCTCCACGATAAATATTCACTTATTACACTTTTAAAAGGAACTACGGCTATTGAATTCTAAAATTATGAAATACCAAGTAGAGTATTAAGTTTGATAACTTCACCATTACCGTAAAAATTAACGATCTCACGCTCTCGCGTGATTAATTTAATCGCCACATTACCCCACCCCACCTACAACTCCAACCAATCAAAAACACATAAATTTTCAAATGAAAAAAAAAAACCCCCAACAAGCATGATCTCTCACAGTGCAAAGATCAAACGAAATCCCGAAATATCAATTACAGATTTGCACCGACGGCGGCGGCGAGCGAGGGATGCAATGAAATTTCCGACAGGAGCTGCCGCCATCCCCCTTGTACAGACAGAGCACAATGGGCAGAGTGGGTTTTGCCAGAGGGTTAGTACTCGGAAATCCCAGTGAATACGCTAAAAGTTCGATCGCTCTGGCCCCCTATATACATATATACACGTATACACAAAAGCGCTTGGTAACCGCACCTACTTTTTTTTTCGCGTGTGAAAAGTCAATTTTTTTTCATACGATTCTGCATAATAAAAAAATGTTCTTATCAAACGAATCCGTTATGTCACTGTATCATTCTCGCGCATCTCATAGTAAAGAAGTGAAAACGTTTTCGGAAATTTCTCTTACTGCCGTTGAGAGCCAATTAGCGAAAACGACTTTCCTATCTTCTCCGCCGTCTCGAGCCGTCGTATATAAGTAGAAACGAGTCCGAAATCGCGACGGGTGAAAATTCGAAATTCCGGGAAAGTGGCGATATATATGCCGTAATAAAAAGTGCCGACACAGAGATTTCATCGTGTAGGTGGTATGGATTTACATTATCAACGAAGATTGTTAAAACGAAAATTGCATCACAATAAAAAAAACACAAATCAAACGGCGTCTCGTTTTAGAAAGTTTAAACTCCTTTGTTTCGGATGCGCGATTTTATCTCTGCAGGCAGGCAGCAGCAGCGAGGACTTTTTTTTTTGATATAACATCACGATCTCAACTGTGTGCGCGGGGGCCACTCAAAAAACTTTCTCCTCTCGCTTTTCTCACGACACGGAGAGAGAAATTGCAAAAGGTTCTTCATTTTCTTCGGTTTTTTTTTTTCGAATCAATTTTTCGTTCTTCGAATCAAACGCGCGTGAAATACAAGGGAAAAGTTTTGTAAACTATACGTAATAAAGTGGATTTTTCTTTCGCGCTTTCATTCGGAGACAATGCATGTATATATCTATGTATCGATTTACCGAAGTGACAATCGAAAGTTTACTCACTTATACATGTGCGCATCAGTGACTCATGAAAAATTCCAAGAAAAAAAGAAAAAATACCGCCCAATTAAATCACAGTGAAGAGCATGAGTTGCACGTGCACAGACGGCTCTCATCGATCGGTTCTCTCCTCTCCTCTCCCTCCCTCTCTCTCTCTTTCGAGGGGCGCCGAATTGTATGTCTGTCTTTCACGGTCACGGCCTGTCTGTACGTTCACCCCTGTATATATATACAGACGCGGGGGATGTTGCTGCTGTTGCTAACCGGCAGTTTTTTTTTCGAGAGGAAATTTCTTTTTTTCTGAATAATTCAATAATTTTCACAGCCATTGTATTCGAGAGATACATAGCGTGATTATTATCTATCGCGCGATGGCGTGAAAGGCTGATTTTAGAAAATAAACGTGAATCATAAAAAAAAAAGCTCGAGCCATTGTAAACTCTCCGTTTGGAATTATATAGCCGCTGCTGCTGCATTGTAATCATTATTTTTTCCTTTGTTGCTTGAATTCGAGTCACGAATTTTTTGCGAGAGAGAGAGAGAGGGACCTTATGTCGAAGCCTTTAATTTATTTGAAAAAAAAAATTACTTTGCGAGAAGACGGAGGTTAGTTAAATAACGATTTATATCTGCTTACTTAGCAAACTGTATGAATAATTCAGTGGCGACGTTTCAATTGAAATATCGTTAATTAAGCCTTCGAAATAAATCAGTCGAGTTATATGTGCAAACATATATCTAAGTAAATCATTTTCGGGAAATATCGGATTATTCCAAGGTCGCGAGCAAATATACACTCCAAGCACGCGACGGAGAGAGAAAAAAAAATACATACTGTGCACGTAAATTGTACGCGCACGAAATCTGTAAAAGATTTTGGCTACAAGGTTAAAATGCTGTTTTTGGAATTCTTAGATGGAGTGGAGAGTTTAAGGCATCTTCGGAATTCTTTTTTATGGCTCGTAGCACTGCCTTGCTATTTTAATCCTTCGCTCGTGAAGATTTTTTCATTCTTTTACGAAGATTTCGCGAATTCATTTTAAAATTCATAGAATCTTTAAATAATATTGAAAAATACTAAAAATCCATCAATATATGCACACAAACTTCGTACAATAAAAAGTTAATATCGATAAAAAAAGTACGGGCAGCATTATATTCTCGCGGCTATCATTTTTCTCTCATTGCAACGGCGAACACGTTTCCCGCAGTTTTTCGTTTACACGCACAAAAGACAGACCGACAATGCCACGCGCACGTCAAAGAGAAAAAAAAAAGCTCTCTTTTTTTTTGTCGTCGTATATAGTCGAGTGCGAAAAATCACGCCTTGTGCATGCGTTGGCGTTTGAGTTGCATACACGGGGGTAAGTGGCTTTTGTGGGTCGTTGGGTAAAGGAGGGTTTTTTTTTCTTTTGAAAGGCTTCGTCCCTTTTTCTTTCTTTTAATTATGCGAACATTTGCATACACACTTTATTACAGCAACGAAGGAGGATTAAGTCGAGTTATTTTTTTTTTTTAAGCGGTAATTTCTTTGTTCTTACTCTCGAGCGTTACGATAAAACAACAGTTATATATACTTTGTAAATTTTATTTTAAAATCAATGTTGTAAAAGCCGTCGCGGATGCAAAGCGCAAAGTAGGAAGATAACAATTCATCATCCTCCACGAACGCGGCATTACTCATTCAAGAATGCGCATTTATTAAGAAAAATTGAAACACTCACACACACGTGCGCACCAATTTTCTTATCAGAAGCATTAAATCATCTCACTTAGCAACCGCACGATTCTTCGTATATTATAAGTTAAGAACCACGCCCTTGCCGAAATCTTGCTCTCACTCTCTCTCCCCCTTCGTCTTTTTCTGGAGTGTCATTCGATGAGTCATACGACCCTGGGTTATTTTGACAACTCAGTTTTAGGTAGCTAATCGCAACGGACGACGCGTCTATATTTAGCTCGAGATAACGAAAAATTCGGCGGTATAGAACGATAAAAAAAAACGCGCACTTCAAGTTTGCAATTTTTATACTATACGCGCATTGCTCACTATCAAAAGTAAATAAGCGGCTCATTACGAAATCGAATGAATGAATCATACGCAGTCGTAATTTTTTTCCTCGTGTGCAATCACAAAGAATCCTGAATATATGTGTAGACAATGAAGCTTTCAAAGACGATTATAACAAATAACACACACGTATTAAAGCTTGTATGTAATTAAAACGAAAAGTCAGCGAAACATTCAAGTTCAGTGAACCGGCTCTTGCAGAAGTGCAATTGCCCTTATAAGGCGCGAATTTTTTCGTTAACTGCCTTGTCCCGAAAAGAAAAAAAAACCCGTTTATGCTCATACTCGACTTTGGTATAATCTACATACATACACGCACTCATTACGAGTCATTTGCCAAATTTGTATTTTAACATGCTGATCGTACATCGATACACACGACCTCCAAACTAAAAATAACGCACGCGGTTTATGATAATTAAGCACGAATTGGCAAGAAAAACGACATCTGCCTCACTGCTCATCGTCGATTCAGCTGGCGAACTTCCTCTCTCGCAATGCCGATTCCTTGCAATTTTACTTCGCGCGTCACTGTTTCTCGCATCGCAAGCCGCGTATATATACACATATACAATATAGTTCCGGTTCCTTCACACACACACGCACACGCACACACACTTTATGTATAATACGTGAGAGGTGAACCACCCCGAGACACCTGCCTTTTTGACGGGAGCCCTTGTTGCGCGACGCGGATGTCTAATTTTCCTCTTGATCGGGAGACGCCTGTGTCTTTTTATTTCTTCTCGATTGAAAGGAAAGAAAAAAAAGGTATCGGATTCGATAGGTGAATTCATTAGCTTGGATTACGAGGGTTTGGCTTCTATATATACTCGACACGCGGGACACGGAAACCACAAAGTGCCCTGGTGGCGGTTTGACGCTTTCATTTCCAAACCGTAAATTTTCGTCTCGTTCCGACGAAAGAATGAACTATTAAAAAGAAATACAAACCACCGAGCAACAATGTATAAAAACAAATGTGCTTTATCACAAGAATAATTACACACTCACACGCACTAATGACTTGTTAAAAATGACATATCAACGAGAACAAAAGCCTCGTTTCTTATCAAAGCCGTGCCTCAGCGCAGGAAACGCGCAAAAACACTATCGTTCACTCCGAGAGAGAAAGAGGAAAAAAAAAAGCTAAAAAGCGCCTCGAGGCATTCCGCAGGACACGATGTTGGGATGGGGGAGAGCTGTGTGATGGCAAAATGGCAGATCCTCTCTACTGCTGCTGCTGTTGCTGTGCTTGCGACTATGGACGCTTGTGAATAAAAAAAAGAGAGAGAAGCCGTTACCGCACGCGCCAGCGATTCACACGGAAATCCTCCAGGATACATAAAAAAAGAAGTAAAAGAAGAGAGGAATTCGAAGCGCCTAACTGAGCGGCTTTACACACTCGCGGGTGGGCGTTGTTGCACGCCTAGGTATATGTCGCCCCGTAGAGACTTTACACACACGCACACAGCACTCACAGTTTTTTTTTTTCGAGGAAGAATAATCGAAAATTATCACACGAAAAAGCCTTGCAGATAACACACAAAAGGGAAAATTTTCGTCGGCGAGACGTTGCTGATTTTGGCTTTACTTACCGGCGAAACAGAACGGAAAACACAAACAGGCGAGCGTCAAAAGATCCACAAAGGCGCAGCGTACAGCGTCGACTGAAGCCGGGAACACTGAGAAAGCAGCGGCAGCGGCAGCAGCAGTCGGCGCGCCATGCGAGTTTGCTTGTGTGAGTGAGTGTGTGTGTGCAGTGTGCGTGTTGGAGAAGGGGAGTGGGAGAGAGAAAGTGCCGTATCCTTATACTATGCGCGCGCGGCGGCGGCGGCGGCGGCGGTGAGCCGGCCGGTGACTATAACGACTCGCGGTCGATGCACTTCGTCATTGAATCTTTTTGATGATTCGGCGCGCCGTGCTCTCTTGATGATGTGGACTCTCGGAGATATTTTCATGCCTTTTTGGTGATAATTTTTTACGGTTATACAACTGATTTTCAATTGTGTGAATCAATACTTATCCGATGGATTTTTCACTAGATGAATGTTAATGATCGATTATACATTATTATGGATCTTGATTGATAGTGAAGGATCGTTTCGTGACTCATAATTAAATTCTTTGACTTAATACTTGCTGCAGCTTTTAATTAGCATTTATCATTTAATTCTTAATTGAATCTTTTTAAAAGCTTCTTAGAATCTTTCGTCAAATTTTCAAAATTCATCAGATGCCATAGGACGAAAAAAAAATGAAATAGGCAAAACACGATTAGTCCATCAGCTCCCCATGGATTCTGCTGTATTACACACACGCATTATATTACCCATCGCCGTCGTCGAGAGCGCGTGAGCAAATATATATACGTGTACGTTGCCCGTTTGACGGAGAGAGAGAGACTCTGCCAGTGTGTATGCGGGACTATGACTCATGCGATGCCTTTAATAATATATATGTACGTTTTTTTTTTCTTTCTCTCTTTACTCGTGCGACGGCTTTGTTGAAAATTTTCTTTCTTTTCGCCACGACGACGTGGAAATATATATATACAAAAAGTCAAAGTTTATCTTTCAAAGTTTATCAATTTTACAATGCGATGTATCGAAGACGCGTGAGTCATTTTTTTGTTGCAAAGAACTCTGAATCATGAAATTTTTTCACGTTGCATTCTTTTATTATTGAGTCGAAGAGACGTGTGTATATAGTGTGTGATTCAGTTGTCGATATTTTATTGATAATACTGACTGCTATCCTTGATATCCACTTATATACACGATATGTATGAGATTCAACTTTCTTTTCACAATTTTATATTTAATTAATACCTTTCCAATCCTAATCCTGCGCACATAGCAATATACCCCTTAAATTTCTTAAAAAGGCAAGAATTTTACACAACCTACGATTTAATTGTAACTCTATCTTTACCCAGCTAATGCTGCTTTTTTTTGTCTTTCAGTATCGTACTTTACGAAATTATTTTAACTTTTCTTCTATATCTACGTTATTCAAAAGTCCCGCCAATTCACTCTCTCAACGCGCATTATAGGGAGTAGATGTGCTGTACTGCTGGTGGATTCTTGTAATGTGATTATGATCTGCAGTAGGTTCGAGATGCGCAAAGAAGACTCTAGCATACCGGCTGTGTTCTGTTTTATCGGCCCAGATGTTTTTCTAAAAAAACCATTTTCTGAATTTTCCGGAGATGTCCGCTCTTCATTGCTTCAATTACAATCATCTGCCAAAGTTTCATGAACATCGGCTTGTTTCTTTTTGAGGAAAGTTGGAAAAACTGATCAATGCGGCGGTGCGGTGATGAAAGAATGTTATGGCTTGAGTTTTTCCAATTTTTCTCAAAAACAAACAAATCGATGTTCATAAAACTTTGTCACATGCTTGTAATAGAAGAAACGGAGAGAGGATAGCTCTGGAAAATTCGAAAAACTAGTTCGATTCGGCAAAAGCTTGGAAAACCTGAGGAACGGTAAAACAGGAATCCTGGCCGGTATCCACATCCACTTTTTGAAATTAGTTTTCTTGAGAAACTTGCAGACTATGTTTATTGCATTTGGTTTTGGATCAGTTGAAAGATTTGTGATATCGGAAGGAGCTTTGATTTTCATTTTTTTTTCTTCAGATTTTTGATGAGTGTATATCAATAAATTGAATATAAACGACAATCCCATAAAACGTGATTAATATCTTTTTTACTACCACGTGCATTATAGAGTGGAGATTTTACTAAATTTTTTCTGTATAAACTTACTAACAGATTGTAGTGATTGCTTCTTCTTTAGTTCAGCTTGTAATAAAAAATTTGGAGAGACTCCTTATAGTATCTATAGTTTCTTGCGTAGTCTTTGATATATACGAATTCGATATCTACTTTTGTTGAAAATGCGTCACATTGATCAATAAAAGTCTCTTCGAAAATCTAAAATTTGTTCATGCTACATTATTTGTTATAAGGTTTAAAGAGTATGTGCATCAATTTTGAGGTCGTGATATTAATTAGGAAAAATTTTAAAAGCAATTCAGTGCAAATAACATCGCGCCGCGGCATCGATTTCTAAAAACATTTTCATTTATAGCTTAACAAAAACCACGGTTGACCTATGTTTTTCAGCACAGTAATCCCTTCAGAATTCAATCAGCTTCATTGTATCAAAGTTTCGTAATGTTCTTAGATTTCGTTATATGGTAAATTTCAATTATAAATGGGAAAAATATTGAATTAAATGTATTTTCCCATGAGAAGCAACTTATTCCATTTTTTTTTAATAATACCACAAATCGAGATATAGTTTCCTTAAATTTTCAAATAGAACGTACATTTTTGCTCGAGCCATTTTTATGTAGCATTTAATATGTAAAATCGAAAAAATAATTGGGCCCGTCCGAAATGAAAAACAGAAGCCCGCGTCGCTTGGATTTTCGCGAAAAATAAGTGTTCTCGGTTTAGAAAAGCGAAAGCAATCGTAGAGAAAAAAATTAATCAATTTGAGAAACGTCTGAGAATAACTAGAACGTTGAATGTCCTATGAATTTTTTTTATTACGTATTATGAATTGGTATTACTCACACGTGCTTCGTTTATAAATAAGTATCATTTTATGTAATTACTTTGAATTATACTGTTAAGATAAGCCTGCTCTTTTTTTAAGCGACGCCTATCTGGCTGCAAAACTACTGTTTTAGTTAATCTGTTCTTTTTATTTTATTTAATAAATATAAATAATATTATGTGCGCCAAAAAGAAACTAAGGCTGAAATTTCGATCTTCGCTCTAAGTCAGTTAAAAGCAAAGTTCGAAGAATTCCGTTATAACTAAATATTCTTTTCCCTCCTAATAATAATTTGCCGAACTGTGACTTAATACTTTGCCAAGTGCGAACAGGAAACTGAGCGATGTGTTCAGTGGGACAACGCTTTTATTTTTCTGTTTGCTTGAAGAAGTAGAATTGAAAGAAAAACAATTTTTTTTAAGTAAAAAAATTATAAATAATGGAAATTTTTATTAGAACAGTAGTAAAGGTGATAACAAATACCTCGACGAAAATCAAAATACAAGTCAAAATCTCGAAAATCGACCTAAGTCGTTATACCGTGCAATGACAAATATTGTATATGTAAACAGCGATCGGCTGCGGGATCAGCATTTTTTCAAGTTTTTCTTTTATTTCTTTTAAAGTTTAAATTGAATTTAAGATTTAAAAGAATATTGCGCGCTGCAACAAAAAAAGTATGGACTTCGCGAGTTATTTTTGATTTCTTTGAATGTCTGAATAACGCAAGAAAATAAAGAGAGAGAGAGGGAGAATGAGAGAAAGAGAGCGCGAACGTCGTTTTCTGTGATCCACAGCGCGGCCTTGAGCAGGCTTTGCTCGCGAGCTGGTCGCATGATAGCTATATACGCCTAGCATACATGTATGTAGGCGCGTTCGAAGCGACTGGAAAAAAAAGGAGAAACAAGCCAGCTCAGCGAATGAGAGCTTACGAAAAGTATAGTTAGTGGGGGGATATTTTATCTGGCGCTGTGGGATGCTGTGAAGTACCGCAGCCATACATCGACGAGCATGCTTATACCCACGCCTACACACTTGTTGCACTATCTTGTGCGATGAGAGTCAACGCCCCGCACGCGCACCGCTGCATCTTTTTTTTTTTTTTCACCCGCTCGTCTCAAGCGCTTCGTTATCAATAATGCCAAAAAAAGAAGAAGAAGAAAGCGCCATATGTTTTTATGTTTTCAGCTGAACGAGAAATAATTCACGAAAAAGCGAAGGGAGCAAGAGATTTTATAATCCAAGATTACGTAACACTTTCGAGCAGCGTCAACTCGAGAAAGAAAGACAGATAACAAAAATAACAACACTGCTGAGTGGAAGTGTTAATTCAATATTTTATTTTGACATTTCAAATCGAACTTCTCTTGAATTTTGTTCGATAGCGCGATAGTTTATTAGTGAACTTTATTTTAATACAACAAATTGATCATGCTTTAAACAGCTGACAATGATATTTAATAGAAAAGAATAAAGCAACGTTGAATCGGTTGAGCTGCGTTAAAAAATATTAAAGAGTGCGCTATACTTATATATATAGATTGCAAACACGCCTTATACAATCTTTTTCGCTCGCAAGCGAACTGTAAATCTGCCGAGCACAAAGCTGAGCGAGATTTATTAACTTATACTAGATTTCGAACGTGCGCGCTTGCGTTCGATGAGTTTTCGCGCGCGAAAGTCAAGGGAGAGAGCGCACTTGGCGCGTTTCTCGGGCTCGTCTTTGCGACTATACCTTATAGACCGCTAAGCGACAGGTCAATGCCTTGCTCGCCGAGCTGCTCGCACGTGTCAGTCAGAAATCTTGACACTGTCCTCGTCTCTACTTATTATTTCATTTCGAGAGCTGCGGTTGATGCCAGTAAACAGCCATACGCCAAGGCATCAGATATGTATATACGCGCGGGTATAAGCAACAATTTGTATACCGTCATGACTCTCGCCGACATTGCCATGGCCAATGAAGACGACCGCCGAGCAGCAGAGAATGCGTGAAGCGGAAAAAAAAATAAGCATGCATGGAAGAGTAGAGAGAGAAAGAGAGAGAAATCAGGGGAAGTGACCTTCGACATATATGCATCAAGGCCACATCTTACATAATCAATTATGTGAGTCGCGCTCTTGTTGTTGCTATTGCGCTCTCTCTCTCTCTTTCTTTCTCTCTACACGCATGTATGTATACATATATAATTTTACGAGTGCCGAACGATAAAGAAAGATTAATACATGCGACAGAGCTGTGAGGTCACCTCTCTCTATCTCTATAGATTAATTCCGTAAAATATGATCCTATCCTTGCCATCATGTGATTTTTTATTGATGATGATAGCGAGGTAAAAAAAAAAGCGCATGAAAATTAAGGGAGAGAGCGCACTGAGAGGCCAATGCTCTGCGCATGTTTTACATCTTGACCTCTCTACGCCCTCGCCTCTAACTCTTGCTCTCGTGCCAATTCAATTTTCATTTTAAATTTCGCAATTTACGTTTGCCTTATACTTTCCAACGAACTACGGATAACTCGCTCTTTTTCTCTTTATATATATATATATATATACAGCACATGATCCAAGCGTCAGCAACAATTATGCTGCACTTAATTATATAATTTCCATGATGCTCTTTGTTGTGTTTTCAATTATATCGCCAAAATAAATCATCGCACCTGTTAACATATTTTAAAAACAAAACGAGAAGCCTTTTTTTAAATTAAATATATACGTACACCGATATATATTTTATCAAAGTCTGAAAATTGGCCGAGATTTACATGCTTTTCAAGTTTATATCTCGATGAATTAGCAAAAAAAATTTTTGCGTGCAAGGCGTCATTCTGATACGCCTATACCTACGCCTTACTCTTAGCCATAATATAGCTTATTCTCAATCGAAGCGAGTAGCTTTGTGATTAAAAAAAAGAGGAGAAAAAAGATAGCTCGGCGAATGGGAACGCAGCACGGAAAGTATATAAACTTCTAAGTAGGGAAAAGTATTTCGTGTCTTTTTTCAAACGCGAAGCGCGGACATCTTTTTTTTTCCTTTGACTTTGTGATGACATATATACGAATAGAAGAAGAAGAGAAATATATAGCGCGCGCGCCGGCTTACTTGCTCCACCTGAAAGTTCAATGCCCACAGCGAGTTTTCTTTGCCTCTCGTGTGCGTTCCGAGTCGCCAATTTTGCCATTTTACAGCTTCGGTTTTTCGCGTCGTTGTTATATGCAATTAATTTTTTTTTCTTTTTCTCACACTAGATAGCCCGTGCGCATCACGATTTGTTCGATCGTGCAATAATTGTTTTCAAAAATTCATACGTGGGGTAATTTTAGTTTGTTTTTA
>JAWWMK010000040.1:15793379-15890379 GCA_035047105.1 Galeopsomyia nigrocyanea
TTGGCTAATTCCTCATTCTAAATAAAGTAAATTATTTACGTAATTGAAAAGAATGATAAATTAATCACCCCATTTTTCAATGCCCCTTGGTTTTGTTACTTTGATTTTTCTTACATCTACGCAAAAAAAAAAGAAAAAAATTCAATTATTATCTCTCTACCGCGATATATTTAGTTAAACTCGCTAAAAACCTTTATTTCGTCTTTCTAGAGTGTCAGTAAGGCTTAAAACAATGTTACATATAAAAAAAAATTTTATGTTTAAATCCATTGCGTAGATTTAGACGCAGTCTTAAACTATTTGTATTTTATCAGTGTAAAATTCAAACAACTGATTAAACAGTAATATTTATTGCCTGCAATTGTATATCTCACGTTACGTTAGATTATGCACGCTTGAACAAAAAAAAATTCAAATTCTGACCGTGCCTGTGACGCATGCGCACAACTGCGTCCATGACGTCAGGATCGGCGATTCTAACCTGTTCATTCATCGGTCGCGCAGCAGAGGTGCCAGCTTCGCATTGAAAGCACGTATAGTAGAAGTCACCTACGTGGTTTTACTATATATACTTACTACACGCCCGCCGTGCGTTGGCATTAACGAGTTGAGAGAGACGCGCGCGCGGCTGGCTGATGCATACCACAGGGCGTTGTCACACACATCACGCCCTGTTTCTTTTTCTGTTTGTTTAAAAGTTTTACGGGCTAACGATCGGAAAAATGCAGTGGGATAATCGTTTAAGTTTGTTTTTATTTCTGGCGCTGGTTGCTGCTGCAGTTCGAGATTCAACAGGTGAGCCTGTTATTTTTCTTTTCTTGTGTTGTTCATTCATAATGTTGTGATTGAGTTTTGGAGAACGTTTGGCTCATCATTGTTGATCTGATGTTTATTATGTGAAAATCTCAAACTATGTTTGCAAGTTTTTAACGATTGCTTCAATTCATATTTATCTAATTTTCATTTAAACTTATTGAAAAATATTAATTTACAATGATGAGTAGATTCTTGGTTATAAATTAGTCACCTTATCAAGATAATTAATTTGAATATGTTTGTATTTTTCTACAGCACAAAATTTGAACAACACTGCAGTATGGTGTACAGTATCGGAGGGAGAACAGAAAAAATGCCAGGACTTTGCAGAAGCAGTGGACAGAGAAATTTCCAAGTTCCATAATAACTACATATCCATTAAGTGTTTTCAAGCATACAACAAGGATGAGTGCATGGCTCTGTTGGATCAAGAGAAAGCTCATTTGACAACTCTAGATGCTGGTGAAGTGTTTGTGGGTGGAATGTATCACAGTTTGGTACCTATAATGCAAGAGATCCTTGATAATGGTGTATCGAGTGTAAATTATCAGTATGCTGTTGCGGTTGTCAAGAAAGGTGCACTGCCAGAGGTTACCCATATTAGTCATTTACGTGACAAGAAGGCTTGTTTCGCTGGAGTTGGCATGTTGGCTGGTTGGGTTGCTCCGATTCATCATGTAAGTTCATAAATCAGTCTGAGATTCAATTTGCTGCACCTAAATGGTTCAATTTGATGAATAATATAAATTTCATCACATATTTATTGTTCTTATAGTTGATGAAGGATGGTGGGATGGAAATCATTGACTGCAACAATCACGTCAAGTCAACAACAGCATTCTTTGGCCCAAGTTGTGCTGTTAATTCACTAGTTAACAAGTACAATCCACTTGGTGATAACTCTGATCACCTGTGCAAACTTTGCATTGGCAAAATACCAGGTGGCAGGTGCACAAATGCTGATCCATATTCTGGCTACCAAGGAGCATTTAGGTGTTTAGTCGAGGCAGGTGAAATTGCCTTCCTTGTTCACACTACTGTTGGGGAGATGACTACTGACAGGCGAAACAATACAGACTTTAGTAAGCCATTTTTATATCCAAATTTTTACTCTAGCACAAACATAAAAATCCATATATTGACTATTATTTTTATTTACAGCTGATGTCAAGAAACACGAGTTTGAACTATTGTGTCTTGATGGATCTCGTAGATCTGTAGATGAGTATGAAACCTGCCACTGGGGGAAGGTACCGACGAATGCTATTATTGTTTCTTCCGCTACCGATCAGAATAAGAGAAAATTGTATCAGAAATTCCTGGAAGATGCCGTGAAATTCTTCGGAAAAAAAGATAATCGCACTGACACTTCTAAAAACGACTACTACAGTAGTCGTTTCGATAACCGTCAAGGAAAATCAGGCTTCGAAAGCGATCGAGACTCTGAATTTAATCCCTATAACAGAGAGAACGAAAATCGCATTAATAATTTTGATGGCCGAGGAAATGATAATTATTACAACTCGACGCCTCGATATTACGAACGCTATCCGTCCAGCTCGTCAGAGCCAACTATCGAAACTTTGGGTGAATTCAAAATGTTTGAGTCGAGCAGTCGTTATGGTATTCATCATAATCTCTTATTCTCGGTAAGATTATTTCTTCAATATTCATACTTTCTTAAAGCAGTTAACAATAAAATATCGATAATATTTTAATAATTCAATCAACAGGATGCAGCCAAAGACTTTGTGCGTATTCAAGAATCAGATCAAACGTTCAGTGGGTATTTGAAAAAGGAATTTCACGACATGATATTAGGGGTAAGACGTTGTCCTGTTCAGAAAATGACCCTCTGCGTGACTTCCGACGCGGAGCTTGAGAAATGTGTGAAAATGAAGGTAATTCAATGAATATAATCTAAATATTTCTTAAAATATAAAAAAGTATAATTCTAATGAAATATTTCTTTTAGATTGCCATGAAAGCTCAGCTGTTGCAACCTGAATTGCTGTGTTTCAAAGGTCAAAGTCACATCCACTGCATGCAAGCCATCAGGAACGGGTTAGTAGCTCCCACCAAAAAATCAAATACCCATTACGAATATCAAATAAATATGCACCAATGAAATTTTTCAGGCAAGCCGACGTATCGGTGCTCGACGCAGGCGACGTCTACACAGCAGGTTTACGCTACGAGCTTGTCCCCTTCGTTTCTGAAGTTTACAATCTCGGCGAGCCCGCGTATTATGTAGTAGCGGTTGCTCGAGAAGAAGACGACAATACTGATCTCACTTACATGAAGAATAAATACTCTTGTCACGCTGGTATCAACACTGCCGCTGGCTGGATTTACCCGATGGCTTACTTGATTTCTAATTATTGGATTCGTGGCTATGGGTGTGACTCGGTCAGAGCTGCTGCCGAATACTTTACAAAGTCTTGCGTACCTGGAGCGCTTAGTCCTGAATATAATACAGGTAATTTACATTATTTTCTCGTGACTTCGATTATTCTTCTTTTTTCACTCATGAAAATCTCGTGACTTTTATTTATTTATTTTTTGCAGGAGTACCTTATGACAATCTTTGCGATCTGTGCCATGGCACGAAAGACCGTTACTGCCGTCGAGACGCTTCGGAAGATTACTACGGCCACACGGGTGCTTTCCGCTGTCTAGCTGAAGGTGGTGGCGAAATTGCCTTCGTCAAGCATACAACTGTTGCCGAGAACACTGATGGTAAACGCCGAGAATGGTGGGCACGTAATACGTTTACCAAGGATTTCCAACTTCTCTGTCCCGATGGTACGCGCAAATCCACTCACGATTATTTGACCTGTAATCTTGGCAAAGTAGTTGCCAATGCTGTAGTCACGAGAGGTGGTTACTATTTGTACAACGAGACTCAGGTGAGCGATTGTTAAAAGCACGCAGAAGAAATCTCGTTGGAATTCATAATTATGTTTTTCAAACGATTAATTTGTTGCAGATCAACGCTTACGCGAACCTGCTCATATATGCACAACAATTCTACGGTCGCAAAGAGCAAGACGAATTTACGTTCGGTATGTTCTTCAGCCAGTCACCGTTCAGTGATTTGATTTTCCAAGACGCGACACAGCAGTTGGCTATCATTCCCCCGGAGAAACGCGAGTACAGCTCTTATTTGGGCGAAGACTTTATGCGAGCAAGGCGGATCGTCGATTGTACTGCTGGGTCTTCGGCTTGCGAAAATTCACTGATTGGCACACTGTTAATGATCGTGCTGACGATTGCTCTCAGCCGATAATTATATAGTAGTAGTTTGTTTGATTTTCCGAAGCGAGCGTTCTCGAAGTTAAACCAAGTGCCTTCCGTCCACGAATGAGTAACTAGGTATTTTATAGTGATGTCAAAGCCGTCCAAAGAATTTCTTCGATTCTTTTTTTCATTTCGTATTGTACTGCTTTTTTTGAACAAAAAATATTTTTACGCATCGAGGTGCATTAATTTTGAACCGTTTACACGAAAAAATTTTTTTTATATAGATCGTAATAAGTCAGTTTTTTTTTATAAAACAAAATCATGCTCATTGTACATAAAAAGAATTAAGCATATGATTTAGTACAAAACTCACTTTCAAAGTGTAGTTTATAGTTAGCGACTATGAAAAAACTTTTAATACTGTCTTTTTTTTTAACTCAACCGCTTGCATATTTATCTTATGCACTTTTAATACTTCCATTATTTTTAAGTATATAAATCTCTATATGTTTAGTCATAAAAAAAAGAGAATCTCAAGTGTCTGTACAACTGTAACTCAATCCGTCCAATAATTAAATTGCAGTGTATGCAGTGCACAAGAACGAGTATTATAACTCCAAGACCGTCCATTTTATATATTTGATGTTAAATTATAAGACTTTATACAATGATAAATCTTATACATGTGCGTTAGGCTAATATTGACTTTTATATAATGAAGTTTTGAAATTGTCATAGAATAAATTTTTAAAAATAAACAAAAACACAAAACCGTTTCATCTACAACTACCTTCATCTGTTGATTAAAATTTTAATTTTGGCCAACCTTCAAAATTTTAAGTTCACAAATTAACCTCTGAAAATCCAAATTATTTTCTTTTTTCTCTTTCATTTTGGAATTATGTCACGTCAAAATTCACAGTAAAATTTAAAAGATGCCGGCCGTCGCGAAACCCGCACCTGGCCAATCGAAATCAAAAAAGAAAAAAAAAGTCAAAAAGTTTGTATTCTTACAAGAACGTAAACAAAACTGTTTACAAAAAAAATTGGATTAATTTGAAATTTATTTAGAATAAAGCCTCGGGTATTGAAGCTCAAAGGATGGCTGAAAACTCCGGACGATTGGGCAAGATTCGACGAGTGGGTAAAGGACAATGCGCTTCCAAGAAAACTACCAGAGCCCGAACCCATAGTATGTTTACATAATTTAATTCAAATTTTATTTTAAAAAATAATTAGATAAAATAAATGTATGAAAGTACCGAATAAACTTAATTTTCGCTTCACCGAGATCCGCAAAGCAGTGAAGCTTCGCCGCCTGAAAAAGCGCATAAAAGTCCTCTCGAAGCCAAACATCCGACCCATGACACAATGCGTCGAGCGTGCGATGACTCGAAACATTCGATGCGCAAAGACGACGAAGCGAATGAACGAATTAGCATTCCCGAGAATTCGTATGTCGCCCGATTGCGTCGAGCTTGGTAGCGTGAAGAGAGCAGCTTTGAAATACAAGGCAACGGAGGCCACACTGTTGTTGAGTCAGCCGAAAATTTGGCCAACCGCCGAGTGTAAATCACCGTATGGAGTGTCGAGAGGAGCATTGAAGAGAAAAACTACAGAGAAAGACGACGAGCTTGCGAGACCGGCTAAAAGACGTCGATTGAACGACGAGTGCGAGGAAACTGAATTGAAATGTGAACAGGAAGGAGAGGTAAGTTGAATATTTCTTATATGTAAAGAATTTTCAAAAGCATTCCGTCGCTCTAGTTATCCCCGTGGATGGAATTCTTGGCGATACCAAGTTATCGCAAGCTCATAGGTCAAGAAACGGAAAAAGCGCAAAAGTGGCGCGAACAAATCATCGAAGAATCAGAACCGCGAGGCAAGCAAGCATACGAAGAACAAATGAGGAAACGCGCTGAGGAAAAACAACGCGAAGAAATAAAACGTTGTCAAGAGGAGCGAAAACGTCAAGCAGAGCAAAGACGAGTAGAGCGAGCGAAAGAGCGAGAAAAAAGTATAAAGGACGCCAAAGTAAGACTCGTGTGCAAGGAAGGAGAAGAAGAAGAAGAAATTGAAGAAGAAGAGGAATGTGAAGATGACGTTGAAGATACGGGACAAGAGGGTGAGAACCAAGACGCGACAGCTCAAGACTGTGAAGATAAGAAGTCAAAGAGCGCGATGGTTCGCGAAGAAAAAGAAGAAACCGAGGAGGAAAAGGAGGCTCGGGAAAAGCGTCGTATGGAGAAGAACGCGTGGCGCTTTGAAGCTCTCGGTGATTGCGCAGAGTTCCCACGGAAAGTCACGGAAGCCGCTAAAAACTACCAAGGTTTGAGCTCGAACGAAAAAAAAACATTTTTTTTAACTGAATTTATAATTTATTATTCGCTAAACAGCTACACCAAAGATCGAGGAACTTGCCGTGCCGAAAAAGTACGAAGGCAGTACTTGCAAAGATCCCTATAAAATCAGCGAGGGTGCAAAATCGGCCCAAGCTTCACCGGCGATCGAAGCCCTGGCAAAACCAAAGTATGAAGCGGAACCTGTGACAAGACCACCACCGAGAGAAAAGGACGAGTTTGGCAAGCCTATCTATCCTAAACCGGTAAGATTAACAGTGTTCGAAAAAAGAAATTTTATTGACAGTGTATAAATTAAATATTCGTTTTGATAATTTTAGCCCTACGGCAAAGTTTTGCCCGAACCGGAGCCTTACCCAGAAGCCGAGTGTAAGACTGAAGAAGAGAAGGAAGAAGAAAGAAAAGCGAAAGAAGAGGAGAAAAAGAAAGAGAAGAAACCGATTGACAAAATCGCTTTCGAGCCAACGATCGATCCGGTCATGGATCCTCGTGCCGCGAAAAAACAAGCGAAAGAGAGAGAACGTGCAGCTCAAGAAAAAGCTGAGGAAGAAGCAGCAAAGAAAAAGGCTGAAGGAGCTGATGGTGAAACTGTGGCCGAACCGGCGGCTGAACCCGCGGCTGACGAAGCCGAGGAAGAGGAAGAGGAAGCTTAAAAAATAGAAAAATCGCGAATGTAATGAACCGTAATTTGAAAGCACAATAAACAACGTAATTTCGAAATAAACGGAATCGTCTTTATGAATGAACAATTCTCTGACCTACAAATGAGATGCTATTATCGTTGAGTAATCCGAATTGCAATTTACTTACATTATCAAAATCGGGCGACGTAGTAGAAAATCAATTGTGGAAAAATCGTTTCAATTCTCCATTCACAAATTCGCGTACGCGACTACCGCTCGAAAATTACATCACTCAATAGGCTGTAAAAATGACTCATGCGTGATACAAATTATGTCCAAAGTTTATGAATACCATCGAATCGTCTGTTTTTCTACCCACTCGAACGACGAACATCAAACTTGTAGGATCCACTTGCAAAAATGCGTTTATTCGTATTTTTCTTTACCTTGGTTGTGTCGAAAGCACAAGAAGCTCCTGAAGTACAAACGAAACTGGGTAGGATAATAGGCTCGACGATGAAATCTAGATTGGGAAAAAATATTCTCGCATTTAGAAATATTAGGTATGCCAAAGCACCAGTTGGGGAAAAACGTTTTCTGGTGAGTTTTTTCCGCAAAAAATTGCCTTTATTCTTTCATCATTAAAACCTCATTTTTTATGGTCAATAGTCACCTGATCCGGTAGATCCATGGTCTGATTTGTACGATGCGACGGAGGATGGTTTTGCATGTCCTTATTACAAGGCTGCGAATACTTCTGAAGACTGTTTAGTCCTTAACATATTTACCACCGAAGTAAGTACTCGATTTTATTAAAAGAAAATCTTATATAATGATTTATTGTGTATTTTTATCAATCAGTTACCATCACCAGTAGACAAGAAGCCACTAAAAAAGCCAGTCATTGTTTTCATTCATCAAGGTGGATTTCACAGCTCTACTGGTAGAAGTTCTCAGTTTGGACCACAATATTTGTTGGATCACGACGTTGTCCTCGTAACGTTCAATTATCGAATCGGTGCTCTAGGTATCATCCAATTGTATTTTTCTCAAAGTAAAGAAAAAAAAACTAATTCAATCTTACCGAAGGCTTCATCAGTACCGGCGACGAGCACGCACCTGGAAATCTTGGCCTGAAAGATCAAAATCTAGTATTAAAATTCGTTAAAGACCATATCGACGTATTCGGCGGAGATCCCAATTCCGTAACACTGACGGGTCAAAGTGCAGGCGCGCGTAGCGTGATTTTACACATGATGTCACCAATGTCGAAAGGTTTGTTTCATCGAGCCATGGCATTGAGCGGCTCGCCAGCAACGATAGAACCGCTACCTGGTCATCAGAAACACTTGGCTATCAAACAAGCGCAAATTTTGGAGTGTCCAGATGATGATATGGACAAAATGTTTGACTGTCTCAGATCTAAACCTGCTGAAGATTTTGGAAATTCACTGCCAAAGTTGCAGGTAACATTTTTTTTTTTTTCACATTTACTGAAATAGACACTTTGGATGATTAATATTACAGGAATGGCACACGGACCCAGTTTTAATTTGGTACCCGGTCGTCGAACCTGACATACCGGGAGTAGAAAAATTCTTGATCGATCAGCCAATCGATCTTTTGAAATCCGGTCACTATGAGCATGTACCTCTAGTTACAGGATGCGTCAGAGACGAGATGGGATCCTTTAACATGGGTAGGTCGATTAAAAAAAAATTACTCGACTGAATATAATCAACTGTTTCGTATACAGAGGCAGTTGAAGCAGCAAAGAAAGGCGACGACTCGATATTCAAAGAGCTTACTGAGCATTGGTCGAAAATCGCGCCTATAAGTTTTATGTATGATCGCGGTACTGAACACTCGATGACGGTCAGTAAGGAACTGATGAGTTTTTATTTCAATAATGAGCATATCACGCTGGACAACTCTATTGGACGCGCTAACGTGAGTGTGTATTGTGAGATTCGTTAGTTTTTAGAGTGGTGAGTAGACTAATCAAATAAAATTGCAGATATATACGGACGCTATAACAGTTTATCCAGTTAGGAGACAAGCTTCGCTTATTGCCAAAACGTCGAAACAGCCAGTTTACCTATACATGTTCACTTACGAGGGGCCTTACAGTTGCTACATGTGGAGTGATGGAAAACCATACGGTAAATTATCATTGAAAAAAGCTCAATGCCAAGTAATTATGACATTTCTATTTCTCTTTACAGGCGTAGCACATCAAGACGATCTATTCTACATATTCTACACATCGACGTTCCCGATGATCGGTAAAAATGACAGAGAAGCTCCTCTAGTTGACAGAATGACGGCAATGTGGGCGAATTTTGCCAAAACTTCTGAACCCATTCCCAAAGGCGACCCACTGTTCTCTGGAGTAACGTGGGAAAAATTATCGTTCGATACTTACAATTATCTCGAAATTAGCAGTAAACTCGAGATGAAGAAAAATTTCTTTCCCGATCGGATGAAATTCTGGGAGACATTGTATCCAGCGTGATTGTACTTTTATAATAAAAGCATTTATCTTCCAATCCATAATACCAACAAAGTAATTTTTTCCTGCTTTGTAAATCACTTTGAAATTTATTATCGCAATTAGTGAATACGAAGAATGAAAAGATAACGGGAAACTTTTCATTGCCATTTTTCTTATCTTTCGATAAACAGCCAAAAGCTATCTGTGATGTTACGTCAAGTCATACGCGAGCTCATCGGGTTTATGGCTCCAGTTTAATTTGAAACATCGACATGGATAAAGCATGGCAGATTGTGTTGATCGTTCTACTGTATATTTCATTATGCATTTATGGACAAGAAAATCCTCAAGTTTGTACGAAACTTGGAAAAATCACTGGTACGGTAATGAAAACACGCCTTGGCAAGGACATTTATGCGTTTAGAAGTATCAGATATGCTAAAGCACCGGTTGACGAAAGACGTTTCTTGGTGAGTTAACTGTGAAAAGAATTATTTTATTTTCAAAACTAAATCCGTAATGGTTTCAGCCTCCAGAACCAGTAGATTCGTGGACTGATACGTATGATGCTACACAAGAAGGCCCAGTATGTCCGATGTACAGTACTAAAGCGAACGTATCGGAAGATTGTTTGGTCTTAAATATTTATACTACGGAAGTATGTACATAAATAAATGTAATTATCGTTCTTTAAAAAAAAATTACATAATTTTATTTTTAGCTACCAAGCAATCATAAAGCAGTCAAGAAGCCAGTCATAGTTTTCATTCATTTTGGCAGTTTCAAACGTGGTTCGGGTACAAGTTCTATCTTGGGACCGCAATACTTGCTTGACAAAGATGTAGTCCTCGTAACTTTCAATTACCGTCTTGGACCATTAGGTTATGCTTTCTTTTAAATAAAACCTAAAAAAATAAATAAATTAACGTTAAAAAAATCAATTTTTAGGATTCATCAGTACTGGCGACAAATACGCACCTGGCAATCTCGGTCTAAAAGATCAAAATCTAGTACTGAAATTCGTCAGGGACCACATCTCAGTTTTTGGCGGGGATCCTAATTCTGTAACTCTAGCCGGTCAAAGCGCTGGATCGCGAAGTGTATATTTGCACATGCTGTCGCCAATGTCGAAGGGTCTGTTTCACCGAGCCATTGCTTTGAGTGGTCCAGCCGTGACACTCGAACCATATCCAGGAGATCAAAGGACTTTGGCGATCAAATTAGGAAAGCTTTTCAATTGTACAACTGAAAATATGAAAGAAATGTTTACTTGCTTGAGGACTGTACCGGCTGAATTGTTTGGCACTATTCAGAATAAATTTTGGGTGAGATTGAGGTTTATACAATAAGTAGTGTCTTGGATATAAGTGTAGGTAATTCCAACATGTAATTGTTACGTTAGGACTGGAGAGATGATCCATTGCTGATTTGGTACCCTGTAATCGAACCTAAAATTCCAGGAGTAGAAAGATTTTTAACCGATCAGCCAAATAATCTTGTTAAGTCTGGAAACTTCTATCAGGTTCCATTGATCACTGGCGTCGTCAGGGATGAAATGGGAGCTTTCAACATAGGTGAGCAGTACTCAAAAGTATCAGAAAGGTTCAATTTATTTTAATTGATAATTTTCAGAATCTGTCGAGGCTGCACGGAAGGGCGATGACTCTACTTACGTGGAATTGAATAATAATTGGGAAACAATTGCTCCGATAAGTTTTATCTACCAACGCGATACTCCGAGATCTAAGTTTGTTAGCAGAGAACTGAAAAGATTTTATTTCAACAACGAACCAATTTCATTGAAAAATTCTATTGGTCGCGCTTATGTAAGCTATCACTTAAAATTTAATTTTGTTTTACTAATTAATTTTAATTTTATGAATATGTATGGTTCAGACACGATGTTTTTATTGCAGCTCTACGCCGACGCTATATCAATTTATCCAGTCCGAAGAATAGCTTCATTGATGGCAGGTGTATCGAAGCAACCGATTTACTTTTACTTGTTCAATTACGAAGGCCCATACAGTGTTTTCCATTGGAGCGACGGTAAACCATACGGTAAGAAAATACAATTTTTATGCGTTATCAGACAAGAATTTTGTTTTGTACTTTGATAAAATAATATTCATAAATGATTTCAGGTGTTTCTCATCGAGATGAATTATTTTATGTATTCTACACAGCATCATTCCCGATGATTAAAACGACTGATAAAGAAAACGAAATACTCGAAAGATTCACGACCATTTGGACAAACTTTGCAAAAACTTCAAAACCGATTCCCAGTAATAATTCGCTTTTTAAAGGTGTTACTTGGGACACGTTGAATCCAAAGACATTTAATTATCTGGAAATTAATAATACACTTCAGATGAAGGAGAATTTCTTCCCTGATCGTATGCATTTCTGGGAGAAACTATATCCCGCGTAATCAGATGGTAATTTTCTAATGTATCTGCACTTTACATAATTTTACATTTATTATAAATAAACATATTTTACATCCTTAATAAATGATTTTGTTGTTAGCAAAAAATTATAGCCTTACCCCTCATTTCTTACCCATAACAATACAAACGGTTCGTTGCATGTAGTTGTTATATTATGCAATAAATATATCCGGGCGATTGCGAGAAATAATACTGTTCACATAATGTGCATAAAGGAAAAGTAAAATCAAATCAATTTCGAACGGTTTGAAAAACATTGTTCATTCTAATTCGATCAAATCTACTGCAGTCTTGTGCCTCTCGCAATACTGACTCCTCATAACTTACTACCTTTTCATCAGTGATTATAAAGGTCAGTGAAAATTCAAGAGAATATAAATAAAAAATTGTTATTTCTCGTTTCAAGCTATAATAGTTTTTTTATTCCAGCCAATTTTGTAGTTTGATATTCGATGGGAATGAAATTTCTTCTATATTTAGAGCTTTTTTTCTTTTTACTACAATTGTTTGCTTCGCAAGATATTATTGTAAGTACAGAGTTAGGACAAGTTCGAGGATCTTTGATGCAAACGCGATTGGGAAAAAATATTTTTGCATTTCGTGGACTGTTTTATGCTGAACCACCAATCGGCAAATTTAGGTTCAAGGTGAATTTATGACAAGTAATCATAGTAATGAAAAAAAAAATCATTAATCAATCAAGTAAATTTTATAAAGGATCCTGTTCCGGTAAAACCCTGGAAAGGTGTATTCGACGCCACTGAAGATGGTCCAGCCTGTATTCAAACAAAAGGCACTGGCCTCACGGAAAACTGCTTAACATTGAACATTTACACAAAGCAGGTAAACTTATATCATTCGCATATGAAAGTAAACAGCACGTATAGTAAATTATGTCATCAGATAAACTACACGAAACTGCCGGTAATTGTATTTCTACATCCAGGAGGATTTTTTCAATCTTCCGCACAAAGTTCTGTGTTTGGGCCAAAATACTTGCTCGACCACAAAATAATTCTCGTCACTGTGAATTACCGATTGAGCTCATTAGGTAAAATGAGTTGCTTGCATGGTTAAATAACGGTATTTTTAATAATATCAAACATTTGTTAATAATAAATTTAAGGTTTTTTAAATACTGGCGATGCCTACGCAACAGGAAACTTTGGTCTCAAAGATCAAATTCTCGCCCTCAAATTTGTTCGCGACCATATTTCTTACTTCGGTGGCGATCCCGGATCAGTGACATTGACCGGTCAAAGTTCCGGTGCTAGAAGCATAGTTCTTCACATGGTCTCACCTTTATCTAAAGGTTTGTTTCATCGTGCGATTGCCATGAGTGGCTCTTCGACTACTCCTATTCCTCCGCAAAGAGAACAAATCCAAGTGGCTAAAAAACAAGCAAAATTATTGGGATGCACGACTGATACGAGACCGGAAATGTTTGAGTGTATGAGGGAAAAACCTGCTGAAGAGTTTGGCAAGACAGTTGGAGGTTTCTTGGTATGATCTTAAAGCACAATTGTAATTTTCATTTTCAATCATTATTTATTGTTTTTTTTTAGGAATGGAAGGGACACCCTATTTTAGTTTGGTATCCATCAGTGAAGGCAGATATTCCTGGGGTGGAAGTGTTTTTACCTGACGAGCCGGAAAAATTAATGCGACGGGGAGAAATTTACCACGTACCACTTATAATTGGCGTTACTCGGGATGAATTCAGTTTCATGGCAACGTGTAAAAATATATATATTGCGCGTAATTTTTTTTCTAATTCTAATGTTCAAATGCATGCTTTATTTTGTAGTTGGGATATGGGAAGCTCAGCACGGAAACAATTCTTATTTCCAAGAGCTGACTAATAATTGGTACGATCTGGCGCCGATATGCTTTGGCTATGAGCGAAATACTGATCGCTCCAAGTACATAAGCGATGAACTGCGAAAATATTACTTCAACGATGCGCCACTTACTTTGAATAATTCAGACTCTTTGCGAAAAGTTGGCAAATTAATAATATTAGTGTTTATCAAAGTATAAAAGTAAAAATTTCATAGAGAATATCTGAACATTTTCAGCTTTACGCTAACGCATTAGTACATTTTCCTGTTTACCGAGCGGCAAGTTTAATATCGCAATTTTCTCCTGCCCCAGTTTACTTCTACGAATTCACAAAGCTCGGAAAATACAGTATTCAGAAATGGGCCGATACGGGCAAGCCAAAAGGTGGTATCATTGATGCACTCGCCATTTTTCAAGTACAATTATAAGAACTTGTTCATTTTCTAGGTGGCGTAGCTCACGGCGATGATTTACAATATATTTTCAATATTGAAAGTGACGCTTATGATTTTCCAAAGAGTTTTCCGTTTTACAATGGGAATGACTCAGAAGTTGAATGGGTCAGCCGGTGGACATCGATATGGGTGAATTTTGCACAAACTGGAGAACCGTTACCGAAAAACCCTGTGTTGTTCGATGATATAATTTGGGAAAGATTGCAGCCAAAAAATAAAAAGTACTTGAATCTTGGAGAAGAAATAAGCTTACAAACTGACTTTGAGGGGGAAACAATGAGATTATGGGATAAACTATTTGCTTAAATAACATGTTTTTGGACTTGCGGCCTCCGAAACATTATATATAATCAACAATGTAATTTGAAAAAAAGATAATAATGTCAATTTTGATTACGAGTATTGTGTACGTATAATTATCGAACGTTTACGAGTGAACGAGTGGAAATAACAATTTGCACACGGTAACAGCACTCGTTGAAATATATTCTAAATAAATTCACAAAAAATTTTATAATCATATTATCAAAAATAGTAATATTGTATAAAATAAAAAATGAACTTGTGAAAATTATTGAGAAGACATTGATTTATTTTTATTTTCCGATAATCATGCGAGCGCTAAAAATTACATAAAACTACAACGAACGAGTTTAACATAATCCGTGCTAGAATCAATATCAATGAACCTACAGTAAAAAAAAAAAGAACTCGCGCTCACATGCAAAATCATAAAGAATCGCGAAAATTTCCGGAATGCTTCAATTGAATTGAATGACCTTGATAGAGCCGGCTCCATACAAACAAAAGTGAAAAAACATCAAGTTTCTTTATCCGTTAAATTTTATGAGAAATCTGTCGACGCTTTATAAATGCATTCGATTCAGGAGACTTGACTTCCAGAGGTATGAGCAACGGAAAGTCCTTCCCAATCTGCTGTTGTGCCACGTAGTAGAGTCAACCCCCTTCTTGAGAGACCAGGCCAGGGTGTGAAGTTTTCGGTATAAAGCGAAACAATCGTAAGTAACTAGTAAACTCTTGCTAATGAAATCTCTATTATTGGTTAATTGACGGTAACAGAAGCCATCTGTTACAGACATAAATTACAATCAAGCTAAATTTTTCTTTTACTTTTCTAATTATGCATCTCTCATCAAAACTTCTTTCTGTTTGAACATTTTAAAAATCTTTCATCTTAATTATTTTTTCGCACGTTTCAAAAGTACCTTGTTACAGTTTTGGTTCCAGGACTTTAAATTTGGCGAAAATGCAATATATAGTAATTTTAATAGCGTTTTCATTTGCTATACTCCAGTTGCATGCTTCACAAGATATAATTGTAAATACAAAGCTAGGCCAAGTTCGAGGATCTTTGATGAAAACACGTTTGGGGAAGAATATTTTTGCATTTCGTGGACTGTTTTATGCTGAACCACCTGTTGGTCCGTTGAGATTCAAGGTAAATTTAAAATAAATATTATAATTTTTATGTAAACAAATACATTGAATGAGAGAATTTTTCAATAAGGATCCGGTTCCAATAACACCATGGAAAGCCGTATTCGACGCCACTGATGAAGGTCCAGCTTGTATTCAGAAAGATGGAATGAATCTATCGGAAAATTGTCTAACTCTGAATATTTACACAAAGGAGGTAAGCTCAAGTAATTCGGATTGACTAGCAAACGATTTATTTATTGAGATTCAACGAGCCAGAGCTCATATGATAAGTAATACAACCAAATTAAAATTATTTTTGTAGATAAACAATGTTACAACAAAACTGCCGGTAATTGTGTACATATATCCAGGAGCATTTTTTAAAGGTTGGTCACAAAGTTCCATAGTTGGACCTAAATATCTGCTGGATCGCGACATAATTTTTGTCACTATTAATTATCGTCTAGGCTCATTAGGTATAATATATTTATATAAACGTAACAATTGCACTAATAATGATATTCGTATATAAAAGTATATATTTAAATTTTTTAGGTTTCCTGAATACCGGCGATGCATACGCTACGGGAAACTATGGTCTCAAAGATCAGGTTCTTGCCCTTAAGTTTGTGCGCGACCACATTTCTCTCTTCGGTGGCGATCCAAAATCCGTGACATTGACCGGTCAAAGTGCCGGCTCTAGAAGCATCGTTCTTCATATGGTCTCACCTTTATCCAAAGGTTTGTTCCATCGTGCGATTGCCATGAGTGGCTCTTCGACTACTCCAATTCCTCCGCAAAGAGAACAAATCCAAATAGCCGAGAAACAAGCAAAGTTATTGGGATGTACGACTGATGCAAGACCGGAAATGTTTCAGTGTCTGAGAAAAAAACCTGCCGAAGAATTCGGAAAGACAGTCGACAATTTTTTGGTATGGTTTTAATTTTAGAATGAGAAAGATTTTTGATTGTTGTTTAACTTGCAGAAATGGAATGATAGTCCAATATTGATTTGGTATCCTTCTGTAGAGCCGAAAATTCCAGGAATAGAAGTGTTTTTACCCGACGAGCCGGAAAAATTGATGCGACAAGGAGAAATCAACCACGTGCCTCTTATAATTGGGTTTACCAAAGACGAAGATGCTTTCTTGGCAACATGTAGAGACTCAAGCTACACTTATTTATTCAAATTGAAATCCAATTATTCAGTTTTTTCTTTTTATGTAGCAAGAATCTGGGAAGCTCTGCAAGGAAATACTTCATATTTCAAAGAATTAACTGACAATTGGTACGAATTAGCACCGATATGCTTTGGTTATGAGCGAAATACCAATCGCTCTAAGTATATAAGCGACGAGTTGAAAAAATTTTACTTCGATAATCAGCCACTTTCATTGAATAATTCAAATTCTTTGCGAAAAGTAAGCAGTTTGATGTAATTTATTATTGTATAAAACTGGGAAATTTCAATATTTTTAAATTTGTCAGCTTTTCGCTAACGCACTAGTACAATTTCCGGTTTATCGAGCAGCAAATTTAATATCACAATATTCTCCTGCCCCAGTTTACTTCTATGAATTCACTCAATTCGTAAGAAATAGTGAGGACCGATGGCCGGATACAGGGAAGCCAACAGGTATCATTCATAAGACTTATTTTAAAATTGTAACAATGATATAAATTAGGCTTTTTTGTAGGAGCGGTTTCTCATGGTGACGATTTACAATTTATTTTCAATAATAACCTTTCCAAAGACTTTCCATTTTACGATGGCAATGATCCAGAAGTTGAATGGATCAACCGATGGACATCTATATGGGCGAATTTTGCAAAAACTGATGAACCGCTTCCTAAAAATTCGACGTTGTTCAATGGTGTGGTTTGGAACAGGCTGACAGCCAATAAAGAAACATATCTGAATTTTGGAAAAGATGTAAACTTCGCTTTGGAGGCGGAAACAATTGAATTGTGGAATAAACTTTTCCCTTAAAAATCTATTATTTTTGGTCAAGGTCTGGGGACATAAAAGTTCTTGCGATTTAATTGAACATACTTATAACACACCATCATCTTATTTTATGTTATAATAAAATTTTGATCGCAACAACTATTCTTGTGAAAATATTTTCTCTAAAAATTCATGAATAACTCTCTTTCATAAAAAATCAAGGTGACAATTTCACAGGTAGATCTGACTTTTCTATTTCGAAAAGCACATAAGCTGTGGAAAAATACAGCCTTGTAATTTTTTGATAACGATAATGTTTTTATTCTATATTAACCTCGCAAAATTCGCTTTACTCATACTTTCCTTGTGTGATTCTGAAAAACTGTTGACGTCACCCACGCATATTAGAGCATTCAGCGCAGCTCGACACCGCGTTATTATTGCGCTAAACTACAAGGAAAGTTTCCAACATTTCGCAGAACTCAATTTTGCTTTTATTTTATTCTTTATTTGTTCTTTTTTAGTTACGGCATTTTAATGATGAAAAGAAATAGAAGGTTTACTTGTTTAACAAAACATTTACGATCTTTTTATTTAACAAATGAACGTGCGTTATTGATGTTCTTTGTCAGCATTGAATAATGGGTACACAGGTGCCAGTTAATTTGTCATCTGGCAAGCCGTAATAAGTCCACATCGTTATCTTTTAAGGAAAGTATATATATCAGACAAAAATGAAAATGAAGTATTCTAATTTCAATATTATTCGAATGGAGAGAGCTACATTTTGATTTAAAAAAAATTTGGTGTTGTTAATAAATGACTACGCTTATGATTATTCAAATAAAATGTTGTTGAAATTACAACAGATAGAACTAAGTTAAAAAAAAATACGTATTCAACTTAAGCTTAATCATTATCGCTAGCTATAAAAGCGGTTCTCCCACGACGTAGTTGATTCAGTGTGAACATGCTATTGAATCTGAAAGCTGTGCTACTGGTGCTGTGCGCCGCTACAGTCGGCAGCCATGCAACCGAAACTGTCGTCCACACGTCGCTTGGTAGAATTAAGGGGTCGTTGATGAAAACAAGACTGGGCAAGACTATTTATTCATTCAGGGCTATTAGGTATGCTAAATCTCCGGAAGGTGAACTGAGATTCAAGGTAGCTCATTTAAAATATGTATGTTTTTATGATAAATTATGAAGTTATAGAATTTATTTTTGGTTTTTTAGAATGCCGTGCCGATTGAATCGTGGAACGACGTTTACGATGCCACACAAGAAGGACCGGCCTGTCCAACACCAACTGTCAAAGGAGAAATTAGCGAAGATTGCTTGCGTTTGAACGTTTATTCCAATGAGGTATACATTTCTACATTATTCGAAAGCTTATCGTGATTAAGCAAAATATGCGAAGATTCAAGGTTTATTTAATGCAGCTTCCAACTGCTACGAAAAAAGTCAACAAACCAGTCATTGTGTTCATCCATCCTGGTGCGTTTTATGGATACTCCGGACAGAGCTCTTCCTTCGGACCTCACTATTATCTCGACAAGGACGTCGTTTTAGTTACTATTAATTACAGGCTCGGAGTACTAGGTAAGTGACACAAATAACTACGAATAAGACATCTCATTTCTCAAGATCACTGCTACGATTGTTTTTCAAACAGGCTTTATGAGCACTGGAGATGCGCGTGCACCAGGAAACTTAGGACTGAAAGATCAAGTGGTTGCCCTTCGTTGGATTCAAAGTCACATTACCAAGTTTGGTGGTGATCCCAATTCCGTTACCGTCACTGGTTGCAGCGCCGGTTCGTGGAGTACCCTTTTTCATCTTTTGTCACCTGCTTCGAAAGGACTTTTCCATCGCGCTATCGCTATCAGTGGTGCACCCACTGTACCCGAGCAGTTACCCTACAATCAAACGCATTTGATTACCAGACAAGCCAGTTTTGTTGGATGCCCTATTGATGATGTTGACAAGGCTATTGAATGTTTGAAAACCGTGCCTTACAAGCAGTTTAGCGATACTCTGTCCAAATTTTCTGTGAGTTTTTTTTTCTTGATTTTTTAAAATAAATATTGCTTAGAAAATAATTTTTGTTAATTAAATTTTCAGGAATGGTATGGAGATCCAATCTTAGTCTGGTCGCCAGTCGTTGAGCCTAAAATCCCTGGAGTCGAAAGGTTCATTACCGATCAACCAGAGAATCTTCTTCGCAAAAGACAATTTCAACAAATTCCAGTGATCATCGGCATTACGAAGGATGAATTTTCTTCTGCTCCGCTGCGTAAGTCGATCGCATATCGAAAAATTTTACAGAAAATATTACAATACGCTATTTTCTATTTTAGTTGCTCTCGAGCAAGCAATCGAAGGCGATGACTCGATATATCGTAATATCACAGAAAAATGGTATTTTGCCGCTCCCATCAGTTTTCAGTATGAGCGTGATACTGAGCGTTCTAAACATATCAGTCGTGAACTTTACAAATTCTATTTCAATGATAAACCAATCACCGTAGAAAATGGCCCTAATCTTGGATTGGTAATTTTAGTATATCAAATAGAAGCATATTTATTTTTATTTTAATTATTCAAAATCTCTTTTTTTTACAGATTTACGCTGATGCGCAAATCGGTTTCCTGTCTCATCGCTTTGCTCAGCTACTTGCTGAGTACTCGACTGCTCCTATTTACGAGTATCAATTTGCCTATCAAGGAAGATTCAGTTGGGCCATGTGGAAAGTTGGTCCAAACAAGGGAAAACCCTATGGTAAACAAAATATAATTTCAATTTCTGATATCAAATTTCCGCGGGAATTTTTATTAATTTTGAATCGTTATTCAGGTGTTGTCCATCAAGATGATCTCATTTATTTGTTCACCATGCCTGGATATGGCTTTCCTGCTTTCAATTCTACCGATCCAGAAGTTAAGATGATTGAAAAACTTACTACAATGTATGCGAACTTTGCCAAAACCGGCGAGCCTATTCCCAAAAACAATGACTTATTCAAGGGTGTTAAATGGGCAACTCTTGATCCTAAGAAAGCCAATTATCTTGAGATCAACGAAAATTTCACCATGAAGAGTAAAATGTATGCCGACAGGTATGCATTGTGGGACAGATTATTCCCTTTGCGTCCATTACCAAAATAATTCTGTAAATTACAGTTAATTAAAACTTGCTGTTATGTGTGATATCGCAACATTTTTGTAAATTCTTATCTATACGCACAATAAAGATATTATTACTATATGTATATTGCTATAATGGTTTGCTGACTCTTGTGACGTCTTATGTAGCACGAATAGCTCACAAAAAAATCTTTTCTTTATCATTGATAGCGCCAAAAAATTGAATTTGGCTATACAATCACTCACTCGTAATAGTGTTCGTGAACACGATGAGTGAAAAAGTGAAGATATTTTTTCACCTAGTTATCGTATACAATGATGTATTCATTATCAGCATTATGTTTCATAATGTAATAACTTAGCTCGGTAATCAATGACAACATTTTTTATTTAAAGCGAGAGCAAAAATAAGCTACTTTCGTGATCTTTGCGTATATTTGACGTGGCAGAATAATCGTTAAGATTATATAAGATAAAGATAATATTTTTTTAGATAAGACATGATTAAACGTGCTGAAAACAACAATGGAAGAATCGTATAAAAATATTCTTAGGCTGCGTTTCAATCCACACTGACTACTACACACAAATGTTTTACGCGAATTATGCTACGAAAAATCCCCGATTTCTGTGATTCACAACGAACTACATATATAAGCGCGATACTAGCAAGTTTTTAAACAGTATCGAAGAACACGCTGCGCGACAATGACGCTAAAACTCAAAGCTGCTCTGCTTACGCTATGTATCACGTACAGTTGTGCTACAAATCCTAAAGTTCAAACTTCGTTGGGAAGGATCAAAGGTTCATATATGCAGACGGCTCTGCATAATAAAACCATTTTTGCATTCAGAGGTATAAGATATGCTAAATCTACAGAAGGAGAAAGGCGATTCACGGTTTGTATGATGTATTTTATATTTCGAAATATAGTAATTTATTACAATTTTGCTATTTTACATGAATTTAGATAGCCGAGCCAGTGGATCCATGGACTGGAGTTTTTGACGCTTCAGAAGATGGACCCTCTTGTGGTCTACTGGATCCTCCAGCTACAGTCAGTGAAGACTGTCTGAGACTCAATGTCTACACAACTAAGGTAGATACAACATTTTTTGTTTTATATGTTCGTTAAATACTATACTCATTTATTTTTACAATTGCAGCTCCCGAATACCAATAAGAAAGTGAAACGTCCAGTCATCGTCTTCTTCCATCCAAGTGCTTTTGTGAGCCATTCCGCTCGCAGTGATTTATATGGTCCACAATATTTCTTAGATCAAGATGTTGTTTTGGTTACAGTCAACTCTAGACTTGCGTTGTTTGGTAATTCCACAATAATCAACAAAATATCTCATAAATACTAATTCGCCAATAAAATCAAGGTTTCATAAGCACCGGAGATGCACGAGCACCGGGCAATTTAGGTCTTAAAGATCAAGTAATTGCCTTACGTTGGATCCAAAATAATATCGCAGCATTTGGCGGTGATTCAAATTCCATAACTCTCAGTGGTTGCAGTGCCGGTGCTGCAGGTATCATTCTACACATGCTCTCGCCCATGTCCAAGGGTCTATTTCATCGAGCTTTCGTATCCAGTGGTACTCCCGATATGCGTATGTACACGTCCACGAATGAGACTAACACACTTCTGACGCAAGCTCAACTTGTTGGTTGTCCCAAAGACGATGTGGATGAAGCTATAAAGTGTTTGAAAACGGTGCCTCGACAGAAATACGTCGAGACTTACCCGCAGTTTATCGTGAGTTTTCATTCTGAATCTTTGAGCTTTCTTGGAGATTGGTAGTTAAGTTTGTTCTTGTTAGCAATTGTACGGATTTAGAATTTGGACGCCCGTTGTCGAGCCAGAAGTACCAGGAGTAGAGAGATTCTTGCCTGGTCAACCTGCTGATCTTATTAGACAAGGCAAGTTCGAACATGTTCCTCTAATTTTGGGCATCACCAAGGACGAACTTTTAGGAAGCGTTATTGGTGAGTCGTACATAAGTGATTATTAAAATTTTATTTCAGAATGCAAAGAATTTGTTTTTCTCTTATAGGCGATTATGAAGCAGCGTTGAAAGGCGACGACAGTGCTTTCCGTGCCTTGAACGAAAACTGGGATGCGATGTTGCCGAAAAACTTGAAATACGAGAGTGGCACTGAATTTTCGAAAAACGTGAGCCACGAATTAAAGAAGTTTTATTTCAACGACGAGCCTGTCACCGTTAAAAATGCCTTGAATCTAGGCAAGGTACGTCATTGTAATCAATGAAATTTAATGTTAATATTGATGCTAAATGATGTGATTACAGATGTGGTCAGACGGAGGCATTGGTTTCTCGTCGGATCGTATTGCCAAGCTACTAGCTAAATATTCGCGCGCTCCAGTCTACAATTATATGTTCACTTATCAAGGACGTTACAGCTATGGCATTTTGACTGAAACTAAGAAACCCATCGGTAAGCAACATCATGTTTCTTTAGTCTTTTCTACATTACTATTTTTTTGTTTATTTTATTTAGGTGTTGTGCACATGGACGACGTGTTGTACTATATGACCTCGGCGCTGGAGTTCCCGCGGTTCGATAAGAATGGTCCTGAATTTGCTATGATGACGAAGATGACAAGTTTATGGGCTAATTTCGCTAAAACTGGCGAGCCAATTCCAAAAAATAATGATTTATTCAAAGGCGCCATGTGGGCGCCTTTCGATTTGAAAAAAGAAAATTATTTGGAAATTGGTCAAGAATTCACAACGAAGTACAAGATGTATGCCGATCGTTTTGTTTTGTGGGATAGATTATTCCCGTGGAAAAATATTGGACTGTAAATAAATCTGTAGAGATGTTTTTATAAAGAAAATTGATATTCATGAAATAAATGTATTTATTAAACTTGAGTGAGCTTTATTCAGAAAATTTTGCAAAAATAAAAAATACCAATAGAATAATAATTATTTTGCCACCTTTAAGCTTTGGCATATTAAGAGCTAAGCGACATAATCGAGTAGATATTACTCAACTGATATGAGTCACGTCATGCATTGAATAATCGCGTTTGTTTACGGAATATAAGTGGATTCATTTAATCGATATCGAAACGTATAACGACAGCTTAACTCGTAACTGAATTACTCAAAGAATAAAAAAATGTCATATTAATTTACTTCCGAGCATTAGTTCTAATAAGTGAGCTGATAAACTTCTCAGTACTTGATAAGAATTACTGTTACGCTGAAATAACTATTTTGCATTTTGCGACAAAATTCTACCGAAGAAGTTTTACATGCGTGATTCTGATAAGTCACTTTATCACTGGAAGACATTGAAAAATAAGGAAACTTTTTCAAAAATTTAGATCATTTCAAAGTATTTTTTTTCTACAATATCCACAGCACAAAGGAAAATTTACATAACTGTATAAGCGCGAAATTACTTTGCAAATCGTATAAATTTTAACTAAAACTAAACTTTGAGTTAAACGAGGATAAACTGATACAAAGCTTGCATTACAAAGAAATATCTGCGACACTTCATACACACGCGTCACCGCATTACGGAAAATCCAATCTGCGAAGCGTATAAAAGGCCTGACAGTAAAGAGCTCTGATGCATTATCACGAAAACGCTTCGAGCGAAAATGTCGTTCGAGCTGAAGACTTTGTTTGTTTTGCTAGCGCTGTGCGCCTTTGCGGCGTGCAGCTATGCTACCGAGCCGCAAGTGCAAACTTCGCTGGGCAAGATTAAGGGCTCCTTTATGGAAACGGTCCTTAAGAAGCAAATCTATGCGTTCCGAGGTATAAGATTCGCAAAGTCTACTGAGGGAGAAAGGCGATTTAAGGTATGTATTTATTTAGTAAACCTTTTTTCAAACGGTCGACAGTTTATTTCATTGAATTTTTTCATATTTATATTACGTTAGCTTGCTGAGCCAGTTGATTCATGGACAGGAGTCTATGATGCCACTAAAGATGGTCCATCATGCTCATTGTACGATGATCCTGCTATCGCAAGCGAAGATTGTTTAATGCTCAACGTTTATACTACAAAGGTAATTAGATTTTTTTTTGTAATTATTATTTTTTTTCCGTCATTTTATAGATTTCATTTGATAATTTCAGTTACCGAAAGGCAACAAAAAAGTTAAACGGCCAGTTATCGTATTCTTCCATCCAAGTGCATTTCAAAGTTTATCCGCACGCAGTGACATTTACGGTCCGCAGTACCTTTTGGACGAAAATGTCGTTCTTGTCACAGTCAACTCAAGACTAGCCACTTTCGGTAAGTACTTTCATTCACCTATAAAAAAAATAACAGTAAAATCAATTCAACCGCCAAATCACAGGATTCATCAGCACCGGAGATGCTCGTGTCCCAGCCAATTTGGGTCTCAAGGACCAAGTGACCGCTTTGAAATGGGTACAGAAGCATATTTCAGCTTTCGGTGGTGACCCCAATTCTGTGACGCTCAGCGGTTGCAGTGCTGGAGCCGTGGGTATCGTCCTTCACATGTTGTCGCCGATGTCCAAGGGTCTCTTCCATCGAGCTTTCATCTCGAGTGGTGCACCGGAAACTCGTTTCAAATCTTCCACCAATGAGACCCACATTCTCTTGGCTCAGGCCAAACTCGTTGATTGTCCTGACGATGATGTCGACAAGGCTCTCGCGTGCTTGAAAACTGCACCTAGGCAGAAATTTGTCGACACTATGTTCCAATTTTACGTGAGTTTTCCTCAAAAAGTAAAAATATATTGCTCTGGAAAAGATAAAAATATAATAATTGGTGTTTGTAGGAATCTCACGGAGTTGACATCTGGATGCCAGTGGTTGAGCCAGATATTCCTGGACTTGAAAGGTTCATCGTCGGTCAACCTAACGATCTGATGAGACTGGGCAAAATTCATCCTGTGCCGCTTGCCATAGGCATCACCAAAGACGAATTGCTAGGAAGCGCTGCTCGTAAGTCACAAATTCATGAATTACTTGTTTCAAATTTATTTGAAATTTACACTTTATAAACATTCAATCTATTGCGTTCAGCATTGTACGAAGCGGCAGTTAAAGGAGACGATCATGAATTCCGCAATTGGACCGAGAACTTCGATTATTTGGCTCCAAGAGCTTTGTTATACGAACGTGACACTGAACATTCAAAATACATCAGCCGCGAGCTTTACAAGTTTTACTTCAATAACCAACCCATCACAACTAAAAATTACAAAAAACTTGGCGAGGTATGAAATAATAAAAATCATATTCGAACCCATTTCACAATAATAATAATATTAATAATATTGTTCCTCTCTTCGCATAGCTGTGGTCGGACAGTAACATTGGTTTCATTTCCGACCGTGCTGCCAGGCTCCTAGCTAAACACTCCAAGGCACCGGTTTACAACTACATGTTCACTTATCAAGGTCGCTACAGTAATGCTGTTTGGTCCGACACGAAGAAACCAGTTGGTAAGACTATTCTTGTACATGCAACATAAGCTTTTTATTTTATTCGTAGCTTTTTTTTATTCACTTAGTGATTTAATATTTTCAGGCGTGACACACATGGACGATTTACTGTACTTTTTAACATCGTTGTATCAATTCCCGCAATTCAACACCACAGACCCCGAGTGGCCGATGGTCAGGAAAATGACCAAGTTATGGGCGAACTTTGCCAAGACTGGCGAATCCATCCCCAAGAACAATGAAATGTTTAGAGGTGTAACGTGGGCTCCTTTAAATCCGAAGGCTCAAAACTATCTCGAAATGGGCGAGAAATTCACGACGAAATATAAAATGTATGCTGATCGTTATGCTATTTGGAAGAGATTGTTCCCAATTTGGCCTGTTGGACAATAATATAAATTTGCAAAATGACCAAAGATGTAACTGTGAAAAAATAGAATTAATTTTCAAAGTATTTTGAATAAAATATATTAATATAAAAATCGGCTTTCTCAATACCGTTCGAAAAATGATTTCATGACCTAAAAATTCAGATTATTGGAATAGCTGCATTAGAAGGAAAAAAGTATCTTCGGCGGTATACACCTCATCTGATGAAACTATGTATTTCAGTTATTAGCCTGAAAAACATATGTCTCATGACATAAGTAAACATTCACGTCATAACAAAGAAGATTTTTTTTTCTTGGCACGTGTAGTCGATAAGAAATATTTGACAAGAGGCGAATGTCGGTGGTATTTGAACTCATCTAATAAGGAAAAATTTGAACAAATATTTCAAAAAAACATGCGCTGATTAACATAATGTACGATCGCTGCGTCAACATTGCTAAACTAAAATTCTTTATGAATTTATATAGTTTTTTTTCAATTCCGATTGCTTTTATGTATTCTTAGCTTAATTTATTTTAGGATTTTTTATTTTAATAGAAATAAAAAAATGTTTAATATTATCTAGAAGCTTCATGCAGCCGGTTCTTATATTTTTTTCGATATGCAGCCTCATTTCTGAGCTAGAAATAGAAATCGAAAGGCCGTCGACGCTTTGGAGAACTAACAGGAAGTTTTCCTCGTTCAGTGACATCAGATATAGCAAATCTATACAGAAGATGAACGAAGATCGCGCGAGATATCTTGATGAGAAAGATTTGCCCGATAATAAACATTTACGTGAATCACTATATTATCTTGAGTAAATGATATCGCGTGTTTACCTTTTCTTCGAGCTTTACTCGGAGCTTTAAATTTATACCCTCTGTAAAAATAAACTCTCGCGAAATGAGCAAGCTATATGAATTTTATTCTGAAAGCCAACTTTATTCAGTGACAAATTTGTCTTTGTGACAATTCATTATTCGTGTTCACAATTCTTATGATTCACTTTTTTATTTCGAAATGCAACAAAATAAGAGAATATTGATTTTAATTCATTTTGTAACGTTCAAGTTTTTTTAAACATTGGAACAACACAAACGGAAGTCAATGACCTAGCACAAACTTAATACATTTCGAACAAATATACATTTCAATAAATAATCTATAAAAATAAGTGGAAAATCTAACAAGGATAAACTTATACAAAATAGAAAGAAATAACTGAAACAATTCCGCTTAACTTGATGAGGAAATTCCCATCTATATTCGTATAAAAGGCCTTGTAATCAAGCCTTCTGACGCATTATAACGTAACAGTTCGAGCGAAAATGGCGTTCGCGCTAAAGCCAGTGTTTGTTTTGATAACTTTGTGCGTCTTTGCGGCTTGCAGTCATGCGACAAATCCTCAAGTAGAAATTTCATTAGGCAAGATTAAGGGCTCCTTTATGGAAACAGCCCTTAAGAAGAAAATATTCGCATTCCGAGGCATAAGATTCGCAAAGTCTACTGCAGCAGAAAGACGATTTAAGGCATGCGTTTCTTTTTTGTTGCAATTTCATTATCAATTTCATTAAATTCTTTTCGTATCTACATTAGCTTGCCGAACCGGTTGACCCATGGACTGGAGTTTATGATGCTACGAAAGATGGATTTTCTTGTTCTCTCTATGATCCGCCTGAAATCACAAGCGAAGACTGTTTGATGCTCAACGTTTATGCCACCAAAGTATTCAAATTTCCGTTATTTATAATTTTTAATTTATTTTGATTATTACAACAGGAAAATTTAACAATTTCAGTTACCAACAGCAAATGATAAAATTAAACGACCAGTTATCGCATTTTTCCACCCAAGTGTTCAAGCTTTTTCTAGTAGAAGTGACAGATATGGTCCACAGTACCTCCTAGACGAAGACGTCGTTCTAGTCACAGTCAATTCGAGACTCGCTACTTTTGGTAAATATTTTGCTTTACTTGCCGAAGCAATCAGATTAACTTGATTGTTCAATTTCTAGGTTACATCAGCACTGGAGACGATCGCGTCCCAGCTAACTTGGGCCTCAAGGATCAGGTGGTAGCATTAAAATGGATACAAAAGCATATCTCAGCTTTCGGTGGTGATCCCAACTCCGTTACATTAGCTGGTTGTAGTGCTGGTGCTGTGAGTGCCATTCTGCACATGCTGTCACCGATGTCCAAGGGTCTCTTCCATCGAGCATTCATCTCGAGTGGTGCACCGGAAACTCGCTTCAAATCGTCTACAAATGAAACCCACATCCTTTTGGCTCAGGCCAAACTTGTCGATTGTCCTGACAATGATGTCGACAAAGCTCTCGCGTGTCTGAAAACGGCACCTAGACAGAAATTCGTCGATACTATGTTCCAATTTTACGTGAGTTATCGCAGATTTGCACTACATACGTGAAAAATGAAATTTTAATCTTGGGTGTTTACAGCAATCTCATGGAGTTGACATCTGGATGCCAGTGGTTGAGCCGGATATCCCAGGAGTTGAAAGGTTTGTCGTTGGACAACCTAATGATCTCATTAGACAAGGCAAGTTTCAGTCAGTACCTCTTGCTATAGGCATCACTAAGGACGAATTGTTGGGTGCCGTTGTTCGTAAGTTAAAAATAACAAAACCCCTTTTCCGTTATTTTTAACCTACAGTGTTTGGACTTTCAATTTTTTTCAGCACTATACGAAGCAGCACTGAAAGGCGATGACCGCGAATTTCGCAACTGGACCGAAAACTTCGATTATCTGGCTCCGAGAAGTATGTTGTACGAACGCGACACCGAGCGTTCGAAAAATATCAGCCACCAAATTTACAAGTTCTACTTCAACAACAAGCCCATCACAATAAAAAATGCCAACAAACTTGGCGAGGCACGTAAAATTTATTAATTTTTTAAAATATATTCATTAATGAAAATTGGTCATTCTTTGTATAGATGTGGTCGGACAGTAACATCAATTTCATTTCTGATCGAGCTGCCAGACTATTGGCTGAATACTCCAAAGCACCGGTCTACAACTACATGTTGACCTACCAAGGTCGCTACAGTAATGCGGTTTGGAGCGAGACGAAGAAACCTGTCGGTAAAAATATTACTATCTGACTTTTACGCAAGCTTTTATTTTTCTTTAGGGACTTGTCTTATATTTGCTTTATTCACTTCAGGTGTAGTACACATGGACGACTTGCTGTATTACTTGACCTCGTTGTATGCCTTCCCACAATTCAACACCACTGACCCAGAATGGCCAATGGTCAGGAAGATAACCAGTTTGTTGGCCAACTTTGCTAAGACTGGCGAATCTATTCCCAAGAACAATGATTTATTCAAGGGTGTTACATGGGCAACTTTCAACCCAAAGACTCAAAACTATCTGGAAATGGGCGAGAAATTCACGACGAAATATAAAATGTATGCTGATAGATTTGCTTTCTGGGAAAAGTTGTTCCCTCTTGAACCAATCGGGCAATAAATGCATTTTGTAACATTTCCAAAGGTGGCTATTATGAAAGTACAGTAAAAATCAATTTGAGTTTATCTGAAATTTAAGATTATTGAAACAGCTGCATTAGGAGGAAAAAATTTTTATATTATTTGAGATAATATTACCTGATCAAATTATGTATTTAATTTTATGGTTTGGAAGTTATGCGTTGTGACTGTGATAATACTTATTTGATATCAAATAAAAAATAAGGAAAAACATTTTAATTTACTTGGACAAACTCAAAATACCAATGATAACCTTTTGCAATGTCGTATTTTTTAAGATACTTAACTCGTGACTTTATTCATTGAAGTAAATATATATTAAGTGCTTTTAATTCATGGAGTTGATTTTACAAAGTTATTATAATATGAAGCATGTGTTATTAATTCAATTGTTATTAAATATTCTCGTTTAATTGATTAACACTCTCACTTGTTATTTATTTTTTCATGTTATTATTAAAGGTTTTGGGTAATGTTGAAAAATTTTGGTACACGACAAAATCCATTATTTGGAAATAAATTGCTTTAACAGTTGAAAGTACAGATGACTGTACTGATTAAAAGATCGTTGATACACGATAACGATAAAAAAATTTTGTACGGAAAGTTGAGATGCAGTTAATTTTCAGATGATGACAGAAAGTCCAAGAGAAGAGACTTAAGATGAGATCTTGATAAGAAAGATTTATCTGATGATACAATATTTCCGTGAATCATTATCTTATCTTTCTGTAAAATATTTTTTGTCGCTTTTTCTTCCAACTTTATTTAGAGTATTAATTTTAGACGATTCAAAAGAAGAATGAAAATTATCGCGAAATTTCCGTACTCTTTTGATTTTGTTTTATTGCTGCTTGTTGATTCAACTTGAAAATATGGCTTGTTGATAAAATGATTTATTTCGTTAAAAATAGTGAAATTTTATACTAAATGCTTTTTTAAAGATTATGTCAGGTCCAAAATTAATTTATTAGTTTATTTTTATATAGAGAATTTTGAAGCACAAAAAGCTAATAGAAAAATTTGTATTAATCTGCTTTGACAGTGTGTCACTGAAAGCCGATTAAATATTTGTTATTATGGAATCAGGATAGAATAAGCGCTCAACAAAATGAGAAAAACGTACTTCCATGAATTTCTAAGCTATAAATACGTGTGTTTCGAATGAAGTTCCACTCAGTACGCGAGTACGAATAACGATGTTAGCACCGTTCCTCGTTGTTGTCATCGCCTTAGTGGCTGCGAGCCATGCGGAGACCAAACCTCAAGTTACCACCTCTCTTGGTAAAATCAGAGGATCCATCATGCACACTAGGACCAACAGGACCATATTTGCATTTCGAGGGGTTCGCTACGGAAAGTCTACCGAAGGAGAAAGACGATTCAAGGTCAGTCTACGGGAATTGAAAACTTTCCGACAAGCCTCTAAATTATTAATACTTATCGTGAATTAGCTTGCTGTTTACGTTTTTCCTGATGTGTTCCCGAGAAACGTATCTACGAGTGACGTACAAGCTACTCGCGCTAAAGCAATGAGGAAAAACTTTATTTATCGCTACAATTTTATCGGGAATCTAGAACACTGTCTGTTATATTTATACTTCTTTTTTTTTTGTAAATAAATTAATCAAACGATATGATTCACATCTCTGAGCTACATGTACCAATTGATATTTTTTAATGACGAAATCGCAAAAAACGATTGATTATTCTAGATCGCTGAACCAATCGAATCATGGACTGGAGTTTTTGATGCATCACAAGAAGGACCATCGTGTCCTTTGATCGCAGCTCCTGAGCTTGCAAGTGAAGATTGTTTAAGGGTCAATGTATATTCCAACAAGGTTAATCAGCTTTTCTTCACTTATTCCAATCATGTACTTTACGCATGATTACATTTCGATAATAACTTCGTTTCAGTTACCCAATAAACGCGACAATCCCAAACGACCAGTCATTGTTTACTTCCATCCTGGTGGTTTTTACGGCTTTTCTGCTCAAAGCTACGTCTTTGGACCCGAGTACTATCTCGACCAGGATATCGTTTTAGTTATAGTCAATTATAGACTAGGAACTTTCGGTAAATTTTCAATTTTCCCGGTCACTATCGAATTATAATTAAAAGAACAATTTTAGGTTTCACAAGCACTGGAGATTCTCGAGCTCCCGGTAACTTAGGCCTCAAGGATCAAGTGGAAGCTCTTCGTTGGGTACAAAAACACATCTCGGCTTTTGGTGGCGATCCCAAATCCGTAACAATCACCGGCTATAGTGCTGGCTCTTTTAGTTGCATTTTCCACATGATGTCGCCAATGTCCAAGGGTCTATTTCATCGCGTCATCGCTTCAAGTGGTTCGCCGACAACTGGTGATCTACTGCCTACCAACCAAACCCATTTGCTGCTGAAGCAGGCTGGACTTGTTGACTGTCCCAATAACAACGTTGATGCTGCCATTGCTTGCCTGAAGAAGCAACCGCATCAGAAAATCAGTGACACTCTTCCAATGATGAGGGTAAACTACTAGTCCCTCAGTAATTTATTAGCCGATTTCTTATAATTTATTGATGTTTACGAATAGGAGTGGTACGATGATCCCATTATAATCTGGTGGCCAGTTGTCGAACCGAAAGTTCCAGGGGTTGAAAGATTTATTGTCGATCAACCGGTAAATCTTATCCGTCAGGGCAAGTTCGAACATGTTCCTGTCATCACTGGCATCACTAAAGACGAATTTTCTAGTGTTGGTCTTGGTAAGGATACTATCAAATATTATCTGATAGTTATGAATGATGATTTTGTTCTATCGTAGCTTATTACGAGGCTGCGCTCAAAGGCGACGAGACAATCTACAAGAACTATACCGACAACTGGGAATATGCTGCACCAATTTGCTTCTTTTACGAGCGTGATACCGAACATTCCAGATATGTTAGCAGAGAGCTCAAAAAATTTTATTTTAATGATCAACCTATCACTGTTAAAAACGGCCGAAAACTCGACCAGGTTATTAATATTTAGAAAATAAGTTGTGGAATGATTTTTTACAGATTATTGTAAAGTTTGTTTCTTCGTCAGGTTTACGCCGACTCTGTAATTGGTTGGCCAACTTATCGTTTTGCACAACTCATTGCCAAGTATTCTAAGGCACCTGTATACAATTATCAATTCATCTACCAGGGACGATACAGTTTTGCCACATGGACCGACACCAAGAAACCTTACGGTACGTATTTTAAATAATTCGCTTTTTCTCATGCAAACAAAAATTTTTTGTACAATTTTTTAATTTTAACGCAGGTGTCGTGCACCATGACGACTTACAGTATCTCTATACAATGTCATTTCTGTTTCCACTGCTTACACCGAGTGATCCCGAATGGACGATTGTACAGAAAATGACAAGTATGTGGGCAAACTTTGCCAAGACTGGCGAACCCATTCCCAAAAATAATCCTTTATTCAAAGGGGTCTCCTGGCGGACTCTTAATCCAAACGAGCAGAATTATCTTGAAATTGGCGAGACATTCAAGATCAAGAACAGGATGTTCCCAGAAAGATACGCGCTCTGGGACAGACTTTTTCCACTGCCACCGCTGAAGCATTGAATTTACGTGTTATTATTGATGAAACAATAAATCTTAATTGAAATTTATGTTTTTTATTTATAATACCAATTTTTTGTAATAGACTCACGCATTGACATAGCTATAGTCCCTATAAAAAATTAAGGGATTAGTGTCTAAATTTTAAGTGTGCTTCAAAATCTGGAGGAGGAAATTTTTTCTTATATTTCTCCAGAGTCTATATAATGCGTCATAAGTATTGCCTTGAATTGTGTACTTGTTTTATCTTATTTTGGAATAATAAAAGAAATAATATGGAAATGTCGCTACGAGGAAAAAAGTGGAATTTCACGTAGCTACTTTATTACTTCGTGGTATTTTGCAATATTTGTTTTGGAACAAATCCGCCGCTTAGACTATCAAAAAATGTATAAGCACAATACTGATGTCACAAATACAGTTTCTATGTACTTGGGCGACATAATTTAGCTGGTGTCTAAATTTGCTGGCAATTTTGACAAAAGGAAAAATTCCAATATTCATAATTAGGAACTATAGCGTAATCACAATCAATGATAACTAATTTTCCTTATTGAACGACCCCCAGTGCAAATGATTATTCCACGCCTAAAAATGAATTACACTTTCAACAGTCAAGGAAACTATAACATTGTTTGCCCGAAAAATCATTCTATCTCACAAAGCAATTTAGAAAAAATCGAAAAAAAGCTACCGACTCCTGTCAGCAATGTGTAATATCGAATCGCAAACAAGGAAAACTTTTATATCGTCTGGGTAAATCCACGAAGCACATATATTTCCCCTCTATCGTCGAAGTCTCGAAAGTATATAAGCGAGCCAGTCGATAAGTAACATCGTTCAGTGTTCGCATCAAATTAACGCGCGCGAAAAACATGAAGCTCTGCTCGTCGTCGTTGTTGATGCTGTGTGCCCTTGTGGGCCTCAGCTATGCTCATGAACCTCACGTTTGGACGTCCCTTGGTAAAATCAAAGGATCCATTATGCATACCAGAACGAACAAGACTATACTCGCCTTCCGAGGTGTGAGATATGGCAAGTCTACCGAAGGAGAGCGGCGGTTCAAGGTCAGTTTTAGTTTTTCGTTATCTCTCCGACGTTTTACTTTCCTGTATAGCGTTGTTGCTGCTGACAAGGTGACACGCATAAATCATTGATGGTTTTTATCGCTAAACGATGAGTGTCGTCATCGTCTCTTACGCATCGTTGACTTTATTTTTTTTTAAGACTCTTTATTGATAAATGCAAGCCGGCTTGACTCATTTTCTTTCTTCATTATGCAATAGGTGATAATTTTTCCTTCATCGCAAAGAAACGTAAATAAACATACAATGGATCGTAAATATTACACTGTCTGCCGATAATACAAAATCCGATAAGTAATTAATCTCGTTTACATCAAAGATGAATTTTGACGCTGGTAAAATTGAAAAACAAAACATTTGAATTTGACTCGAAATTATGTAGAGCGTATAAAACAATGCCGCTCTCTCTCTCCAACGCGTAGTTTTCGAGGTGAATTGAATAATGATGCTTATAATATCGCGGCAGTGTCGTCATTACACGCGCAGGCCTAAACGTGTCGAGAGCGTGCGAAAGCATTTGCCGTGAAATTGCCTTCAATTGTTGCACGGTCCTTGTTACAGATCGCTGAACCCATCGAGCCGTGGACTGGAGTTTTGGACGCTTCCAAAGAGGGACCGTCGTGTCCTCTAATTGCTGCTCCTGAATTGGCCAGCGAAGATTGCTTGAGACTCAATGTCTATGCCGGCAGGGTAAGTTAAATTTTTTTTAATTGCTGCTGTAAAACGTACGATTTATGTATAAATAGGCGCGAAACTCGATTTTTGTAATTATGTTAGTTTATATTTCATTTGATTTCAGCTTCCAAATGGACCGAATCAAGAGGCTAACCCTAACCGTCCAGTCGTTGTATGGTTCCACCCAGGTGGTTTCTATGGATTTTCCGCTCAAAGTTACGTCTTTGGACCTGAGTACTTCCTGGACCAAGACGTCGTTTTGGTTACAGTCGAATACAGAATGGGAACCTTTGGTAAATACACGACGCATTTCAACGCCTAACTGTGAACTTGAAAATTTTTATTGTGTAATTGAATCGCCACAGGTTTCATGAGTACCGGTGATGCGCGTGCACCTGGCAACTTGGGTCTGAAGGACCAAGTCGAAGCTCTACGTTTCGTTCAGAAGCACATCTCAGCCTTCGGTGGTAATCCCAACTCTGTGACCATCGCTGGTTACAGTGCTGGCTCATGGAGTTGCATTTATCATATGATGTCGCCAATGTCGAAGGGCTTGTTCCATCGTGTGATCGCTTCGAGTGGTTCTCCGACGACTCCCGATCTCGTACCTACGAATCAGACCGACATTCTGCTGAGACAAGCTAGTTTCGTTAATTGTCCTAGCAATGACGTCGACGCTGCCATTGAATGCTTGAAGAAATTGCCGCATCAGCAGATCAGTGACACTTTGCCCAAATTCTACGTGAGTTTTTCGATTTTAATCATTTAGATATTGTGAATTTAGATATTACAATTCGACAAATTTTATGTTTAGGAATGGTACAATGATCCAACTCTCATCTGGTCTCCAGTCGTCGAGCCTGATATACCTGGGGTCGAGAGATTCATCGTTGATCAGCCACTCAATCTGATTCGTCAGGGCAAATTCCAACACGTTCCCCTCATTACCGGTATCACTAAGGACGAATTCGGTGGAATCGCTCTTCGTAAGCATACTCTTATTGACTTTTCACGCTTATCAACCGGCAGTTTTTCAAATACGTTTCGATTCATACAGCTTTCTATGAGGCTGCGTTGAAAGGCGACGAATCCGTTTACAAAAACTTCACCGACAACTGGGAACACGCAGCACCAATAAGTTTCCAGTACGAGCGCGACACCGAACATTCCAGGCAAGTCAGCAGAGCGCTCAAGAAGTTCTACTTCAACGACAAGCCCATCACCGTTAAAAATGGCCTGCAACTCAATTTGGTAAGTTGTTCTTTCGGAAGTTATACGGAGAAAGTTTATTAAACGGCAAATCGTGACTCTTTCGCAGATCTACACTGATGCCATCATCGGTTGGCCAACTCAACGTTTCGCACAATTGATGGCTCAGTACTCCCGAGCACCGGTTTACAACTATCAATTTGTCTACCAGGGACGCTATAGTTTTGCTACGTGGTCCGAGACCAAGAAACCTTTTGGTACGATTCGATCAATTTCTTTTTCTAAATTGATTCAGTCGCGTATTCGAAATCAACAATGTATTTATATTTCAGGTGTTGTCCATCACGACGATTTACTGTACTTCCTCACAATCTCCTTCGCTTTCCCGCTGTTGACTCCTGCCGATCCCGAGTGGACGATGGTTCAGAAAATGACAAGTATCTGGGCGAACTTTGCCAAAACCGGCGAACCAATCCCCAAGAATAATAATTTGTTCAGAGGAGTCACCTGGAAGAGCCTCAATCCGAATGAACAGAACTACCTCGAAATTGGTGAGACTTTCACCGTCAAGAACAGAATGTTCTCGGAAAGATACGCTTTGTGGGATATGCTTTTCCCTATGCCACCTCTCAGTCACTAAACTCATTTAAATATGTAGATATGTTGAAGGTAAAATAAATATTTTTTCTACGATACCATCATACTTTTTCCTCAGTAGGACCTCGAATTTTTTTTTTTTTTTTTCGACAAACGTGCGAATGCACACGTATACACCACGAATATTGACACAAATTGTGGAAGTAAACCTTGCAGGCCGTTCCGTGAGTCAGATGTCATTGTCGTGAAAAGTAGAGGTGCGCCCTGCGCTGCCCGACCTCTCACGTGAATTCGTTTCTCCTATATAGCCGCGAGTGTCATATGACTCGCAGATCGAATTGAAGGTTTCAATTGAGCGTCACGTGTGGATGTTCGTAGTTTTCTAGATTTTTCTATAAAACAAAAAATTAGTTTTATGATTTCTAATAGAATCGCTTTGTTTTATTGAATTGGGGTAGAATTATTCATTTGTTTGTAAACTAAAATATTTGAAACATTTTTTATCGGTATACCTACTAATTTTCGAGTCTGCAATTGCAACGAATAATTATGACAAGATAAGTCATAAAAATAGATAACCAGCAATCCCGAAACTGCGAAACGTATCGCAAAAACAACGTAGTTTCTTCAGTCTCATTTAATATTCACGACACGCAACGCGCGCACGATGAACGTCAGTGGAAAAAAAAAGCAGCTGCCAACTCAATACTGCAATTGTCTAATCAAACGAACAAAAAAAAAAGAACGAATGTTATATTACGCGATGTCTCATTGATAGGCAAAAAGGCAGACACGGGAAATTAAACTATAAATATAATAATACGGAGAAAAAAAAATCTAGCTGAATATAAAAAAATATGCATAATCATTATAAATTCGAACTTTTTACGCACGTGCGCGCGTAATGTCAAAACTAATGAGTCGTACGCTAATGAACGAAAATTTGAGAATAAATTAAGTCTGCGTTTGATTTCTCGTACAAAACGCATTGTTTGTAACGCGAACTATCAGCTAAAAAAAAGAAATGATAATAATAATAAAAAGCGAGCGAGTAATTAGAATATAGTCAAAGCATATCGCGTCTCGGTCGAGTAGCACAGGTAATTGCCATTCCCACGCCGGTCGTAAGCGTATAAAGTCTGAGCAGAGATACGCCGGCGGCTCAGTACTCGCGATGAAATCGCTGCCGTCGCTGTTGGTCGTCGTCGTCGTGGTCGTCGCGTGTGTGGCGGCGATTGCCGTCGCCGAAGATGATGTTACTACCGATGAGCTTGTAGTGCAAGCGCCGTTGGGCAAGTTGAAAGGGTCGTTTCTCGAAACGAGATTGGGCAAAAAGATTTTTGCCTATAGAGGTGTGAGATATGCCGAAGCTCCGGTTGGACAGCAGAGATTCCAGGTTGGTGGTGCAATGTGGGTGTGATGTAATATGGCTTTTGTAGTTTGGAGTAATGAAGAATGTAAAAAAAAAACGAGAATTACATTTTCCATGTGCATATGTTATGGGATTATTTCATTAACCCATCAATTAATCTCAAGTGGTTAAATTTTACTATTTTTCACACAAGTCAAATACATTATTACAAAGTATAATTAGAATCTCTCCGGTCTAATTGTAAAAACACATTGCAACACTTCTATCGTTTGCGCAAAGAAAAGAAAATTATCACATGACGTGTCGTAAAATTGAGTCAGCGTTAATTATCACGCCACGACTATTTAACTTTCATTTCGAAATTTCGGTCATATTTACCCGTCAAACTGTTCGTGACCGAATTTTTTTTTATATACCGACAAATTATGGAAGAGAAAAACTTTCCTGTTTACGAATTCAACTCTAATCGCTAAAAAAAAAATTTATCATCAGCGTAGATTTAAACGCAATTGCAAGCGAGAAAAGTTGCAGCGAGTCTATTTAGCGCTGAAAAAAAAAATATTTTGAAAGTTTTACTGTAAGTTCGATACTTGTAAGGTCGTTACACTATTGCGAGATGTACAGTAAGTTTTAAGGCCAGGCTATTGCGTTATTCACTTGGCAGCTATACTTCAATCAAAAAAAAAATCTACAATAAATATAAAAAAAAATTCTAATTTGAAACGACGAAAAGACATTATTGGTAACAGCACTGTACTTATGGCGCATCAAATAATGATCGTTACGAGCGCGCGATTCGTCTCGTCAAGGCAATGAGTGCATGATACAATGCGTAATGTTTTTAAGTTCCAACGCGAGCGCATGGTACTTTTGTCTGCCTCGCCGGATTCAGGCGTGGCTTTGACTAAGTGTGCAAGACACACGTGATTCACGCTTCAACATTTACGTTTTTAGTAACGATTGATCGTAAGAAAGAAAAGATATGTCGTTTCAGCTTTTGTTGATTTAATTTTTTAAACTATCAGGCTTTTTTCTTTTGCGTTGATAGTTGAATAAAAATCAATTAAAATATAATTATAAATAATAACATTGAAATATGATAATAGCGCACGATGATATTCACTGTAGGTAAATTATATTTTAATCGGCCTTCTAAAAATTCAAAAACAAAAAATCAAAAGAACAATTATCCGTTTGGTGTAATTAAGCCGATCTCATTAAATCATTCAACGAGCCATTACATTCAATGCCCGATTCGACAATTGTTCTACTCGACTCTGCTTGGTTTTTTTTTTCTTTTTCGGGTTCGCACGATCTGAATTTTCGCGTTACATTCAAACTTGAGTTTCCTGTTTTCACGCTCTGACAAGTCAATTATCACGGGAGAACATAATACGATCGGATTATGCAATGTTTTTTTACAGGAATCGGATTTCTTTTTTTAGATTTGTTTTGTTCGTCGTCCCGATTCTCACGCATCAGCTTGATTTTTATTGTACATCGAAAACGTAAAGTTTAAAGTTAGTGTTTTGCATGTTTTTTTTCAGCCACCAGCACCAGTTCATCCATGGGACAATGTTTACGATGCTTCCGAAGAAGGCCCGGCTTGTCCACAATATGGTGCCCAAAATCAATCCGAAGATTGTCTTCGTTTGAACATTTATACAACGAAGGTAAATTTTAAAAAAATTAAGCACGTGTATTTTTTTATTATTCAACTTTTCATTTAGATTTCTAGCGCCGAAGACATTGTTAAAAGACCGGTAATAGTTTATTTCCATCCCGGTGGATTTTACGGATCATCCGGTCAAAGTTTCATCGACGGACCGCAATTCCTATTGGATCACGATATCGTATTGGTCACCGTAAATTATCGTCTATCGTCTTTAGGTATCTTTCATTCATTCAACCGCTAATAAATAGAATAATCGACAGTGATTCAACAGTCAAAATATTATTACAGGTTTCATGAGCACAGGCGACTCTCTTCTACCAGGCAATTTAGGACTAAAAGACCAAGTGGAAGCTCTACGTTGGGTGAAAAAGAACATTGCAGCTTTCGGTGGCGATCCAAATTGCGTGACCATCACCGGTTACAGTGCCGGCTCATGGAGTATCTCGTTACACTTGGTATCGCCGATGTCCAAAGGTCTTTTCCATCGCGCTATAGCTTCAAGTGGCTCGGCTATTTATCAAGAACCATTGCCCACCAACCAAACTCATCTCGCTAAGAAACAGGCCGAGCTTCTCGGTTGCCCCACTGACACTGTTGGCAACATGCTCCTTTGTCTCAATACCAAAACCGCCGAGGAGTTCGCCGACACTGTTGGCCAATTTTTCGTGAGTGTCTCTCTCCTCTTTTTTTTTATTCTTCTTGTGGTCGATTATTTAACGATCAGTGGTTCGAATCGTTGAGAAGGATTATTTTGATGTATGCTCGTATAATACTTATTTTTCAAATCGACTTTACTCGGACTAAAAGATCAAATAAATTTTAATCGCGATTTCGTTGTAAATCTATACACTTGAAAATGTCAATGTCAATCGATGAAAAACGTTATCAGGAGTGGTACGGCAACCCAATCCTTCAGTGGTTGCCAGTAGTCGAGCCAGAAGTGCGGGGAGTCGAGCGTTTTCTCCCAGCGCAGCCACTTGACCTCATCAGAGAAGGAAAGTTCCACAAAGTTCCTTTCATCACTGGTGTGACCAAGGACGAATTTGGCGGACGTATCGTTCGTAAGTTTATCGCTCGAATTCTCATTTTCGCCCATATACCTATATACACTATTTTTTTTTTCATAATTCGTTGCAGAAATGATCGAACAAGCGAAAAGTGGCAACGACTCGATGTTCCGCGATTTGAACGAGCAATGGGAAAGATTATCACCGATAAATTTCCTCTACGAGCGTGGCACCAATCGCTCCAAGGAAATTAGTAAGCAACTCAAAGACTTTTACTTGTCCGGCAAGAACGTCAGCGTTGAAAACTCCGAGGGTCTCGCGCACGTGAGTATTCGAGATACTTTCTGATTGACTTTTATAATGAGAAAACTTCTCTCGGATGGGCGTAGTTTGTTACAATATACAAATTTGAATTTTAATAGCTTTTCGCCGACGGCGTTATTGGCTATTCCGTGCACAAACTCGTCAACTTGGTCGCGCAAGCCTCCGATCAGCCGGTTTACTACTACAAGTTCACCTTCCAGGGACCTTATAGCCACGTCACTTGGAACGACACGAAGAAGCCTTACGGTGAGAATTTTTCGATATTTACTTTAAAAAATTGAAGTTTTTTTATTTATTTATGAATTTTATATCTTTTAGGTGTGGTTCATCACGACGACCTGCTCTACATTTTCCGCGTGAGCTTTTTCCCGGAATTCGATAAAGATTCGCCGGAGATGAAAACAGTGGAACGCATGACGACGATATGGTCGAACTTCGCGAAAACCGGCGAACCAATACCAAAGGATAACGAGCTGTTTGCCGACGTGACGTGGGAAAAATTCGCTGGCGACAATCGGAAGTACTTGAATATCGGCAAAGATCTCGCGATGGAAACTGGATTGTACCAGGAGAGAATGGATTTCTGGGATAAACTCTTCCCCGTCGATTACAACAAACAATGATACGCATTTTTTTTTATCGAGTGATACACGATATCCATTTTTTTTATATATGTAACGCCCTACAAACGTAATTTTAAGTAGACACATGTATTTTTTTTCCTTTCGCACACGAGAATCGAGAGAGAGAGAGAGAGAGAAAATAATCTTCAGTGATACACGAGGAAAAGTATAAAGCCAAATACGATTTTCTTAGTCATTCTCACGTTTATAACATATAGTTGAGAGAGCTTTTGCCGTGGCGCAATAATTATGTAAATATAGAAGTCAATAAACTTTGAGTATCGATTTGTTACACACTTGCCTTCTCATTTCTTTTTTTCCCCGGCACACTCGGCGCAATATATTTAGCTAAGTGACAAATCGAGGATCAAAAACGAGATTCGTTGACATTCATTTTCGGACATTGTAAACAGGTTGGATGAATAATGCATCGTTGTATCCTATACTTTGTGAGGATAACGACTGTACGCCAAAAGGAGGTGCGCAACGTTATTACGCCGTCAACAGGTCGTTAATCATTTATGATTTATCCTTTGGCTTTAAAGGTGCGGGAACGGAACTTCAAATAGTTTTCTCGAGTACTTTGCAGTCTAGTTTATTCGGTGCTGCGATAAGATATTTTTTTTAATGATTTATCGTACTATCGAATTGAAGTACATACGTGCTCAAATTTAATGAAACTTGCATTTGATTTGATTGAAATTTTTCATTTAAAAAAGTGTTCAAAACTATCATTCTTCATTTTTTGAAAAATAATGTTTTGCCATGAATAAAATTAAAATCAAATGCACAATTTATCACCAGTAATTTCAATCAATCAAAAACTCGCGCGCGCGTTCGAAAAGCACATTGTCGGCTGCGCGCGCACACCTGACCTACCCTTAGCGAGTTTGCCACCCTGAACGTGTGTGCGTGAATAATACATGCTCGTATCGCGACGACAACGGAAGGGTAGTTAGATAGTCCCGCGGCGGCGCCCGCGTCGTCGCCATCGCCAAGAAGCTCGTTGATAGAAGAAAAAAAAAATATCTCACGACGAAGAAAAAAAAAAACAACAAGAAAAAAAAAATGGGTCAAACATAAAAAGTGGCCTAGTTGCCGAACAACATCCTGGAGGTTGATCGCACCGCGAGGATTCCACCGTCAAGGTCTGCACTTTTACACACTCTTGCATACTCTGTCCTTCTCTGTCTTCCGACGTTGATATTTTGTGTGCGCGAGCGTCGATGAGCAACAAATTACTTCGTCGATAGCGTGATTCTCTCGGTTCGCTGTGTCTGCGTGTGTTTTGTGGGTTAAAGTGTGCATTTTTCGGGGGGTAAGGTTTTGTCCCTTCTTTTTTTTTTATTGTGGTGCGCGACTTCGAGGGTTATACGATACTGCAAGGCGAAGTGTGGGGAGGGGATAGAGCTTGCAGTGAAATGTAATTCATTTACATCGCTTCGGTGAAGTTACGCATCGAGGACAATTTAATTAATCAGCGTTAGAGTTAATTTATCAAGGATGTACATACGTACTTGATTTGATGGTGGTCGTTGGACGTGTGTGTGTGTGTATGTGCACACAGTGTTGAGAAAATATAACCCTCAAACTTGACGGTCGACAACGTGACATGATTGCTTGCACGCTTTTTTTTTCTCTATAGTCTCGAAAGTTATTAATTTCGCTGGGTTGTAATTTATAACCATCAAGTCTGAGGTATGCTGGTTACGTTACTACTTCATGAAATTATTTAAAAAAAAGCTTTTTTCGGTTATTTTTATTTCAATTGTTTCTTATCATGCATCGTTAGTTTTTTTTTAATCCAACAAAAAAAAAACGTAATTCAAAAAATCGATGGAACTCTATTGAAAAGAAAGCTTTCACCATTCACCCGCATCCATGAAAAAAAAAATCACGGCAAATTTACTTCCAATTATCGCGCAATCAATTGCATTCGACACCAAGCCATCGCTCTTATCCCGACGCCTACACGAAAGGGTAACAAGGCCGTGCGCGTTAATTAATCGACTGTGTATATACCGCAGGTTTAATCGGCATAATAACCGGCAGCACTGGTGAATTGATCGCGCGCGCGGGAGCGAAAAGTCGCGACTGTACGATTGAAAAAGTTCAGGATGTACTTGTATATATACGAGGAGTGTGCGTTTTTGTGCAGCCAAGCTAGACTGTTTTGATTGGGGTGAACGAACTGTTGGAGGGTTTGTTTTCTTCCTTTTTTTTGTGAGGGAGGATGCGATGATGGCGTGGTAATGAGGTAGGATAACTTGATTCTGTGATTCAATGGATATTGGGGATGATGTTTTTTTTTTCAATTCGAATGAATGGATGGGGAAATTGTTGGATGTAGAATAATTGATGGATATATACTACATCATTCTTCATTCGAAAATTTATTTGGATTGAAGATTACATTTTTTTCTTTTTTTTTAAGATTAATTATGTAGTTTTGAAAATATTGTCCAGAAAAAAAATTACAAATTTTCATTAAATTACAATTTTTACCTTATAAAAAAATCTCGACCGCTAACCCATCCGGACGACTGATTTAAAGATGTACAACATGGCATCGGCGAAGACGCCGGAGATGAATTACACGTGCGAAATATGCGGTCGAGAGGGTTTCAACGACGAGGAGATGCGTTCTCACATGGCACTTTACCATCTGAAAGGTGCAGCCAATTGTCCGTTTTGCGATCTCGACGAAGTTTCACCCGCGGAGATGCTGCTACACGTCAACAGTGCGCATCTCGATTATCTAACACCCAGGTAAGTCTTTTTATTACGTGTAGTTGTATGAATCTTTTTGCTTTTGAAATTACTAGAGCGCTCGATCACTCTTTTGTTCAAGCTCGCTTCTTTTTATATTTTTATCGCTTTATTGCAGACAAGTTTATTTTTTTCATTTTTTTTATTTGTTGTGAAGTTAGACGTTGAGTTTTATTTTATTTGTCGGTAGAAAAAATAAAAACAAAAGCAGTGGATGTATCGGGTTATTGGATATGAGAGAATACGCTTTTATCAGAGCAACATTGAAGCTACATTTTCTTTATAAATTGATTCACGCGGAAAATAGTTAACATTCATATAAAATATTTTTTTTAATGTTGCAAGCCTGTCGTTACTCGTTCACAACAAAATATTTCGATATCGACATAAATGATTCTTGATAAAATTTCGCAAACTACAATTTTTGAAAAATATCTAACGTTGTACCGCACGCTATATATGAAAAGTGTCTGAAACGCGTTACACGAGAGGAATAGAAAAAAAAAATTGTGTAACTCAAAATGAGTTATAAAGTCGTGAAGCTGAGGTCGCGGGGGTAATGGTCACACCGTAAAAGAGTTTGAAAAGCTGCCAAGACGCGTAGCCTTGGGGTTCTCTACGCTGTAAAGTGCAAGCTAATAATTCTTAACGTGGATATCTAGCGATAAACTCGTTTTTTTTTAGAAATTTTTTTTTTAAAGCGGTTGTACTCTAATTCTTATTAATCGATAAATAGATACAAATCTGCTACTCCTTAAATAATGAATTAATTAACATTGAAAATTTAACGGTTCGAAAATTTGCTTCAAGAAAGAATTTAAAATGAGAACGCAGGTGGCGCCAGCTTCTCAAAAATCGCCGCGCTCGTTGAAAAAGCGCGCGAGATCATCATGTCAGCTGTTGCTGCGACAGCGAGTTTGCTCCATTTTTTTCCTTTGTGTCATTTGTGGCGTTTAAATTCCAACGGTGTTGTTTAGTGTTGTTTCTTGTTTTGCATTTGGTATCATTCGAAAAATTACGAACAAAATGTTGACAACGAAATTTGTGAAAGCAGTTTCTCGCCGGAACAAGCGTCGCAAACTGTAATCCATATAAAATATCGAAAGAAAGAAAACCATAAAATAAAAGAAAATCCATCTAACAGAAGCGCTGTGTATTTTCAGCACGCCAGACGAGACAAACATGATGGCGTTCATCGACGACGACAGCATTCAGGACCATCATCATCATTACCACCAAAATCATCGGGGAAAATCGCGGCTACAGGGCGAGTCGTCCAAAGGATCATCGGCTTATCTCCAGCAAAACGGTTGGTCCAACCCACCTAGTTCCTCAATGATGAAGGACGAAGCTGCAGCATCTGCTAGTGGCTCGTTGGTTAACAACAACAACAATAACAACAACGCTAGTCATGTAAATAATGGTGAGTTGTTTGTTGCTTGTTTCTTTCAATTGGAGGTTAATTAACTACTGTGGCAGAACAAAGATTAACTGATTTGTAGATACTTTTTTTATTTAATAATAGAAGAGAAGTAGTTGAGGACAAAAATGTTAATTATACTTCTAGTTATCTAAACTTATTGAATCAACATGAATTGTGACGATAAGATTATATTTATACGTTGAAAAAAATTAGTTCCAGAAAGCACAGCAGGTCATGGCTCTCCATTACGCTCCAGTCTAAATCTGCAGCTGCGCACTCATGCAACTCCCAAGCTTCCAGTACAAGAATGTCCAATGTGCCCTTATAGTTCAGACAGTCCTTCAAAGCTGGAAGAACATATCAACCGCCAACACTTTGACCTGACATCGCCATCAATACCTCCAGGCTCTCCTCCAACCAGAGACAGTACCTTCAACTGCCCATTCTGTGTCACCTTGTTTCCTAATTCATCTGATTTAGAACTACACGTCAACATAGAACACAAAGATATATTAAGGTACTATAGTTTTTCCAATTTTAATTTTAGCAGCTGTTGAGAACAGTATTAATTGTTTACAGTCCAGCCAAAGCAGCAGTATCTCCTTATTCTGACATAGCGACCAGCGGTGGAGAAACTCCCTCGTGTCCAGTTTGCCTGTGCACCTTATTCAAAAACAGTGAAGAGCTCACTGCCCACATAGAGGAGCATTTTAGCAAAAAGAGCACACCCTCGCCCGTAACTCCCGATGCGTCGACAGACAGGCTTCTCGCACGTGATATGGAAAGGCGAGAGAAGGAAGTGAGAAAGCTAAGGGAGCAGAGGGAATTCGCTATGCTTCAGGCGCAGTACGGCATGGACAATCAGGGTAATTTCCGAGAACAGAGCGTCACCAATATGCAGCGGGCTGTATATGCTGGCGAAATGTCCGTGGCGGATTATTACGAGAAGCAAATCGAGCTGAGAGCTGCCGAGAGTAGTGGCATTGACGACGGTAGTTCTTGTACGCGAGGTAATCTATTAAATCTTTGTCACGAGTGTAGTTGCATCCTTTCGATTTTTTTTCTTTTCGTTTAGCATACGTTTATTTTGTTGCACACTGTTAATAATCAAACTCGCCTTATTTTGGCTAAAAAGTCAAAAAATTTTCAGGGCTGGTCCCCAAAGTACGAGCAGTCAGTCAAGCTAGTAGTAACGTTATGAATACCTGGATGTGTTCAACGGTAGATCATTATGCGGTGACTTACGGTGATAAAGGTTGGGGCTGTGGCTACAGAAATATGCAGATGATGCTGTCGTCGCTGCTCCAACATACAGGATACAACGAGTTGATCTACAGAGCCTGGAGCTCTGGAGTAGGTAACAGTAGTCAAAGTGAGAATCCCCAACGAAGTTCAATGCCTTCAATATCTAGACTGCAGAAGATGATCGAATGGGCCTGGGGGCAAGGTTTTGATCTTCAAGGAGCTGAACAGCTCGGAGCCAAATTAGTTAATACTAGAAAATGGATTGGTGCTACTGAGGTTGTCACGCTTTTATCAAGTTTAAGGATCAGGTAATTGAAATACTGTGCAAACGCCTGCTGTACTTTCATTGCATTTTTAATTTCAATTCAAATTGTTGCAGGTGTCAACTTGTGGATTTTCATAGACCCACAAGCTCTGATGGCAGTCATCCAGAAATGTTTCGATGGGTAATGAGGTATTTTCAACGAGATGATGACTTTAAACCACCCCTATATCTTCAGCATCAAGGTATACACGTCGCTTTATCTGTAAGTTTCATTATTTTTATTTTTATTTTAAATGCATTAATTTTTTTACAGGTCACAGTCGAACTATAATGGGAGTTGAACAATTGAGAGACGGCTCGATAATAATGCTAGTACTGGATCCGAGTCACAGTCCAGCTCAGATGGCACAATTCAACAATACCAGCACTGCATCAAGTGCAATGAGACTTGTGAGAATATCTACTGCTGCAATGAAAGCTAGACAGTATCAGATAGTTGCAGTATTAGGTCCTATGGATACAGAAACGCAATACCAGGTAACGAATTGGATTATTTTCGGTTTTCCATATTTTAAATCATCTTGACTAATTGACGATCATTATGCTTTCTTTATAGCAAAGTAAGATGCTACATTCCATGAGAATCCCTCAAGATAGGTGAGATTTATTAACAGAAACGACGGGTTTTACCTGGAGAGAGAACTATTTTCAACTTAATTCCATTCCTCCCATAGTCCTCAAAGTTATATGAATATAAAATAATTTCAGTAAAAACAAAACAAGCCTTGCGCTACGATAGCGATTAATAAATGTTATTCTTACATTGCAAACCATCTTACTGATATGAAGATTTAAAGAAAAAAAAAACATTGACATCGGAGGGTAACTCAACATGTGAAAGTTAATCTGCGACACCAATGTTATAATCGTAAGTTCTTAACGTTAAGACGACGAATTTATCGAATTTAATTCTTAAGCTCGTGATATATGTGAATTTCAGAGGGACTCAAAAAATAAATGAACAGCTCAAGACTAAAATAAATGATGTAAAATATATTGTAACTTGGGCACGAAGATATAATTTTTTTCACAAATAGTCCCTCTAAAATTCGGAAGCTTTTTTGAGTATTTGTCGCTTAAAGCGATCGTACTCTCGAGGCTATCACTTTAGTCCAAATAATTATGCTGGAGTTTTCGTCGAACGTACCAATCAACAAAGCCATTTGTCAGCTCTGACCAAATCTCTCTGCATTAGGGTTGGAAATGTGAATAAAAATGATATAATTGTGAATATGCAATCAGTTTTTACTAAATGAAAATGAATAAGGTGTCGAAGTTAGCATCTAGTCAACTAGTCAATTTTTCGTCAATTTAGTAATTTGATAGGATTGAATATAGTTAATACGTATTTATTTTATTTCTTTGAATTTTTTTTACCGACGTTACAAAGGCAGTGCCTCATATTTCCATACCTAATGCAAACGGATATGCCTGCACTACTTCATTAAACCTTAAATGCCACTGGAGGATATATAAATATATAAAGTACAACTACTTTCATACTATTAAAAACAAATAAACATATTTACTTACTGAATCGACTCAAGGCTAAAAAAAAGCCCTAGCACGTAAGTCTACTAAAGAAGCTGTGAAAAATTTCAGTCCATTTAATTTTTGTTTCATTAAATTTCTTATAAACTCTTGTGAGAAAATACGTTAATCTAATCATACGATATTCTTGTGTTCATTACAATAACAAAGTATTCTTGTAAAGAAACTAAATAACAATGAGTAATAATAAAGGTAACATTATAACGAAAGTCGTGTTAAGTTTAATGCTTTGGAATTTATGATGCACAGCTATATGCAAAGGAATTGTTGCTGCACGTTTTTTCGAGAAAGAAGTGTTTTATGTCAGCTAATGACAAATTTTTGAATTGTTGTATTAAGCGCCACAAACATTATACATCTGTCGAATTGAAATATAAGCTTTGTTAGAAACCCTATTGTAGTATTGCATTATTTTTTATCAAAGTAACTTACTTTTTCTCATTTTTTATTCATCGATTGGACATTTAATAAAAGAAAATCCTGTTTAAGCAATTATCAATTTTATTTTCGACTATAAAACATTTGATATTCACATCCTTTATTCCTCTTGGTACAAATAAAAATGATAATTACAAATTCAATAACTTAATCATTCATTTATTTACATTCTCTAACGTAATGAGGTGAACTTAATAGTATTTAAGGTACTGAGCTCTTTGCAATACTTTTAAAGGATTCACATTCTGCTCATGACATGTCATCTTCAGATCCATTCTTTGTTTGTCTAAATATTGAATCCTAAGTATCTCATACATGCTTTGTGAGCTTCTATTAGATGTCCACACTCAGCTTCTCCTTTATTGATTATGCTGAAATTAGAAATAATTTGACCTTGAATTTTATCTCACTATAATGCAGGATAGTGATATGAAAATTAGGAATACGAAAAAATTATTTGCATAGTCCCGTTTGTTTAACTTTAACATCGAATAAAAATAATAAAAATATCACAGTTTCACTCAGAAAAACTAATTTAGCTTAGATTGTGCAATAGTTGAGCAATTAGAGTCATGCTGTTTTCTCGGAATTGCAAAAATAAAAACATGGAAAAATTGTTATTGCACAAACCACGAAATCATTGTTCAACCTGTTTTTAGTCAACAATCACAAAAAGACTTGACAAATGAACAATAACTAAATATTTGGAAAATGTTAAATGTGAAGCATAACCTCAAACTTAAGCAAATACGCACCATTCGTCTCGAACTTTCTTCGTTTCGGGACACGCACAGCAGGGCTTCAAAGGCTTTTTCTCCGTTTTCTCCGGGATCGGCTTGGCCTCCACTTTTGCTGCGCTATTTCCCATTTTTCTTTGGCAAAAACAACTTGCAAAAAACGAACGAAGAGATGCGTGCAGAAAGCACAAACCGCTGATGGCAATAAAAGCACAAGCACGCACTACGCGTGCGCGAACATGAGATAAGTAAATTATTGAGATTCTTTGAGTTGTAAGGCCGCAAGCATCAGCGATATGAAATTATATAATAATATTCATATAATTGCTATTTACATTTGATTTTTTTGTTGCCATTTTATCAATCTCAGTTATTCATAATTTTATATTGTAAAAAAGTAATTTTTTTAATGCAATGAATTAATATTAGCTGTATTAATGAAAATAAAAAAATTAAAAACTTTTATATTTATCTTCATAACTATCGAGCTTGCAGTTAGCGCATACATGAAATGAAATATTTTTAGCGAAGACAAACAAACGTTCATATATCAACATTTACTTTCTCATATGAAAAAAATATTAGGTCGTTCTGTCAAATTTCAACAACTCTACTTTCTCCTCAGATTGATAATGTATTTCTTACCTAACGGCTATTGATATTAGCCATTTCACTTATTATTTATTTGGATATTTTATTTCGCTTAGGCACACAAATAATTTTTTAGCGCGAGTTGTAGAAAATCAATAATTTGGCTAGTAGACCATTAACCGATCGATGTAAACCAGTCAAGTTAACAATTTTAGCGAAAAAAAAAATTTTTTGTCGTTTGGTGCATTTTTTTTTGCATTAGAAAATGGAATTTTTATGAATTCTTTTTCACGACAACAAAAAATATATTTTAGTACTGCGAAGTGCCAGTGCAAGTCGACCAGTAGCCAAAGCTTGCAGCAAAAGTTTTTAACAAACAAAACGGCAAAGAAACGACTTTCTTTTCAAAAATGAAATATTTATCTCTTGTATGATTATTTACTCCAATTTAATTATTCTACTAGACTGTCATTAATTTCTGGTACAGTTATGTTCTCCAAATATTTGCTCTTTAGTCTTTTTTGTTGTTCAGTATTTTCCGTCATCGCAAAAAAAGATCATTCTCTACTAATTGGGAAATTGAAGACAGAAGAGAACCCGTATCAAGTGACAGTATTCGATCATAGCATGATTAGCGGAAACAATAAGAATAAAAGAGATCTCGTCGCAGCCTTGGGCGCTAGTCTGCCAACAGTGATCGTAGATTTGGCAAGTAACGAGAGCAGCCGATCATTGTCACTCAAAGTTCATGAAAATCCTCGAGCAACCCAAATGGTTTACCTGATGCTGCAAGACAAGTTGGACGTCGAGCAGGCCAAAAGCACCATCGACGTCATCGTCAAGCTCGCTCCAGTACCAACCAGGCCAAAGTGCATCCTCGTCGACTTTGATCAGGAGCCGACCGACCAGCAGTATGAGCAGATTTTCGAGTATGCCTGGGCTTTGAAGTTCCTCGAGCTGGCCATTCTGCAAGCCGAGCACCATGCTTACGTAAGTTACAATCCATTCCTCAAGGAAGTCAGTCGCTCACAGCTCAGCTCAGTGCGAAAGTTGTTCCCCGATAAACTGCGCAACATTCATAAGTATCCAATTCTCTTGGCGTATGGCAATGATCCTCCATATTTTTACAAAAAAAATAGTTATCCTGCAAGCGAAAAAGCGTTAATTGGTAGTAATTTCGGGAAGCCTATCGAGTTATTCATTGATCAGATTAACGGTTCTAAAAATTTTGTGGAAATGGAGGAATTTCGGCATCACGATAGCAAGCCATTTTTTGGTAATATTTCAACTGGCAAAATAAATGCAGCACTATTGCCGTTGGCAAGCTCGTATATGTACGGTAAACCAGTTGTCATTAGCAAGTTCCACTTGGCATCTGGTATTCATTTGATTGTTCCCCTGCTCAGTCGCTCGAAACTTCATTTCCCTGGAGACTTGATGGCTGGCTTGATCTATTCGCTGGTCATAATAATGAGTTTCAAGTTGGCGATGAAAGCTTTAAAAGTCAGCATGAAGGATTGGAGTGTACTGGAAGTGGTACAAATCTTTTTGGGAGTGCCGCTGACCAGACCAGTGGACAACTTGGCCGAGAGGATAGTTTATCTGAGCGTTGTGCTGATGTCAATGAAAGTCTCGAGCGATCTGATTGCTTCATTGACCGAAGTTAAAGTACTCAAGCAGGATGTATCGTTGAACAATTTCGAAGATTGCCATCGCTTTGGTGTTCCCATTTACACGATACAATATTTGAAAGACAGCTTGTTGTCCAACGAGACTAATGAAATGTTTGAGCACTTTATCTTGAAGGCTAGCATGATCGAATGCTACGAGGCGAATGAGCGCGAAGCGCCAACGGCTTGTATTGGAGGAATATACAACACAATATTGTCTCTGCAGCGACATCCAAAGGTACGCATGAGGATCGTCGACCCTCCTTTTTACGTCGATTTTGTAGGCTACGCATTTGAGACTGCGTCGCCCTACGTAGACAAGTTCAACCAATTTCTCACGGGACTCATCGAGGGTGGATTGTTCGAAAGATTCATTCCAAAGCGTAAGAAACAAGAGCTGAGTATGCAAGAATTGCTGATCAGTGAGTCCAGTATTGCCGCTATTCTACTTATCGTTTTAACGATTGGCCATTCGCTTGCTCTCGTTGTGTTTGCCATTGAGATTTATTTTCATCGTTACAAGTCATTATTTTTGAATCGCATCCACGAATTGTTATTACACACCTTGTAAATTATTCCTCATAAATTACTCGTCGACGGATTTACATTTATTGGCTTTTCCTTTCGTTAGTCCAGTTAATTTTTAAACTTCGATTGCTGAAAATAAAAATGTAATCTGTGTGCATGTGCTCTATATTAACATGTTGACTGAAGAGTTATAAATCAATTTCGAAAATGATAATCCTTTAAAAATTTAATCCTTTACATTGGTAAATATGGGCTTGAAGTAATAAGATTTGTTTTTATCTATTTGTGAGTGTGTGAAGAAAAAAGGAAATTTTCAAAACTTAAAAAAAAAACATAAAATGATATGACTCTTGACAATCAACATAAAAATAAAAAAATATAAAATTTGTAATTTATCTGTCACATTTGATGTTATATCTTATTGTATTAGTCAGCGAACTTGGTATTGCGGAAAACTTGTAATATTTAAATTAATTATGTATAATCAACTATAAACTTAAATAATACTGTAACTTTTAATGTAACACGATTTGGAACAAGCTTAATCATTTTCTCCCCCACTGTATGCGAAATAAGTATTACAAAATGTAATAAAAAGAGTTGTATGATTCGCCACTTTTCATCGAGATTTATATATGTACGTGTGTTGGATTTTATTTGTAAATTTTTTTGCGGATTTTCCATCGACGTGTTGTACACGGCGACGTAGGTAATATTTTTTTTTGCATTAATAATGTTGGAGTTTCGATCGGTGCAGCTAGAAATAGAATTTCCAGGCACATTTTACGGTTTTAAAACGCAAGTACTATAGCTAATATTTTAGCTACAGCTTGTGAGAGTGGCTATACTTACATAATCTACGATGTTATCCAGTGTGATGTTGCAAAAACATATGTAATTCAATCTCTAATGTGTGCAAATAAAATAACAATAAAATTAATCATTTTGAAATTTTCATTCTACTTCATTGCAACTAGTGGAATTAAAAAAAAAATTATGAATCTTAAAATTTGAGTTTTAGAATTAAAATAAACAATTTTCTTATGTTTTTCCCTTTAGTTACTTTTATGTATTTTAATTTATTTTATTTTGGATCTCACTGATATGAAAATTACCCTGAAGCTCTATCAACCTCCAATCACCACCTGAATGAACTCCGAGTAGTGTAATAGTATGCATCAGTCTTAAGGTAATATGCATATATATCCTCGTTTACCTTTAAAAATATTGAAAAGAATTGCAATCGCCACAAGAAAAAGCTTCAACAGAAAAGATGCCAAGGAATATAATAAAAATACAGAGACAAATGATTGTCTAACATTTATGATAACGTTTTATTTGATTTGTTTTTTTTCATAGCCACCGCTGCTTTTACAGATCGAACACACCGCTTTAAGTTCATACGTAAATATGCATATACTCAAAATTCTCGTATATGCTGCGCCATCTGTGTTTTTTCCTCTGTATAATAATTCTTTAAATAAAACTACTGGAAAATGGTTAATCAGCTCTGTTTTAAAGCCAGTTTTCGATATTGTAGGTCTATATCACGTAATTGTCTCGCACTTAATATTATCATTGCTGCAATACATAATCGAGAAAAAAAAAGAGTGTAGGAATCTAACGCGAAATAATAACAGTATCATTCGATAAATTTCTTTTTCTTTTTTTTCTGAAAGTTTTGCCTTTGCAACTGTATAATTTTATTGAAGCCTGCGTAGAAAATGAACAAAGCTACTCGTTATTGTTCCTAAAATTTTATTTCGCTAAATAGTTATCGCACTACGGATTTTTGTTTTCTTCTCTTTTTTTTTTAGTTCTCGTACAACGTGATTTATTATAAACGTGTGTATGTGATTTTTTTTTCTTTTTCATTTCTGTCGCGGATAATGATTACGTCGCGCTTGGGGCAACTCGTCGTTCTTCATATCGATTCGCTCGAGCGACGCCAAGTGGAAAAGCGCAGTGTTAAAAATATATATACCTGCAGTTGGAAAAGAACGAAACCAACGTAAAAACTATGAAAACATTGCTTCGGCGAACAAACTTGATTGATTTTGAGATTATTACATGTATCGCCTATATTTTTTTTTTAATTTTTCGCTCTTATTTCTCGGTGCATCGCGTTTTCGTGTCGGTTAATTATTGTTGTTCTGTCTTCGAGGGGGACATAATAAAAAAGTTTTTTTTTAGTCTGAAACTATCTATTAATTGGCACAGTATTTTTCTTTTGTAATAAGATGATCAGTGAAGTTATCACTAACCTTTGTCTCGTTTAAACTATTCCTCATCGTCTACAAACTAAATGATAAATATAGGCATGACCACATGGTAATACAGCTTTGGGTGTCGATTCTGTATACAGATGCGTGTTTATGAAGCTACGAAAACAATTAAATAGTATTGCGGGTATGTATCGCTTATTTTTTGCCTCGGATGTGTCTCTTTTACAGAAATCCTAAGGACTACAGAACCACATAACGACTTGCATGATATTATTTTTTTATCGCCTTTTCAAATAAAAATTGTACAAAAGTCAGCTATAAAAAGTCTAAACTAATAATTAAAATTTGTACATACAATTATCTGCTTCGAGTGACCGATTAATTCTAATGCGAAACAATAAATAATACCGAGGATGATAATAAAATATATACGCGATCGTGTACACGAAATTTCGCATAAGAAAAACGTTTTTTTTTTTTTAATTTTTGTCAAAATCTTCGTCTACACGATCGCGTAGAAGACATTCCGTATCTTCATACCAAACACATCACGTATATATCTAGACAATATACGACTTACAAAATATCCCCGTGAAACCTCGCAGATCAATTTGAAACACAAACGAAATACCCAACGTTATTTATCACAACATCGTAGTCAAACATCGAAACACATGTGTTGTCGCTTTTTTTTCAATTTTAATTATTACCTCCTGAATCTGCATAAGAGACAACGAAAAGTTTATTCCTTAATTGTGTTTTTTCTTCTTCTTGTGAGTGAATACGTGTGCCACTGCAGCGTGAACGATAAAATATATATAATGTATACATCCTTGCGAAGAAATTTAACAAACTGGGTCGGGTCGCCGACGGATAGGACAATTATTACGGTAATGATTAATTAGCGCCGGGATTCGCGACGACCCAATCGTTAGCTGATTGATTCTTTAAAAATTAGTCCTTCGGGTTATATATATATTTATATGTCTGTGTGTTTTTTTTTTACTTAGCTCGCTAGCCTGATAATTGTAAATAACTCCTACGAATCCTTTAGTTTCTTTTTTTTTTGTTCGTCAACATTATACGACTTATACATAACGTATCGCGATGACATTTCTTTAACTTTTTTTTCTTTTAAATGCACTCATCCAAAATTCTCGTATCAACGGAAATATTCAAATTGACGCGAGTATTTTGGACAACTGCACAGACGTGAGTTTTCTGTTTTAAATCATCGCATTTTAATTAACATGCAAACTCACACACATTCCCTCGAGTTTTAAAATTATTGCCAACATCGTGTGTTCGGGTATATTTTATATGTATATACGAGATTTTTTTGTCTGTGTATCTGTGCGCCTCGTTTTTATAATTCATATGTTTGCCAACGTCAACGTCGCGACGTTGGTGTTTTTTTTTATTTTGACATATTTCCACCCGCGACTATCGCGTCTTTTTTTTTCTTCAATTTATAAGAAGTCATGCAATAATACGATTTCAAGCCGTCTTTTACCTCTCGTGGAATACGGCATAATATCTTCAGTGACGAAACGATATACAGAACTATTTACATGACTTTCATTGCCATTCGTTGGAACGCACCCTTGCCAATTTGTCAGGTGTGTGTTTTTTTCTCTCTCGTAAATTTATATAATTGACTATACTCTCATACTATACAGTATAACGAATTTCACAACGAAACGAACAACACAAATTCACGATTAATTATTATATAATTACGCAATTTGATGATATGTGCATAAGTCGAGCATTAAAATCCGACTGATTTCTCACTATTCCGAAAATCGACGGCAGATATTATAAGAAAAAAAAAGTACGCGACACGAGCGGGTAGATTAAAAAACAAAATTGCTTTTATTTTGATTTTTCGCCGGTTCGCGAGAGGAAACGTCGCTTCTTTTTTTTAGGCTGAACAGTTTGTGTTTATATAGGTCGATACATCTTTTTGTATTTTTAATAAGTGTAAGAAAACGGCGCTTTGTCTTTTTGCTTGTTCAGAGTTCAACGTTACGTGTTATATATTTTTTTTGTTTAGTTGGTTTTTGTTAAAACTTCTCAAATGTTTTTAGTTATTCTACAGTTAGTTTTTTTATTGGAGTTTGCGTTACTTTCGGACTAAAAGTTATCACTCATTAGCTCCGAAACGTATTTTATTATTTAGAGTTCAGTTTATACTTTGTCCTTTAATAGTAAAAGAGAATTTTCATGTTGTAAATTAGGCTTGTATAGCGACTGTGTATGATACTCGCGAGAGTGGAAAGCTGCTGTACTACGCTAAAAAAAATATTGCTTTGAAAAACTTTTTTTTTCAACAACTGCATAATTAATCGTGTGCTGTTATATTTGTTATCAAACGAGATATTGTGAATTCAAATAGATATTGTTATAGATGTCGTTCCGTGTGTATGTAAAAAATTTTACTCATTTTCGGGACAAAAAATGTAAAAAGTTACTCAAAATGAGTAACTTTTTACTTTTTTGTTCCGAAAATGAATTAAAATTTTTTACTGTGTAACAAATAAAAATGTATGCGTCATTGTCATTTTTCAAAACAATCTTTTCGCGCGATAATCATTAAAATTATTTCGCAAACGTCTTCTACTAATCAACCACAGTAATTTTTCCGAACGTCAAAGCGAAAATGATCCCTTTGCGAAATAATCATCATCAGCAGCATTCCCGCGAGAATCATCTAAACTTCATCTACAATTATTTACATATTATCTACACGCAGAGTGGGGAGTTTATGGGGGGGTGGGGGGGGGGGGGGGGGGTTAACAGACGATATTTTTATATATCATGATAGTTTTTGATTATCCGCTGTCGACGTGTACGTGTTGTAAGTGTATTAGAATTGACGGGAAGCGCGCGCGCGCACTCACGCGAAAGCAAACGAAACGTATCTGTTATTTTTGATATGGGAGATTTTTTTTTCTTTTCAATTGGCTGTTCACTTGTCCCTAAGCAGAGCTTCCTCGGCTTCGCGTTTTCGCGCTTTAGCTTCCTTTTTGGCGCGTTTTTTCTCCTCTTTTGCGAGTTTCTTCGCTTCCTTCTGCCTCGCCTTCTCTGCTTTCTCCTCCTCCTTTAATCTCGCCTTCTCCGCTTTCTCCAACTCTTTCGCTCGCTCTTTTTCCTTCTTCGTTTTTTGCACCTCTTGCGCGGCGGTTAAGGGCTTTGGAGTCGTGCCTGTGCGTTTCGTCGTCGTGCCGTTCGACGTTGACGTTGACGTCGACGTCACCGTCGTCGTCGCTGTCGTCGTGGATGAGGTGGCTGCGGATTTACTGGAACTCGCTGACGATGGTTTTGCCGGGATCTTTGATGTACTCGGTTGTGGCGCTCGTGGTGGTGATTTTTCCAGTTGCGTGACGATTTTCTGTGCGCACCTGTAAATTTTTAATGTTTGTTACACAAACGAATTGTCTGACTGTACATTGAGTTCTACTACTTGCACTCGAGGGTGAAATTAAATGGAAGCCTAGTTGAATCGACAACGAGCTACTTTTAGAGAGAAAGAAAATCTTAGATATTGAAGATAAAAAGTATTTTTCCTTTACCTTAATCTAGTCGAAGCCTTTCCAATTTTGTAATCCCTCTGAAACTCCTTGATCGGCGGCAGTCTTCGGTTATCCCTCGATACCTCCTCCTCCTCTGGCGCCGGCTGTATCGGATCTTGATATTCCTGCGCAGCAGCGAGAAAAAAAAAGAAACAGACGCCCCGGCCAATTTAATATTACGCTCGCCTATACTCCACAGCCAATCTCTATGCATAACGCGTAAATTCGTACTTTTTTTTTCTTAATCCAGTTGGAAAATTAACTTTCTTTTTTCTTTTCCAGCGGGAATATTATCTTTTTTTCTTTGCTTTGAAATTGACTTTATTAATAAAAGTAGGTTGAGATAGAGAGAGAAAGAGAGAGAGAGTGGCAAAAAATGTTACCTGGATGCGCATTTTCATCGATTGCGTCTGGGTTTTCCGGAAAGACGCGCCAGTTGGCTGCCGCACTTTTGACGGTTTGCCCAGACTCGAGCTGCTACTTGAACTGCTGCCGCTGCTATTCGTCGACGACGATGTCGCCGACGATACGGAAGACACGCCTGTAATAATTTAGTTTTTTTATTTAATTATTCAATTTTCATTTGCTAAGAAACTTTTATAAAGGACAATTAATTTTCATGATCCTCTTAAAATAAAAATTGAAATTTTCACATTCTCATTGCCTCAACACCAATAAAATCAAATGGAAATAGAAATGTTCCTAAGTAAGTGTCGCATCAAACTCGATTTTTTCTACTTACAACTCAAACGCTTGAATTTTGAGATAAATTCAATGACAACTTATAAAAATACCAACCGGATATAGAGGAGGATCCACTAGCCATAGAATAAAGCGACGCCGAGGCTGGTACATTGCCAGAAGTCCATCTGCCACCAGGACCAGCAATGCCAACAGGTACACCAGTGGCCATGTTGTACTCCGAAGCACTCTGTGGCAGCACCCACGACTTGCCCGACATCGAGTACTGCGTCGAAAGTCATTTATTTAAATTAAAAAAAAAATTTTCTTTCTTCCATCGCATACAAATGAGAGAGAGATAAAAGATTACATACGTCTCGCGGGATTAGAGTCTGTTTCAGTCGCAAGATCTTTGCCCTGCATATGACACATCTGAGAGGCAGCAGTCGTTGCGATACGGCCATCTGGATGGTTTTTACGAAGCAACGTCTGGTAGAAATTCGAAATTTTTGTTGATTAAATGATGATTTAAAAAGAATAATATAGAGGATTTTATTTATTAATTTGTTTTTTTTTTCTTTACCTGCAGACGACTCGATGACCGCAGGGCGCTGTCTGCATTGTCGCTCGTGCGTTCACGCAGATCACGCACTGAAAATAAAATAATTGATCGTTAGTACAGAAGGTATGTATTTTATTACAATTATATTATTTTAGCAATTGCATATTTGAGCATCAATGAATGACATTTATCAAGTACAAACAATACATTTGTTCTGCTTATAAATGTGAACTAAACTTTACGCAGTTATTCGAATAGTTTGAATGAATTCAATGCATTTCAAAAGCGAACCTCGGCAAAATTATTCTGGAAATGAACATCTGGATAAACTTATGAAACTGTTAGGAGCAATTGTCAGTTTTCTCCCGAATTATGAAACTCGCTATTTGAATACTAAAACCAGTTCTCTCGCAAACATCGCAAACAAACCAAAACTATAACTATATATACAAAAAAAAATTTTCTTTCATTTTTCCACCTCAAACTACAAAATCATCCACCGATTCCACACATTTCCGTGTCGCGGACATTCGCTTATAGACGCAGGCGCGCGCTCGTAGAGGAATGCCAAGAGGGAAATCCAATAGCGATTTGTGTACTCTCTCGGTCAGTAGAGCAAACAGAGCTTGGCGCGGCGCGTTCTTCAGGGAAATCGGACACACTATAGCAAACTCACCACGCGCGCGGGTATCTTTATGGATTTATTGACGAGAGCTGCGAGTCTCTTGGCTGTATATTGTCCTTCGAGCAGAGCAAACAGTTTTTTTTTTTCGATAAGGTGCGCCGTTTGAATATATCGCTGATTATATCTTCGTTTGCATTTTTTTTTCTGATGTTTGACGAGTGTGTGGAATTATACTGATACGCGATACTTATGTGTATGTTTAGGAATGTTTTTTTTATATAATAAGGGATTATATTTATTAGGTGTCGTAGATATTACAATGAATGATGGTCGCAAGTTAGAAAAAAAAAACTAGGTAAGTGGAATAAGAGAAGGCAACATACTGCATGAAATTTTTTATTTACCAGACAATCGAAGAATTAAACTACATATTACAAATTACATATTAAATGCAACAGTATCCAATCGACATCGTTGTCTTCTGAATCTCCTTAACCAAAATTTCTTCATCCTTATCTACAAAAAAAGCCTCTATTAAACAACCATCACTCGAAAAATGACTATCGAAAAAAAAAAATATCAAATAGAAACCTCTAAGAACGATTCGAGCTGTCAGAACTGTCAGAACTGTTAGAACTGTTAGACTCTTCGCTGGACTCTTGACTGGACTCTTCGCTAGATCGGGGTCTATGATGATGTGGTCTGCGACCATGCGGTGGTGGTCTGCGGCCATGGCCATGTGGTGGTTTCTGTCCATGACAAGGTGGTGGTGGTCGTTGTTCAACACCCGTTTGTGTAGCTTCCGTTGTAGCCTCTTCTCCTTGTTCTTCTGATTTGGATTCCTTCTTGTTATTTATGTCTGTGTTCGTATTCTCGCTCTCGCTTTCAGCTGACGCCTTTTGTCACACACGCAAATTCAAAATTAATTCTGTTGAATTAGTACTCGAAGGGGGAAAAAAAAAATTTTTACATTGCATAACCGTGAACGTTGAAGTACATGTCTATTCAAAGCGAAATTTCAGTTCGAGGATAATTATGTTCGAAACGTTGCGAACTTTTCAAAGGCTGAGTGGAAGGTTGCAAAAAAAAAAAAAGAAGAGTCGACAGGCAAGATAGCTTTCGGAAATCAAAGCGAGCTTATACACACTAATTAAACGCTGCGAGCGGTCGACTGTGAAACTCGCTCGTTAGAGAGTTACAAAGCTTCGTATTACACACGCTTCGGCTGTTGAATACGTACCTTGAAGGCGAGCAGCAGTAGGACGAGTTGAAATGCCAGCAGAGTCGAGAACCTCATGATTATGAATGCTCGAATAAAACTGATGCTATCACCACGACATATCGTCACTTTTATACTCGCTCCGATGAATAGAAACAACAGCGCATGACCTGCGTTTGTGCGTCATTGTCTTGGGGATCCAGCTGTGTGTCTATTATCCTCATGTATACTTGGCCTTGCAATTCTGACATTTGCGTATTACTGCACGCTTATCAATGCATTAATTATGCTTATCGGTGTTATTGAATTTTCGCGACTTCGTTGAAAGAATGGAAATGTTAGTATAACTTCGCTTTTTTTTTTCTGGAAAAATAACAACTTATTTCCCGAATAATTGGCTGTCTCAGCGCAAAATCGAAAAGCTGCTTCGAGCATACACTCTTCGAAAACTCATACGGGGAAGTTAATTACGCAAAGCTTCCGATGGGAGAACAATCAATTTTCCCAGCCTCCCCTTTTCTCGCTGCACCTGCGCGGAATTTCAGGAAATGCTGTGCGCGACAGCGAGTAATGAAGTCCTTCGATTTCAACTCGATTCTCTCTCTCTCTCTCTCACACTCTCTCAAGCCAATCGCGTTATTAATAGATGAGTGGACGCGCGGAAATTGCGCTTGTTTCCCTCCCATTTGCTGATTTTTTCATCTGTGTCAAAGTGATGTTTTTTTTTCTCGAAACGCAATTGCGCATCTGTCCGTGTGATCGCTTAGTGTGAAGCTTTGACGAGTTTGCTTTTTTAGTTTTCGAACGTGATAATTGTAGTTTAATTGTTTCCGCCTCGAGTGGATGTAGAGCGAGATTGTTATTTTGTTCGAAAACCAAATTATAGGAGTTTTGGATAAATTGAATTGCGTATCGGATGTTATAATCGTCGCTGCCTTAATTGTAAATTCCTTTCACCTGATCAACCATTCGACAATTTCCAATGAAACGCGCGACAAAGAATGTTCATTAAATTCGTGCTAGCGAGATTCTTATGTTAATTGATTTCATTATGGAATTTAGTCGAGCATAAATTTAATTTTTGAACAAAGTTGTCTGGATAATCAACGTTCTCTCGTTACCCAAAAGGAACTCAAAATTTAATTTCAAATATGATAAAAAAACAAAATAACAAAAAAAAGAAAAAGTCACGTACTCTCATATCCGAGAACAATCCAATCGACAGAGTGTGTGTGTATATATAGCGAAGGGTCGTGGAGTGTATATATCGAGGCGCAATCGGCCGGAGACGACGCTGGGCGCGCGCTAAATTGCTCGCCGGTCGCCTGCGTCAAAGTCTCAATATGGTCACGCAGCTGTCGACATTTGTCGAGATTAGATGGATTTCCACGAGCGCGACACAGCGAACCCAATGAAATGTTGTCCTTTGTTTTTCTCTCTGCCCTTTTATTGGCGACGGAAAGAAATATGGCGAGGTATATATTTATTCATTTATGGGGTTCGGGTGCAAGTCATATTTATTAAGTACAGAGGAACTCGGTGTTTTATAGCAGAAACTTTATTCACGTGCTAATAGTGCGTCATAAAACTGTTGTGTGTATAATAAAAGATTTGTTCATTTTGACGGAGTTGGAAATTTCGGCATATGCGGCATGTCCGGCATTTTTGGCATTTCAGGTGCGCTTCGGGCTGTAACAAAAAAAAAAAACGATCATGAAATTTCAATAATTTGCAAGATTCACTGTTCGAAAGGGTGGAAATTTACCTTGACGAACGAAGCTGGCGCTAGTTTCGTTGCCACTACCGTCACCTCCTCCCATCGATGGAGGTCCACCGGAATTTCCTCCTGGTGGTCCTCCCATTGGTGGTGGTCCCATTGGTGGCCCATGGCCATGATGCTATTTGTGAAAATAAATTATAGATTATTACGTTTTTAAAATATTAATTTGATTATTGCGAAATTTTTATTTTCTAATTATTGTTTGAACATTAATTTGATCGTATGTAAAAAACAATCATAGCAAAAATATTTTTTTATACAAGTAAACTTTTCAACGTGACTGAATTCATTTTGATTTTATAATTATTTTATTTTTAGTGAGAAAATTTCAAATTTTACTTAAAAAAAAGGATTTTTGCATTCAAAAATAAAACTTCAATGATTAAATTATTTACAAATAGAAATAAAGATGAAAATAGACTTACCGCCAAAGTAGAGGTGACGAGCACCGTAGCAACAAAGACAACCAGAAGGAGCTTCATATTCAGACTGATAAATCCTCGATCATTCTGTCGCTTATTTATACTGAAAAACAATCAAGATTCTTCCGCCCGTCAACGCTATATAATTACCAAGAAAAATCGCGTAAATGCTTCACGCTTTAGAATATCATAATAATCGCCGCCAATTGCAAAAAAAAAATTCTGAATATATGTAAACGCTTCCGTCTTCATTGTTATACTTCGAATGTTACGTGGGTCGGAACAATAGCGTAAATCAATTTCGAGGTAAAGTAATTTTCTTTGACATTGTAGTTAATATGTTGATAATTGTGCGGTAAACTGTATGTAGTTCGTCGGGTAAGAAATGAGTAGATTTGTTAAGTGCGTGCAATAGACTATTTATTGATCGATTATTGTGTGCAACAAGTTTTAAAAGACTAACATGGTGCAAGAATCAGTAGATTGTTTATTCCTGGACTGGCTGGCAAGTACATACTTGGACCGTTTCGGTAGGAAACGCTGTCTGTTCTGAAATAAAAAAAAAACTTTCAAAATACTCATTTATATATGAAGATCGTTACTGGATTTTCTTATCGTCACACTGTACCTTAATTAACATAATTCACAATGTAATCTTCGGCGATGAGTCCACTTTGGGCGGTGGTATGGGGTGGAGGGCCAGGTGGATGTGGTGGTGGTGGTCCATCCTGTAAAATATCAAATATCGACAAGTCATTGTAAAAGGATTTTAATCATTTTGAAAAAAAGTATGCCAAGAAACTCAATTTCAATTATGGTTGATTATATTAAAAAAGTAAGACTGATAAAATAAAAAAAATAAAAAAGTAAGCTTTCACGAAATTTTGGTTTTCAATTTTAATAAACATTAATCTGTACTTACGGCCAAGACAGCAACCACGAATAGTGCAGCAACGATAAGGAACAAGAACAGCTTCATGTTTGCGAATGCTATGCCTCGACACTGAACTTCGCCTTTGTTTATATTAGAAAAAGCCATAAAAAAACTAAAATAATTTTCCTTTTCATTATGGATTTATTTGTTCTTAAAAAATCGTAAAAAACGAATTTTTTGGAAGGATTTCCGGCTATTTGTATTTACGTTACGCAATGTATGACGCGTCCGTAATACTCGCAGATCTCTGCTGTCGATAAGTCATAATTGAACGTCACGCTGCGGTAATTACCGTGTCTGTCGTCGATGTTACGGATTTTATCACACACATACTCGTGTTCATTTAATTTTTCTTATTTTTGGGAGAACTAATGATAATCTGTGCTGATGTTTTTTTCATGGAGATTGAACGTGTATTTATCGCGGGAAACTTTCGAATTTAACGGATACGAGTTGAACTAATTTTAAAATTTATTCCACAATAAACTGTATGTATTCATCAAAGTAAGCTGATGAAATTAAAGATATAATTAAAGATTAGTTCGCGATTTGAAAGTATGGATGTAAAGTCTGTAATTTATTGGTTTTATTAAAATTTCACTTTCATGTTGTAAATGCATCTATTTGTTTTTATTTCGCTATTAAATTTCGACGAAAGTTCTAAATCATTGTATTCCTAAATGCCCATTCAAATCCCTCAATTCAAAAGAACGCATCGATAATCTAAAATAAACCTTCGCGTCGCTTTGAACGTGCACACTTAAAAAAATAATTACAGTCATAACGAAGAAGTTCAGAAATAAGCGCTATTTAGCGCACGGAACGACACGTTAATCATCGGACGCTTAAACCGCAAAGTAAAGTAGACGCGATGCTATTCATTTAATTATCGACTCGCGTATGTTTTTATTTGTGCTCGTACAGTCAACGCCGTAAAACAAGAGTGAATTATCTCTCGAGTGTGTAATTTGAGCTACCACATATTGCAATTATTCATTGCGTGATCCCGTTGACTTTTCATACTCACGAGATGCATGGAAAAGTTTTTCTAATGGTGGACTATTTTCTGAAGTGTGTAGAGTTCTTTGTTACATTTCATTTGCTTGTAAAATTTGATTAGTCAAACGGCATACTTGACTATTATTATTTACTTATTGCAAAGAGGGATATGTCATAACACACGTAACTTACACACCAGTACCAGAAAATTACTATTTGTTCTGAGTAACGATTAAAAATGAAAAAAAAATTCTGCATCGGAAATTCGATAATTTTGAATCTTCAATACCGCACACACAAGTACGACTTGCACACACTCGCACACAAAGGCTCGCTTTTTGATTCAATTTTGATTATAGCGACCTATACAACAAGCCCGAGGGAGGCTTTATTTCGTCGTCGTCGTCGAGGTGAAAATTAGGCCTCGTCGTCGCCAAGGCAGAGCTAACTTCGTTAGGCTTGCGCAAAGCAAATTGAAAGGGATAGCTCTGACGGTGATAGCTTTTCTCTTCCTTCCTCTCCGCTCATTGTTTAGCGGAGTTTCGGTTTTACCTATATTTGTCATTCATTGATGTTCATATACAACACATATGTCGAAAGGAATCGTATAGTTTTTTTTTCTCAAACATCGTCTGTTAATCCACGTAATCGCTCAAACATAAACTCTCACGTTTTATTTATTTTTTCTCCCTCGCGCTCGACTTTTTTTTTATTTCGGGCACGAGCTGACGAGAAAAGCGGTACAACTGAAACGGCGCGCGGCGCCGCGGGTTTATTGCTCTCGTGTATATATGTCGGGGAGCTCTTCTATACAAATGTTAATAAATCACGGCTAAAGTCTCGAGCGAATTCTGGAATTTTTGTTTTACGACTCGAAACTTACGTGATTCCGTACGGGTGTTTGAGTTTTTTTTCAAGCTTACCTCGTCTTCTTGGGATGAGGCCATTTCGGGTTCGTTCTCCTCGAGCTTGTTCAACAGTTTGTCCTGGAACAAATGAATTAAAGTCGATGAGTTTTATTGTTGTTGTACTATAATAATTCGTAAATGATTACCAGTCTTGAAAATATTATAGTGTAAATATATCACAAAATATTAATTTGGAAAAATTACGATGCAACCACTGATGCCATTATTGCCTAACGAAAATAATTATAGAGACAAACATCTTTTACAAAATTCCAGTTCCGAAAAATCATGTTTATCAAAGTAAGGCAATTATTCAACTCGCAGAACCATCAGTCCGCCTAGCGGCAAGTTCACGTACACTTTAGCGTACATTAGAGCGTAGATTAGAAGGAAAAAATTCACAATAATAAATTGTCATCATCAGTTTTATTGACAGATCAATTTCTCACACTTGACACTTGAAATCTCCAAAAGCCCCCAACAAAAAATGTCGAACGTCAACGACGAAAAATCAATACACCCAGACAAAGTTCTATCGAAAGTTAAAGTCACTGAAAACTCTCTCTGTCTTTCTCGCTGCCCCTATTTATTATCCGCTCATAAGCAATTAAAGCGGCTCGCTTATACGCTTTGATGTATCGTGAGATGAATAGATGAGGGTATGCACGTTGCGAAAAGTCTTGTGAAAAAAAAGAAAGTTTCATTTTTTTCTAGAGATCGAAGATTATAAATTTTTTTAAGGGTAGCGATAGGCAACCCAATCGAAAAATCTAGAATGAAAAAACTATAAATTTTTCGGTGGAAAAACAAGATATTAATTTTGCCCCGCGAGCGCGAGATCCAATCTCTAAGAGATAATACTGTTTACTCCCTCGCAAGTACATATGAGAAAACTATATATGTATACATATCGCGCGAGTACACCAAGTCTCGAGTGCGAGCGAACGAGTAACCCGCGAGTGAACGCTGTATAGCGAATCAATTTTCTTCATCTCGATACACATTCGCTCTCTCCTCCATATCCGACAATCAATATCAGCGATAAAATTTTCTTTTCCTTTTTTTTTCAGCACATAGCAATTAAAACGTTTCGTTGAGAAAATCGAAGTGACTGTAAATCCGTGTGTTTGTATATGTGTGTGTGGCGCTGCTGGACCACGCCACAGATGTAGGTCAGGGTGGCTCGCGAGGATATTAGGGGGATGATGCGCAAAATATCCCCACTACCCGCAACACTTCTCTCGCGCGCGCGAATTTTTGCTTTATTTTTTTCTTTCTCTCTCTCTCTCTCTCTCTTCTTTACTTTCGCTCGGGTGACTTTGAGCTATGGTCTCTTTCGTGGAATTTATCGCGGTTACCGAGTGATTAGTTTGACTTTTTTTAGAAGGGGGGAGGGTGAGGGAAAGAGAGAGGAGTTTTTCTTTTTGCTCGATACTTTGGGTTCAGTGATTTCTTATTATTTTTTTTTTATATGTGGGCGTATCGGGTGAATTTTCGTTTTTTATGGAGGTAGAAGAAAAAATACACTACGTCTACCTCCACATATTTTTACAGAAAAATATTTTCCATAGTCATCAATTTATTACAACAGCACTAAATAAGAAGACTGCGAACTTTGAACTTTTATTAATTAATAACATCCGTAAAGCTAATTTGTAGTACTTATCAACCCAACCATTGCGAATCATAAAAATCCGTCAATCTGCGCCAGTAAATTTTTATTCACGCATATAATGCAATTTGCTGGCGCGTGGACTACCAGAGTAAGTGAGTGGGAAGACCTTCGAAGCCTTCACAGTACGTGGCAGTGAGCCGCTTATCGCTGATTTGTTCGAAGCTGCGTGCGACAACTACTACTGAATTGATAACCTGAAAGTTAGGGTTGAATAGTGTTTTGTAGTTATTTTTTTCTTGTGAGTTAAAATGTTTCTAAGAAAAAAAAAATTTTTTGTTTTTATTATTAACATGTTATATATAGCATATTCAAACGGTACAGACTATTTCTTACACAATTCAGAGTCTGCTCAAGGGACGAATCGAGCACTAGCATATTTACCGATCAGCAAATGTTGCAGAATCAAATTGTATACGACGTATAAGTATCAGCTTGAGTACTATCAAAAATTTATACAAAAATTCGCAAGTCTTCAATTGTTGTGAACAATCATTTCTCAATGTTTGTCGAAAAGAACCACAAGCCAAAATTTTGACCATTTCGACTAAGACAGATACTCATACTCTGTATCCAATTCGATTCTGCAATTTTTAACGTTCGATGTATTTGCTTGTGCTCGATTTATCCGTTCAGTAGAATCTGAACTGTGTAATAAATAGTCTAGTCGAAGGACCTATATAACATCTTATTGACACATAAAACCACTGTACTTCAATCTCCTTTCAGAAAAGAAAAACAATCGCGCGTAGCCAAACAGTCTCGTAAAACAATAATCACGCGAGGCAAGGCATCAAAGAGCCTCAATTTGCCGGGTGATAAATCACGATGCGCAGCAAGACAAAGGAAGAAAGTTAGACCAATAAAGGGCGCCAACTGAGTGTGTGTGTGTGAGTGTATAGGTGAAGCAATTACCGAGCGCTCGATCATACTAAAGCTCTTGTGCTTTAGCTGAATATATCTTTGAGGAATATTCTTTGTAGCGAAATCGTTCTTTGCTTTAAAACTTTACTAATATTTTTGAATGGATTATTTTAATTGAGTATTATGTTTTAAATTCGTTTGAAAGGTCAATGATCTTTTGAACAATATATCTACCAAATTCAATCTACCAATACTGTGTACAAATATCTACAATAAAGTTTATTGGGATATTTTTTCAATTTTGAACAAATAAAATCTTAATTATTTTTCATTTTGAGTTCAATATTAGTTTAGCGCTTAGAATATTAATTTGTCAAAAGAATTAGGTATGAAATAAATAGATAAATTATTGCATGCTGTAAACTACAATATTTATTGATCAATTTTTACATTGAAGAATTTCAGAAAAATAACTACTATGGTGCAAGAATCAGTAGATTGTTCAACCCTGGGCAACCGTCGGCGGTTGGCAAGTGCATACCTGAACTTGACGTACCGTAGGTGCCGTAGTAGGTAGCGTCATGCCTGCCTGAGCAGGCATCGTATTGCCACCTGCAATAAAAATAATAACAAATACTGAGTTGTTTCTAATGAACGGTTATTCGATTTTTTTTAACGCGACACTGTACCTTAATTACCATTCACGATGTAATCTTCGGCGACGAATCCACTTGTAGCAGTGGTGGTGGGAGGTGGCTTGCCACCTGGAGGTGGACCTCTAGGTGGACCTCCAGGTGGACCTCCTGGTGGTGGTGGTGGTCCTTGCTGCAAAACATTGGATATCGATAAGTCATCATCTCATGGTTATAATAATTTTCAAAAAGTAAATTTTTTCTGTTACAGGATTTTAGAATATGGAAATGACAAAATTTTAATGCAAAAAAGTAAGCTCATAAAATTTTAGTTTTCAATTTCAATAAATATTAATCTGTACTTACGGCCAAAGTCCCAACAACGAATAGAGCAGCAACCAGAAGAATCAAGAACAGCTTCATGTCTGCGAATTCTATGCTTCGACACTGAACTTGGCCTTTTTTATATTGGAAAAAGTCATAAAAAATAGCAATTTTCAATGCAAATATGTGTTAAAAGAATATATAAAAAAATATATATATATTTCGACAGGATTTCCGGTAGTTTCTAAATTGAATGTTACCCAACGTCGACGAGTACAGAAGCTTCGCATACGCCTGTTTCCAGTTAGTCGTAACTAAATTATGTGTTGATTTTATTGATATATAATTATTCTTATTTACATTCTTAGAATCAGGTGAAATGAATGGATACATTATTACATGCGACAAATTATTTATTGATTAGCCATTATGTGCAACAATTTAAAAAGAAAACTAATATAATGCAAGAATCGGCAGATTACTCAACCCATAAGAGTAAAAATCATTCGAAATACTCATTTACTTCTGAAGAGCATTACTCCATATTTGCATTATGATTGTTAGCAACAAATCCAGATGGTTGTCCAGATCCACCACTGTGTGGACATGGTGTTGTTGATTGCTACAAAATGTCGAATATTATGTATATTACATCTGCTAACGATTATAATAAGTTTAAAGAAATAAACGTCCCAATAAACCGAATTTTGAATATTGTGAATTACTTACGGCCAAGGCGCCAACGACGAATAGAGCAGCAACGAGAAGAATCAAAAACAGCTTCATGTTTGCGAATGCTATGTCTCGATATTGAATTTTTCATGTACTTTTATTGGAAAAAGTCCGGAAAAAATTTGTCACTTTGTGCATTAGTTGAACAAAACGGAGGATGAGGATTTCCTGCTATTTATAGCATTTGACGTTACACAACGTCGACGCGAGTACATAAGGCGCGGATATCCCTGCTTGCAGATTAGTCGTAATTGAATTATGCTGGCGTGTAATTGTTCTTGTTTGGATTTATTTGCACGTTTATTTTCAAGTTCAACATTATTTTTTGGATAATGGTAGTATATCGAGTAGTTTACTGATCATTTTTTCTTGACAGAAAGATTACAAATATATGTTGCCCATAATAAATTAAAGTTTTACAAGTACAATTGTAAAAGTGCACTACTTTATTTTGAACAATCAAGTTTATGGCATGAAAATCACATTTCATTTAACAAGATTAACATTTTATCATCCCTCTATTGAAAAATGCATTAACAATTTGCAATTGTTAACATTTTTGTAAAGGTCTTTAGCTCTATATGTACTCTACCGCGGACAAAGTTTTCCGAGGTAATAAAATGATTATCATTGAAGTGATTAAAAAAAACAAAGAAATTACTTAAAGTCCTTGCATACAGCTTACAGTTACATAATCAAGGACTGGCACATTCGTTTCGCAAATCCATTCCTCATTATTATTACATTAATATCACACAAAAAAAACACTTATTCATGGATATTACGCAACAATCTAATAATTCGATTATCAAACAAAGGCAGACATCCATCCAAGTCGAAACATAAAGAAGCTATCCAACGCGTAACTTCGGTAGCACAGAGTAAAAAAAAAGAAGAGTGTTGGAAAGTAACGTATTATCTCAGCAATGGAATTCGACATACTTTATCCTCGGAAATTTCCATCTCTTTTTTTTCCACCGCGGGGTGATGGTTGGTCGTTTTTGAAATGAGACAGAGACGGTAATCTCTAATTTACGCGATATGTCTTTTTCGCGTAGGGCGTCATTATGCAGATTCTTTCATGCGCCAAAATTATCATACGACACACCGTGCACTTCCTTTTGTTTCGTTTCTTTTCTGGCGAGATATGAAAGTTGCCGCGATGCTCCGTTTACCGACGTGAATAATCATTCGCTTGAAAATTCACTGCTGGATATGAATATTTATGCCTATCGTCATTCTTTTTCGCTCGCGTGAGTTTTAAAACAGCTGGAAATTCAATGTATACGATGTTATTATAGCGGCTAAGAAAAGTTAAAAAAAATTTTATGTTTAAATTTCGTCCCGGACTTTTCTTGAAAACTGTAACATTCGAGCAATAGTTTTAATTAACGAGCCCTTTTCTAACTCATTAAAACAAATAGCTCGTTAAAACTATTTCTTAAACACATCATTGTTACACTTTCGAGTTCTTTACATACTCTTTACTTGCATAAAAATATCAAACGAGTTATTATACGAAGAAGAAAGAAAGGCGACAAGCATAAACCCAAAATTACCGCGAGTAATCCAGTTCCGCGTCGCGTAATCCGCGGTGAGTCTTTCTCTCGCTCTCGGCCCCACCTATATACTCAGCGAAATTCTCGTGTGCGTACATATACATATAGAAGGGCAATCATTGCACTGCACGCAGCAGCAGTTCTTCCTTTCTCTCACAACGCTTTCTCACTCTCTTGACTTTTTGATCGTGCTCTCTTTCTCTTTCTCTGCGTTTGGCCTTGATCGGCCAGTCGCTCGCGCTCGCGGCCGATTTTCGTTGTGATTGATAAGAGTGATCAACTATTTCGCTATGGAAAGAAGGTTGGACTAGTTCTGAACGTTTATGACGTTGCAAATGAAAATGTGCCTCTTGGAAGTAAGAAATGAATGATAATTGTTGTCTAATTACAATTGCATAATAGTAGAAAGATATTTGCAAATGTAAACAGTAGCATATCCAAACGTTCGAAGCTCACAAAGGAAATTGCTATAAATTACGAGTTTACGATCATTTTACTACTTCGCTGAGTGCCGGATATACTTGTCGATGATAGTAAAACCTATACAGTGCATCGAGAATATGCTGCAAGAAATGTATATTGCACGTACATCAAATGATTTGTTAATTATATTTTAAACTATCTTAATTCATCTTAAAAATAAACAATAGTGCGTCCATCTGACGGATGACATAAGCATTCCAAATTATGAATCCAAAAGATATTCTTCAAAACAAAATCACCCGCAACAATAAAAAAAAAAATGGAATCCACAACTTTCCTAGTGTAAAACAGGTCTTAGGCGTAAGCACTAGGTCAAGCGATTCGCGCCGATAGCATCTCCTGCAAAACCGGACTCACTCATTCATTATATCCGTACACATCGCGAAGCCGGTAATTGCACACATACATACACGTGCGTTTTCATCTTGTCGCGAAGTTTTATGGCCGAGTTTTCGCCGCGTAGTATAGAAATTGATACGATTCTTTATTTAAGCGAGAGAGTCTATGGACTATACGCACAAATTAATCGCTTATCGCCGCGATTTCTCTACCGTCTTTTAGCTTAATGCCTTGCCGAGCGTAAATAGTATCGTCTGCGCTTGCTTTCTATATCTTTTACACGCAAGTGTGTGTATATGCAAGCGTTCTTTTTTTTTTCTTTGGCGAAAAGACTTATAGAGAAATTAATATTTATAGCTTAGTGGGTCGTCGATGTAATTCATGGGTTTCCTTTCGAATGGTAGAAAATTATATTTGATTGGCTGATAATTGCGTGGGAGGATATTGGGCTTTAACGATCATTGAGCAATAATTTTTCTAGAATTTCCGTGCGATCGATAATATTCTAATAAACTGTTTTTAAATTTGAAAATTGATTGTATCGATAACAAAAAATTGATTTTTTCGTATAGAGGTCAGATTAGCATGGATATCATGATTAGAAAGATTTTGAAAGAACAATTAAAAAGTAGACTCGTCATTAAAATTCATGAAATTTCATAATTAGTATAGAATTTTATAAATATTATCGGATTTGAATGTTTTATTATTGATCGTTTGAGTATTGCATGATTTTTATTATTTTTCTACAGCTTTACCGAATATCGAATATTTACTTAAAATAAATTTATAATCAATCAAAATATTCAAAATGGAACGAAGCATTTACATATTAATGATAATCAAACAACTATTCCACTTTAATAAAATAAAAATTCCCAATTATCATCTAGCAGCTAAAGTTAGAAATTAACTTCACGAAATCCTAAAGAACTCATCAGAGCATATCATCTGCTAATTAAAATACTCGCACGGAACGTAAAAATCATGAGCAACCAACAGAGTGTTTACGCATCTCAATCATCTCATTGTTTTTTCGGCGCGTGAGCTTTCCCTTTCCATGATCCTTCTTGAGCAACGTTGTTTCTTTCTCGCCGTTGGCGTTTCCCTTTTTTTTCTTTCTTTCTTTTTTTTTTATTCGCCACGGTCAAGTGCAAGTGCAGTGGGAGAGCCGTGCGAAATCGAGATTACATTGGACGCAGTCGCCGCTTGAAACCTCGATCGGACGGAGGTGTGTAGGCATGCCTGCTCGCCGACATGATACCCGGCTTCATCACGCCGCTACTTTGTCGGCTTTTTTTAATGTACAAAGGTAATTTTGTTTTTTTTTTCTGACGCTCGATTCGCGTGTTCACCTTTGTTAATTGTGCAGTGCGATGGGTGATTAATTTTATTTTTGTGAAGTGTGATTCGTCTTGTGCGGATGATTAATTTTTATATTATGAAATAATTTGAATATTTTGGCAAGTGATGAAACAAAATATAATATCCTTAAAACAAAAAAGTGGTTCGTAAAGTTTTTAATTGAAAAATACTCATAATTATTACTTAATTACAAAGACTTACTGAATGTCGAGTCTTATAGTAAGTGCGTGAAATCAACAACAAAAGTAGCTGTGACTATAATTCCAAGTCTATAATTTATGATTCAATTAGTTGGCTCACAAATGCCCGTTTTTAAACTTGACATCTTAGTCGAGACGCATTTCTTGTGAATAAAGATACGAGATCATTGAAATGCAATTTAATTTAATAAAAAATTTTCCAACAAAAAAATTGCTCAAAATTTGAAAAAAAATATGTTTTGTAATACTAATTACTATACAGTACGCGTAAAACCATTTTTTGGAGATAAAAAGTTTTTATCCTTCTAACAAAAACCAGAGAAATAATAGCTTCACTCGAACGCAAATTTCTTTATCGTAAAATTTACAGCTCCGTTTTTCAGGCAATTATAATACAATAACCCAGCTTAAATCATGAAACAATGCTTCCGACGTCAACTGACTCCAACACACCTGCTCACCTAATTCCTCAATTGGATCGCGACAGACTAAACAAAAAAAAAATAGAACGCAGCAGCTTTCGACGCTTTCATTGAAATCGTCTGCAATAAACTGCATAGCTCGCGTGTCGATCTCTCGGAGGAATAAAAAAGGATTAAAACTGACCGTTATGCAAAAGTTCCGGATTATATATTTGGAAAGCATCAATTGCCGAAGCTGAGAGTGCCGTGAAAACGAAAGCGACACAATGCATTTTTATATGTGGTAATTTTTCGGCGAGGATTTCGCGACGGTACATTTCCGCTGGCGTGAAACGAGAGAGAGAGAGAGAGTTTGCAATTTAGTGTACGTCCGACTTTAGTGTCACGTTTTATATTTTTGTTGGAAATTACTTTCTGAAATATTTTTTTACAATATTGAAGTGGAAAAGAATGCGAGTGAGTATAATCGTTTATCTGAAGAAATTTTTTCCAACGACTTTCGAGTGAATTTCGTGTAAAAAAAGTTTTACGACGAAAAAGTCAACATACGAAAAAAAAACCATTACGACAACAATAATTTTTAGCTCATTCTCAACCACAAACCGCTTGTGAGCATACGTAAGTAATCAAGGTGAAATTAATGTCTCGTTAACAAGCTCGTCTCGACGCTTTTTTTTATTCTCAGTTGAGATTTAATTGCAACGGTATGTATGGGGAATCGCAACGCTACTAATTCGAAAGCATTGGAAAGTAATTTATACGGCGAAATCATCTCACTTTCAATAATGAAACAGTATTAAACTGGCAAAAATTCATCGATTTGCCGGTTCTTGGTCAAGCGCTCTGAGTATCTGGAGCGTGAAGCTGCACTTCTCTTGTGTTTTCTCATGCGATTTTTTTTTCACGGAAAATGAATATGATTAAACATTGCTATTGATCGATCAATATTATTTTTGTAATTGAAATTAAATGTTGGTTTTTCATTATAGACATTAAAGTTAGAAAAGAAACAATATATTATCAAGAGAAGAAGTAAGCCCTTGAAGCATCTCGTACATATTGAACATAAAATTTAGTCAAACCGATGACAAAAGTAATAACTTTTACCTTAGATAAGCCATAACTTCATAGGATAGTAATGCAAAATATATATCAAAGCCATCTAGCATTAGAGAATGAAACTCAAATTCGATTAATCTTCAACGGCCTTGTATCAACATTTTCAACAGTAAAACTCAAAGCGCTAAATCACAAACATTTTTTCTACCTTACTAACCATCACGCAAAACTCGTCAATTATAAAATTAACAAAGAACGTTAATCGTCACGCACTCGAACCTTCCATTTTACGATCTTGTCTGCAAATAACCGAGCATAAAAAAATAAACTCCACTACGTCATAAAAAATAAAACCGCGCCCTTCGCCGAGTTCAACGGATTGAACGATCAATTATTCGACCTTTTTTTTTACTTCTTATACACTCTCCGCGAAAATATGTGTCGCTGCTTATACGATCGAGACACGCGAGTTGTCGTGTCGCAAGTTCAATGCTGGCGTACGTTCTTTTTTTTTTCTTCCTCTCGACTCTCTCTCTCTCTCTCTCGAGAAGCCGGAACATGTTAATCAGCGAACGATGAATTCTGTGTTGCAAAAATAGCGACTATCGGACACGGAATATCAGCCACGGGTAATTAACCGAAGAAACGTTTCACTTTTATTATTCGTCGCCAAAAAAAAGAAGGAGACAATTGACATTGTTGTATATATATCGCGCACGACTTTTCCTTTTGAATAAAGAGCGAGCGACAACAGTGTTCCGCTTGAGATGTATTGCAGGCCACTCGCAAATAAAACTCTAAACTGTTTTCTCGAATTTTTACTCGACAGGCGATTTACCGGCAAACTTCGCGCTGTTTCCCTCGGGCACGTGCCTCTTATGTTGCCCAGTCAATCTCGATCGCGACATACTTTACCAACTGTACACCAGGTAAACTCCTCTTTCGTTATGTATGCATCAGAAATCACACGGTTTATGTGTATACTCAAATGCAAAATTCGTGTGTCGTACAGGCGAAATCCAACGATACCGCAAACTATACAACCCGGCAATCCGTGTAGTCTTCGAAGGAGTAATTTCAACGCCAGCCATCCGACTGTCGTCTACATTCATGGGTACAGCGAACGCTCGCCTGGCCTCAGCGGGGCTTCCGTCAGAAATGGTGAGTGTCGTCGACGACGACGACGCGAGAGCGCGAGAAACCGAAGTAGAGTTTTGGAGAGTGAAAAGTTGGAACTTTGACGTTATTTGATTTGTTCGTTGATTTTTTTTTTGTTTTTCTTTATGCAAGTATTTGAAAGAATGATCTAGTAAGATGCTAACCGTGAATTCAAGTTCAGAGATGGTAATAATATTCAGCATGCTAAACAAATTCATCAAATAAAATAAAAACCATAAATTCACTGAAAGATAATGAGAAATCAGAATCAAAACCACCTAACGTTGGATAGAGACAACAATTTCAAAATATTTCCAAACGAAAAAAAAAATCAAAGAAATTTTTATCATCATTCACTTTTAAAACCAAATTTTTTTTTTAAACCTACACCCTCTTCTTTCCAAAACCTCCACTACCAGCATCATAACCATAAAACCCGCATATTCACGTCGATACCTCCCTCGGCACACATACACTTCCAAAAAAAAAAGAACTTTTTTTCACCCATATCACTAAATCCATTGTCTACACCCACACAGCCTATCTGTTCCGTAACAACTTTAACGTCATCCTCGTCGACTGGAGTAAAATGGCAACGATGCCGTGGTACGTCAAAGCCGTTTGGAACACTCGTATCGTCGGACCTCACATCGCTCAAACTATGAGGTGGTTAGAGTCGCTCGGTGCATTCGATTTGCGGAGGTTGCACGTCGTTGGATTTAGTCTTGGCGCCGAGGTCGCTGGATTTATGGGAAAAGCGCTGTTTCCTCAAAGGGTATTTTTTCAATTTATCTCTTCTAATCTATCGAAATAAAATACTCATGTATTTAAAATGAAAATGAAAAATTTGCAGGTAGGCCGGATAACAGGATTAGACGCCGCCTATCCGTTGTACATGGACACGGGAATGGAGGGACATCTGACTGCGAATGACGCCAATTTCGTGGACGTCATTCACACGGATGGTGGCAAACTTGGCTTCCCTATACCACTTGGACACGCGGACTTTTATCCCAACGGCGGCCGAGGCCGTCAGCCTGGTTGTGATCTGCCGAATATTCTCATGATGGGTGTTAATAGTCTTCTCAATAGAATTAGTCAGTGGAAATTTTTTTTAAATAAGCCATTTCCTCTTTTCAGATGATCGAGTAATCTGATATTCAACTTTTAATATATTTCGTCTCTCCGTTATGTCCAATATTTATCTGTAAAAATTGATGATTTCAGTAACGTGCAGTCACCAGCGCGCCTGGCGTTTCTACGCGGAATCAGTGACGAATCCATTGGGTTTCCCGGCAAGTCGATGCCCCAAGTGGCGACCGGAAATGCGAACACCATGCCAGTGGAGACCCGAGACGCTCATGGGTTACGCGGCGAATCCTCGTAGGACAGGAATGTTTTACCTCAGAACCAATGCGGATGCGCCTTATGCGACGAACATTACCGGTTACTGTTGATCGAGTGCATGAGTGATTTATACATGTGACGAATGTTGTTAATTTATTCATCCGTAATTTAGCACTGACTCTCACGCGTACTCTCTCGTTTTTTACTTTTGTATAAATTCTTTCTCTCTTTTTTTTTTTACTTTTGTATTTTTTTTACTTTTGTTTCGTAAACGAGTGATTCTTGTCACTGAGTGAAGCATTTGTGAAATAGGGAAGTCATGGAGAAAACTAGGTCAAGTTTGAAAGAAAAAATTACTTTCTAGTTTTTTTAGTTATCAATAAGCAATCGTAAAAACACTATCGTCCACCTACTCTATGTTCGAAAATGTACAGATGTAAAATCGAATTTACGAGTTTCCAAAAAAGTATTTAAAACTCAAAGAAATGAACAATCACTTCACTAAAGTATCAATAAAACAGCCGTTACCATAATCAATCGAGTGTGTTCATAATTAACAGAAATACTCGTCGTATATATCACATCCAAAAAAGGATGGATCTCGTTGTTCACTTCTTTTCGCGCGCGACCGCGCGAGAGAGAAAGTAGAGCGAAATCCGTAGACACTTTCTACGTTAAACGGACGATGAAAATGTCGATTTACACAAAAAAAAAACAAGAAGATCAACAGTGAATATTTCAGCATTCGAGGCTAAGAGTTTCACTGATTTCTTTCTCGTCTTCCGAGAGATATTATAGTCTAAAAAGTGTAAAGATAGTGCAAGTTTGTAACTTTTATATATCACGTGACTGTCGTATTTATAGCTATAACACTCGCGTCTCTTATTATAGAAAACGAAACTTTTGCAACGATGCAACCCGTTCGCTCTCGTCAATTTTTCATGCTGTTTCGCGTCATCATAGCTTATATCCTCATTGTACAAAAAAAAAACTATAAACATCTTTCACCCACGCTGAAATTCTTTCGTTCTTTCGCCTTTCATCAAGAAGAAAATGCATCTCCTCTTTTGCAACTGACGAAATCTCGCGTCGCACACTGCCGCGCTTCAATGAAAACCCAGAGCGCAAGTCAAATTTTCAATGTGCTTTTTTTTTCTTTGTAGGCAAGCGCGGTAGCTACGATGAAAGATGTATTTTTAGATAGCGCGAGTAATTACTTCTTGTCGAGCTGCCCGGGAGAATGAGCTTTTATTTGGGAAAAGAAGCGTTTATAATTTGCGGAGGATTTTCTTTTACAAACGGATTCGCGAGGCTTTTCTCGCCAAATTAGAATTGTTCGGATTTTTTATTCACATTTCTGGAATGCTTTTTGATGGCTTTATTAAAGTTTTATCAAAGTAGGATATTAAAAATTGTTATGAAATATATTTTTTCTCGCGAAATGAAATCCAATTTATCACAAAGTTTCCGTCATGTGCGTAAACTCGGTTACAACACAGAAACGAGGAACCTTCCGTGTCGTCAAAACATACGCAACTTTAATGCTTTTTCCCATAAATCCCGCGAAATTGAAATATTCAAATGAACTCTCGTGATTTCGCTCACGAACGGACATGTAAAAATCTAGCATATAACGTACGAGAGTAGGAGGGGTGACGCTGACGGACTGTTTTTTGATTAGGCAGTATATGCTGAAATGTATATATTTTTCTTTTACCTCGCGTGTATTATATATCGCAAAAAAAAAATTATCGCGCGAATTGAAATAAAATTTTTCAATCGAAGCAGCACACAAAGGCACGGATCGGTTATGAGAAAATTCTTTTTAAAAGGCGTGCGCTATTCTTCGATATCGTGGGCTTTGTTATTTCATTCCGTTTTTGTCGAGTATAATTAGGACATCGCATTATGGTGATAATTATTTTTCCATCGGGGAATTTATCTTTCGATATTATTTCCAATATAAAAGGGGCTGGTCGATTTATTTTGCCATTAAAGAAAAAAAACGAGAAAAAGAATAAATAATATAAAGCATTGACAGGCTTTATTCATTAAAAACTATTATTGCGGGGTGAATAGAATGCCAGTCGATTAACCAATAAATACCGGCGTATCGGTTATTGAGTTTATAGTCTATTGAAAGCTTCGCAATTACTCAACAAATCAATTCTGGCTATTCGTAGTTTTTAAATTCACGAGGCTTTTTTTATTGAAAAATATTATGTATTTTTGGAAAAATTCACCGGTTGTTATTCTATTCATTCAGAATGATAGTAGTTTATGAATAAATAATAGAACTTGTCAATTTAAGGCATCGGCGATGGTCTTATTTGTTTGATGCAATAAGCGATCATTCAAGATTAAAAGTCAGGAGGTATGTACATGAAAGAACCTAAGATATGAAGTAATCAGTTCTGCAAACTGCAGTCGATAAGCAACATCCATCTAAGAGGAAAAGCGTCAACTAATTTAAAAATCGAATTCGATTCTGCATGCTAACAATCCTCATTGAAACCCATATGATACATTCATTATAAACACTTCATTTACATTTGAGTTTCTAAAGCATGACACTGGCCTACCAATAGCTTATACTAAATTGAAAATAAAAAAAAAACATATCGTATCATTTTTAATTTAATTTCTTTTTACAACTGTTACTCTTCACTACCTGAAAAGAACGAATTTCCATCTCTCCCAAGAGTTTTTCTCTTCCCAAAAATTACAAATATACCACACGTCTCTGCTCTACGAATCCTAGCGAAGCGAAAAATTGAACTCTCAAAAAAAAAAAGATAGAAAAGAACGATCGTCGTATGCACGTTGAGCGTGAAAACTGCCACGAGCAGATAGACTGAAATGCCTCGGTACAACTTTTTTTTTTCATCCATTGTTTCCAGCTCTTCGTATATCCATCGCGTGCTTTGTATTATTTTTTTTTGTCCTCTCGAGAATGCATTGTTTCGATGATTATTCGCGATTAAACGCAATTGGGGCGGTGAAGTATTGTTTTCCACATCGCTCTGAGGGAATTGTGGCTTTTAGAACTCGGATGAAAAAAAAGAGTGTTCGGTATTTGTAGTGCTTTTATGCAGCGGATAGTTGCTGAACTATCTGGTTTTCTATTTTAAAGCGGCACGTAAAAAAAATCGAGAATTCGAATCGTAACGCGAATACCGAATTACAATTCCAACGTGACTTTCGTTTTAGTTTTCAAATTTCGCATTTTTTTTCATGTTGATCACATTCCTCAATCTAACTTTTTAATCTCGAAACTAATACCCTGTGAATCTCACACACATACACACCCGCGCAGGGGAAAAACTAATTTGAATCCAATTCTTACAGCAAGAAAAAAAACCAACGCCGTCATCTTACGTAAATATCCTCATTACTTTTCCTAACTCGACATAAGTTTCCCTTCACGCATCTCATCAATATTCTCCCTGCGCAAATGATAATCCGATTTTTCCTATTCCCATCTCGTCCTTGTCGATGATCTGTCTCGAAAACTTTTTTTTTCCTCCACGCGCTCGCTGTCGAAAAAATGCGCTGAGCTGTCGTAGTTGATGAGATTTTTTTTCTCTCTCTCTCTTTCTCTCGCGAAATACGTATATCCGAGATTGATGATTCTCTAATATCCATTTAAAACTCGAATGTTGTCAAGCACGCGCCGTCGCCGCCGCTGCTGTCCGTTTATCACGAAAAGTCGAGCCCGAGTGTTGTTATTGCGTCGCGCGAGCGCGTGTGGGTATAATAAATCGATCGCCATATGGAAGTAAGACATATTGCCACGATCCTGCACTCATTCAACGTGCTGTATGATATTAGATTCTTCTATATTTAGCGAGAGGCACTTTTGCTCGATATTTTTTCATCGCAACAATTTTTTTTTATTAAAAATACCCACACTGAAAAATTCCCCAATCTGGCAATTTCACTCGGAGTCGGGATCCATTTTTCTTCTAGCAAACACCTCCAGCCTAATCACCACGAATAATCGGCAAGTCAGTGCGAGAAGGGGTGCGATGGGTATCGAGAGAGAGAGTCCAGCGTGACGTTAATACAGCCATTTGCATTGGACGCTTGCCTCGGGCCGATAAGAAGCATTGCCGTAACGCACGCGATATCATCTTTGACAAACGAGCAACGATGCGTCACTTACTAAATTATCGTCATCTAGAATATATTATATTAGCTCGCGTTGCAATTAAAATTCAAAAGAATAATACCTCGAGTTGCTTTTCCATTTGCCAGCTACGCGAGAAATAGAGAAGCATAATATACAAAAAGTCGATGCGTTTACGTAAGAAGATAGTCGTTCGCGACGGCAGAAAGGCACATGTAGAAAATATATAGAACGCAGAGTAGTGCGCGAATGGTCAGTCAACTCGCGGAACTCGTCAAACATTCATGCGCGCGCGTGTGTGTGTGTCGATGATCGATCAAGTCACCGGCAAAGTATATGACTTATATGCGCTGAGCTTTTTTTTTCTGTCTTTCTTTCTTTCCGCGAATGATTGCTAAAGCCAAAGTTGACCCTTTACTCGCTCGCTCGCGGAATCTATTTATATAGAAAGTTTGCTTGATTTTTTTTTCTTCTTTCAATTCGGATTGACCTTTTTCCTTTTTTCTGTTTGAGCTAGAGAGAAAATAATAAGTTTTTTTTCGATTTAACGTTCTGAAGTATTTTTTTAAGCTGCAGTGTCTATTTTCAGATTTTTAACGAGAAAGCAATTAATCGCAATCTAAGAATCGCATTTGAGTTTGAATATTATAAAATATAACTGAGAACTGATATGTACAGTAGAGACCGATCTTTAGAAAGAAAGTATGATTATTCAGAGTCCACCTGTAGGAAGCAGGCAACAACTAACCAAAAAATATCCAAATTTTACCAGATCTAAAAATACAAAACGATATAAAATTTGAAATTTCAGCAATCAAAGAAAAAAAAACCATAAAGTAATAAAACTCGCTCGTAAATCCACCTACAACATAAATCAGACCTCAACAACAACGACAAAAAAAAAGAGTAAAGAAAATTGAGCGAGTTAATCAAAGACGACAAGCGCGAACGGAAGAGCCGCGACAGCGTCAGCGGCAAGCAGATAATCCCCGAAGGCATCCATAACCGTTATAAATGGGGAGCTGCATCGCGCTCGATAAACAGAACTGCGAGCTCGAGCCACAAGCATTTCTCGCCGACAAATGTATATAACACGCAGCGAGCTCGCGTCTTATATTCATGCGGACGTCGCGATTAGCGCGCATAAATCCCCAACAGCTATTCCGCGCGCAACTCTGGCATTTCCATTCCTCCGTCGCATAATGGAACTTACGAATGCCGAAGATTGCTCGCTCCCTTGTTTCCGAATAGTACCAATTTGCGACGAGATTGATAATTCGAAGAAGAAAAAAAAAAAATTTTTTTTTATAATTCGCGACTAATTACGCTGAACAACTGTAGCGTTTCATTTTTTAAAAGCAACATGAAGTTTCGCGACATTACAACTGTAATTACACGTTACAGCTAATTACCAAAGCGTCGCTCCAGCGTAATTACGACAAATAACACACGCGTAGGTAAAGCAATTAATCACGCGGCGCAAGGACAATCAGCACATTTACAACGGCGCGAGAAACTTTGAGCGCTGTATATTATCACAAAAACGACACACTGCATTATTAAAGTCATATAGTGGTCGTCGGTGTATATTTGTGTTGCGACATGCGCTTGTGTGTGAGTCTAGCGAGGAAGGAGAAAACGATCGATTGGCCAAAAGGGAGGGATAGAGAGTTTCTCTCTTCTATACGTGTATGACGACGACGACGACGACGACGACGACGACAACGACGACGCTGAATGGCGATCGATCGTTGTGCGGCCGACGTACTCGCCACCACGCGTGTACACGGCCATGCGCGCGAGAAAGGCGCGCGACTTACCCAATATTTCAACCGTCCAATTTGCGCGTATTGCACTGTTCTTTTTTTCTTTGTTTGAGGGAGGGAGAGCTTTTAGTTCGGAGGAGTGGAAGTAGTTGTGGATGGAAGTGGAGAGAGACAAAGAGAGTTTCGTGGAAGGTACGGGATGATTCATAAAGCTCGGTGAATCATAGGTGTATTACAATTGTTTTTTTTAGTAAATGGAAGAACTAACAAAACGATAATTTAAAAAATGCTACGAAGATAAAAATCGTGAATCATACTTGCAACTATCGAACGCCAGTACATAAATAAACGTTTGTTATCTACCGTCGACTGTCTGACGTCAATGTTTGCCACCCTGACAAATACACTCGATGAGTATAATTATTGCGTTTATCTCGATGAAAAAAAAAGAAGTGGAGGTATCGTAATAATTGATCGTTTTTTTTTTCTGTTTGCCGACTTGAGGCACTTTTCTACGTCCGACCGAACGCCGACCCTTTTCACTGTGTCTGTGTATGCATGAGATCTGACACTGTTCGTTAAGGGTGTAATTGGTGGAAATGGATTTACGGCTCTTCCATTCTGCTCGAGTATTTTTAGGGTTCCGGGGCGTTCATGTGAATTTAATTACGCGATAATAGAAAAAAAAATACATTGATATTTCTAACGTCTGAGTGTATCGAGAATATGACTATGATATATGAAAATAGTAATATATCTTATTACCACATTATCGTATCGTGTTTCAAGTCGTATCAATGTCAATCAGTCATGAAATTACATACACATGCTCCACTATAAGTACTCGCGTATCAGCCATTCCCTCGCGGGAGGAATTTTTTTTTTTTCAAATCGCCGTACTTCTGCAATCGAGCTGCTCCCGAGACATTTTTCATGCATTCCAAGGTGCCGCGCGTACACGAACTATATGTATATAAGCTTACACGCCGCTCGCGCATGGAATAACGGTTTGTTGGCCCGATAAAGAATGCGAGGCCGAGATGTTTTGTCGCGCGAGAGAGGCAGTTGCTAAATTTTTATGATTTACACGAGTTCCACTATTCTCGACGTGGGTAAATTTATGAACTCGCGGAATGTAGTTTCGAAAATATTATCCTTTTTCGGTTTTTTTTTTTGGAAATTGAACTAAAAGCCATTTGGCAGAGTTTCAAGGTTTGCTACCCACCACGACATCTTTAGAGCAGCGATCAAAAAGAATTAATCGCGACCCTTGGCTCGAGTGGTTTTCACTCTTTCTCTCTCTTGTGGAATGAAGTGTTTACGTTCGTGTTTCACCTTTCCGCAGCTGCGCAGTTTCCTTCGTAGAGCAGCAGCAGCAGCAGCCTTGGGAAACCTTGTATTCATCTCTCGCTCACTAGTTCGCCGAACAAAAAGAGCCTTGAGAACCGGGCGCTGCTTTTAAGGGTACACGGCGCGACTCGCGAGAAAGCGACGTGATTATGCGCTGTGCAAGTAAAGCGAGTATAGTGCTTTTGTAATACGTGCTGATTTCGTCATCTGGAATTGCAAGTGTGACTTGTGGATTTGTTTCTTTTATTTTTGAGATTACTTTTCAAACGTGGTTGTCGGTCGTACAATTTTTGTTCTCTATGTTTTATATGAGAAATAAAATTACTAATCGACCATAAATAAAAAATTCATGAGTACAACTATTCGAATTTTAATAATTTTATGTAAGATCAAGATCGTCATTCTGTGAGATAGCATTGTTGACTGCAATACATCTAGAGGATTGGATGTCAACTAATAAAAAATTTATAAAAACATCAGAAGTACTTCAAATATTTAAACAAATTTAAAATAAATTTTCTTTTTCCATGGAAATTTCTACACAACAAGACTGAATAAAAATGAAAAATATTGAATTACCTATAGTGAAACATCCAGATACATATCAAACATATTCAATCCTCTTATAAAATACCAAACATGAAAAAAAAAGAACCCTCAACACGAGAATCCCTTGAAACCACCCAAGAAACAAAGAAAAAGAAAAAAAAGTCATAACACTAAAGCAATCGTATATACCACGAATGCTTAATTTCAGATTCAGTGAAACAAACCGAGTGGAAAAAAAAGAAAAAGAAGAACGTACTACTACCACACGAAAAAAAAAGAAGAAAACACGAGGGCGGACAGATATCGAGAGGGATGGGCGTGACACGACCCGCTCATTCGACGAGGAGGGTGAATCTCTAAGGCTGCTTATTAAATTTATCAAGCGGATTTTGCCAAATGACACGGCGGGATACGAGAAAAAAAGGCTAATTAGGTTTTTCGTCCCTTCTATCCCTCTACGCGCGAACCCGTCAAAGTTCTATTGATGTATCGGCGACTGAATTGCCGATTGGATTCGTTGATTTGCTCGTTGCTTTTCACGTACGTTACAGTTTTTTTTTTGTTCGAAGGTGAGTTTTTGAAATCTAATGAAAGACGAGCGAGATACTAATGAGATTGAAGATGACACAGAAAAGGAATTGCGTAAGGTGACATTTATTTTGTTTCAATTAAAACGATTATTTATACAAGAGAATTGAATGTCAATATAACACGATCGAATGTCAATACTCGTTAACGTTTAGATCTTTCAGCCAATGCAAACGCAAAGCTTCATCAGAAAAAAAATCCAATTCACCATTGACACTCATCCGCAATCGGCAACTGCAAATCTAAAAATAATCGCCACTAATCAAAGACTCATCGTCAAATGGATAGTAGAGTAGACGTGATGGGTAGCCTCGGATAATTAATGGGCAGCTTTCTGACAAGATATAGAGATGGGGGGTGTGGCTCGCGTTTCTTTTTTTTTCGAGTGTAACGCACGCGATGAATAAAGAAAAAAAGACTTTTTATGGAAGCTGGTACGAGATGGTTTACTCACGCGAGACAACATTTACGACATGACATGTCGATACACACGAAAAAAAAAAACAACCACTAGGATCCTCGTTAAACCGTTCAATAATTCACGTAGGAAAGACAAAAAAAACAGATGTCACCCTCTCTTTGTCTAGTCGATCAATCGGACAGTTTGAATAATAATAATTGTTCGCGATTGCTATCGATATATATGGTTATGGGTTTTTGGGGTTGGGCTGCGTAAGATAGTATGTAGTATCGTGGTATTCACTTTCGTTTTTTTTTTTACGTTTGCGTGGATTTAATGATTTTTTTTCTGATTAGTTCGTGGTATTCGTGGGCCATGTTCAAAGCTACTCATCATTCGATTATTCGAATTACATGTCTTGTCCTCTATTTTTAATAATTAGTGTGATCGATAACTAAATATCGAATGTACAGTCTTTTAAACAGTGGTAACTTTCACCAGTATCCATCTAGTGATGGTAAACTGAAATATATCAAAATTACTTTTATCCTTCATTCCCACAGAAATAAATTTTCATTTATAACACCAACAATAACAACATTATCCGCTTTAAAACTCATATCGATAGGCAATAAAAAAAATCGCTATTTTATTATCGCAATTCAGCAAAGATATATCAACTTCATAACTTTCCAAAGAAAAATCTTATCTAAACCACGCAGACTCTAAAAAATAATCCGACACAACGAAAATAGTCGTTGCGATAGAGATATTATCCGTCTTTGATCGCGGCTATCCGCGCGAAGAATCAAAAGAGCGCCACTTGAAAAAACACGATTATTTTTGTATCGCAGCCACCCCAACACCAGAGAGAGAGAGAGAGAGGAGGGTCCTTCACTTTTAACGAGACTTCGCTGTTTATCTTTGCTCGAGATACTCGACGACGACGACGACGACGGCGAGGAGGAGGAGGGGGTGAAGAGCTTAATTCTTTTATCATACAGTAATTTTGGTTTTTTTCTCTCTCTCTCGAAACGAAGTCAATTTGTCAACACGCGAAAGAAAACAAAGTTAGATTCGAATCTTAACGCCCACTTGACGTGTCCGTCGAGGTAGATAGATCGACTTCATCACCTCGTTCAAGGTTACCCTGTAATACCTATACATTCAAGGTCTGACAATGAGTTTGCCATTTCTTTTGTGTTCGTTCGTTCGGGCTCGAATCGATATGTACACGAGAGAGAGTTTCACTATCGAAAGCACATTTTTATCTCCGATAATAATTCTCATGCTTAAAGACGACTGGCATATTATCAGGATAATTGACTCCTGCCGTACACTCTTTCCCTCGCGTTTTTTTTTTTTCCACCGTGTTCGATCTGTATTCCGACGTTTCTCTGTCAGTGGAGTTTAAGTACGTGTTTGAATAACGTGTTTGTATTGATGCATACTGTGCGTAGAGTTTCGAATTTGACGTACGGATAATGGAACGTCGCTTTTTTATTTTATCTTGTTAACTGAATAAAAAAAATAAAGCTTGTCGTGTTTACTTTTGAAAAAAAAAATTTTTTTAATAATTCAGACGTCTTAATTGTTCGGTTAAAAACTGAAGCGATTCGTTACTATTTATCCGAAATCCTTAGCTACAGATCGACTTTGTACACTGAAAATTTAATCCACGTCTGCCAAAAGCTTTTGGCATTAAAATTTCAGTTGGAGCCTGAATCTCACCTCGAGGAAAATCAATCTGTGCACGTGAGATGTCGTCGTTTGCATAATCGGAGATACGTTACGTTGTAGAAGGTGACATTGGTCAGCCTTTTAGGGCACCTCGCCAAACACACATCCCAGGCAGCTTCTGCGTATATTGTCCTTTACGTAAGATAGTTTCGTAATACCAACTACTCCCGTCCCTTTTCTCGGATAATTGAGCAATGGGAAGCCATCGCTTCCGAAGGAAATTCGGCGGGGAGAGAGAAAAAAAGCTTCTACGTCGTGTGTTTTTTTCCCGCTTCTCTCTTTCGCTTTATCGTCCGACCCGCACGCGAGCACTAAGTTAGAGGAGTATTTTTCACCTGTTTTCCTTTTTTTCTCGAGGTCGTCTGAGAGATTCTTTCTCGTTTTTGGATGGAAGATTCTTGTTTTTTTTTTTTTTTTTTTTGGATTTTGCATTTTTTTTTATGGAATGATGAGTGATTGAAACGTGAAGGAGAGATTTCGAGAAACTAAGGCAAGAAGTTTTTTTTTAAGTCGTCTAATTCCATTTTTTTCAATATCAGTGTCAACTTTTTTGCCTATCGTATTTACTATAATCATCTATCTCCTTCTAGAAAAATGAAAAAGAATTTCGCTATTTTCTATAAAAATCATTGAAGGATTTGAATATTTACTCCAAATCATTTTGTTGAAAAGTTTTTTGTTAATATTAAAATGTCTATCATTTTTTTTAAGAAATTTGTTTTTCTTTATAATATGAAAAAGCAGTAGGAATGCAATCTTACCAAAGCACGAAATTTATTACAAAAATAATTTTGCATAATAATAGAACACATTACGTGAGACCAGATAGTGAGATATGCATTGAAAGTTGTAAAATTGCACTAATGTATTCATGACAAACATCCATCTGGTGGAAATCATTAGCAACTAATAATGGTTTCTCACAATACACTTGCAACTCACTATTACTCACACGAAAATATTATCATTTTCATATCTTCAACAATTTTAAAAGCTCGCCTAATCAACTCATTATACAATTTTATTTTAAAAAAAATTACAGCCCAGAAGTAAAGAAAAAGAAGTCAAGTAACTCACGATTTTGTGATGAAGATGCTGCAACTCCCGTTCGGTGACGCGTCTCCTCGAAGCTTCACGTTGCTCGCGTCTGTACTGACTGTACTTGTAGAACAGGTACATGCCGGGGAGCGCGAGCACGACGAAGGGTTTCATGAGGCCATTGCGCGATGAGCCACGACGATTATTAGGTTCGGGTGGCTCGTCAAGGCCATCGTCCTCGTCTCTTATTATCGGCGCTGCGGCTACTGCTGGCTCCGGCGGCGCAGCTGCCGCTGATGCTGCTGCTGTCGCTGCGGCTGGCATTTTTATTCTCTTTTCTTAATTAAATCTGTCGAATAAAATAACATTTTTTTTTATTCTTGACGAAAATATTTTTTTTTTTGAAAATGTGGATGTGCGGCAAAGTTCTAGTTTTCTCAAGCGAGGGGAGAAGTTTATTCGGGTCAAAAGACACTTTAATTATGCCAGCTCGTTAGACTGGCAAAAATCCAACTTCCTTTTTCGTTGAAGTTTTTGCGAAGAAACGGAATAATTCTCCAACGTGGACAATTGTTATCAATTACAGTTTTTCCCGTAAAGCGACAAGTAGAAAAAAGCGACTATAGTCAGCCGAGGATTTTGCAATATTACAACAATTATTCATTGAATTAAGTATCTCGATAAAACTTCCTTCTTTCAAAAAAAAAAAGTGTCGCGACTGCAGTCTCTAATCAAAAGCCAAAACACCGCACTCCGATCGATGAAACTCTGGCATCGCGACCGCAAAAAATAAAAAAAAAATAAAAGAAAGAGACGGGAAGTTAAATAAATCAAGCTTGCACACAGTACATACACTGCAAACAAACACACGTTTACGATTTCTTATCTCGAGGCAGAAAGAGAGAGAGAGAGAGGAGGCCGGATAGAGATAGCTACCGTCCGACCACTCGCCGACTCGTTTCACTGGCGCGAAAGAGTATATCGACAATCGATTACACGGCTTTATCTGCAGGCTAATACACCGCTACCCGCGTTTCATTCTTTCTTTCTTTCTCTGTCTGTACTGGCTCATTTGCTATTCTTTCTCTCTCTACTTCGACACTGGGTGGTTGTTTCGCTGACTTTTATGGAGGTGTGCGTTGGCTGTGAAATTTTTGATTTTATGCGGATGATGATTTTATAGGAAATCGATGCTTATTCATATATTCAAACGTTTTGTTGGCATTTTATTATACTTTTACAATCAGTAAAAATTTTAAAAGACGAGTAAATAATTCATGATTGCTAATTTCTAATGTATTATCCCAAAACTATTCTTTTATCCGTCTTCAGCAGTTTAAAAATAAAAGAAAATGTCCACTCGAACAAAACAGACCAGTAACGCTCTACTTCAATTAGCTTTACGTAACAATTCCAAGAGAGAGAGAGAGAGAGAGAGAGAGAGAGAGAGAGAACTTAGAGTCGTTTTATCTCCATTCTTCCTCTTATTATTAATATATATCACGACGAGCGTACAGTTGACGAGCGACGGACGTCGCTCGCAACAATGAGACGTTGCGCAAGTCGTCTCTGTGCCTCAGCCAAGATTGTACGCGATTCACATGCAAACGACGTACGCGCCGCTGAAACAAAAGTAACACCGACTGAATTCACAACTTCTTTATTTATTTATTCTCTTCTGGAGCGTCAAGAAATTTGATAAATACTTTCTTTCTGTAAAGTTTTCGAAGTGAATTCGCGCGAGATGGTTTAGAGTTTTGCGTTTTCCGCTACAACGAAACAAAATGAAAAAAAAACTCAAGCTTTTCAACAATCCATCTCAATTAACAATTAATCCAGCCCACAAAACTCCACTCGAAGAAAAAAAAAAGGAACTCTTACAATTCCTCAGCCACTCACGCGCGCGTGCGCGCACACGCTCACCGGAAAAAAAAAGAATAAAAGCAAGCCTCTAACAATCAAATAGCCGTGCATAAACGGCGCAGACCAATTGCAGTTCGTTGCACCGTTAAATCTATATTTAGCCTCGTCTGGCCTATTCTTAACCGTCCGGCTGCTTCGCTCTAGAAATATACATGTGGCTATATAGTCGCGTTGTGTTGCTGCGCGCTGAGGGTGGTGGTGGTGGTGGTACGGTAAGCGCACTTGGCGATATCGCGTGCATGAGAAGCGCGCCGTGGCTTTTCACACGAAGCTTATGGAAGTGAGAGAATGCAATTTTGCTTCTTCTGTGAGTGACGTCAGGTTTGGTTTTATGGAGAGTTTGGATTTTTTAATTTTTTTTTCCGTTGTGAGAGATTTTTGAGTTAGTGGTGAGTCATCTGGACTGTTATAGGTTTATTTTGTGTGGGTGGCTTTGTTGTTTTGGCTTAGTCACCTGTACTACGTTTCATGCACGTAGCTTTGTGAGTCAAAGGTGGTTTATAGCACGAACGTTATGTTGTTTACACTGAACTGCGAGAGTTTACTTAATGCTTTGTATTTACATGACCTGATAGTTTTTTATCATTAAAATTATCAATATTACATGACCTTGTAGTTTTTTCATTAAAATTATCACTATTAGATAATGACAAAGTTATATACATTAAAAAATGTAAATTTTTTTCATTTTTATTTAGCTTTAATTTTTGAAATAGTACTTTCTGAAACTCGCTCAAGAAAGTATTTCACCCAATGAATTAAAGTTTTCGCAAAAAGCGACATGTTACGACAGTTATACTTTACGAGATTCCAATTTAACGCGATTTTAAAGTTTTTACGACGCGACTTACGGCAAACGCATACCAGTTGAGCAAAAATTATCGGCGTGGGAGCAACAATAAACCAAACGAGTTTCAGCGAAGTTGAAGTTGCGCGCAATCACGCGGCAATCGGAAAACAATTAAAGTAGTTTCGGATAATTAAAGAAAAGTTGGCTGAAATTGCACTTTTGAAATTTTTTTGATAGTTTGCCGTGCGAGTATTTGATCGGGGTCAGAAATTGATCGCGTAAAGCTTTCCTTTGTACGATATTCAACGTGAAAATTCACATATATGAAAGACAATACTAAACAATGGAGAAATATTGATTGGTAATCGAGTATTTGTTGAATATTCAAGGAATACTCCATTTTCGAAAACGAAAATTTTCACCCATTGTAATCGCGAATAAACAGACAATACGCAACTAGCTGACGTTCGATCTTCTCGCTTATAAATTTTTCATACGTTTCTTCTTCGTAGATTTCACTCCGATAATATTAAAACAAAATTTTTTTCTTTTGCTCACACGCGCTCGATGACCTCGATAGACTATATACACCCAGGCCTATTACTCCTTATCGGTGAGATTTAAAACGCGGTAAAAATAGGCGTCTGCGACTTTTCAGCCTTCGCTTATTCCACGCACTCTCTTTCTCTCCGCACGTGTCCGTGAATTTTAACTGTCGTAGAGCAGAAGGGTTATTTTCTACAAGGAGATGTGTTTGCGCGCGATCGAGTGGATGATTGAGCAGCGATTATAGAGAAGAGAAGCGTAATTTCGAAGGAGGTTTCTAAATGGCTTTTAATTTTTTTTTTTCTTTCTTTGTTGATTGATAGGTTTGGTGATAGAAAGAGTTATGATTGATGACGATGGAGAGACTTTCAATCTTGAAAGAAGATAAATTTTACCAAAAAAAAATTCGAAAAAAAAACTCAGCGTTTCACAAAATTTTGAAACGTTCGCGAGAAAACAAAAGCGCACAAATAAAACTGGCAAACAAAAACGATGCAATTACGAAAATGCGCGCGCGCAAAAGAAATATAAGAGAAAAACCAATATACACAGCCAAGCGTTAGTTTATTTTTACAAGTCTATTTGCACAATACACGAGCTATAAGATTTTTTATCCTTCACATATATCCCCATCGATTCGTCAATCAATTGGCTTATAGTTTCGGGCCCCAACAGAGCACGATCGCCTCTCGCCGCCTTGACACATCGACACGAAGGACATGTAAGTTTTCTCTTTCTCTCTCGCGTGTGTGTTCACCGAAGAAAACTTTTTCTTTAAAAAAAAAAAATAAAAAAAACAGCCACCACTCCGCGTGCGACAGGACAATTATATTGGACTCTTTTTTTGTGTGTCTTATATTGACGTCAGATGCATGCTACGCGGATATTCAATCTGCTCGAGTATATCGGCATATCGAGTGCTATTGTTTATTGGCGTGTGCTTGATGTGCTTTCTAGCTTAAAATAGAACCGCTTTCTTTTTTATTTTTCGTGTAACGGTTGTCTATGTGTGTGTGTATGTTACCAGAAATTCGTTCACAGTGACGTTTCGTGCGAATGCTTGATTTTCTTTTTATTTATTCTATCGTGGAACGTATATTTAAACGAATTAATTTGCACACCGAGGGTGTACAATGAAATTCAATTTAAATTTTTATAAAGAGAGTCGACCTTTGCTTTTCGCCTAGGATGGAAAATGTTTGTGGAGTAAAGTGGAACTCTTCAGAATAAATATGATTACTCGGAGAATGAAACAGTTTATCTTCCCAAACCAATTTACCACGAATACACAAGAAATGCATACAAAAAACTAAAATGTATATTCAACGAAAGGTGTCTTTCTCGGGTACAAAACGTACGTCGTAATGAAAAACTTTCAATCTGCGCGCAAATGTCACATATCTACCCTAGCAGTATCTACAAAATCCAGCATCAAAACCAACTACGCCCTTTGATGTTTTTCGCGCTTCGTTTGACAAGAGGATAAAGCTACATCTATCCGACAGAGTTTAATTATCCTTCCCTTCCCCGAAAAAAAAGAAGAAATGTTTTAATTAAAACCGCCTTTTTTTTACCAACCGCGCTAATGAAAATTTCTTTTGTTTCCGAAATTCCGCGCACCTGTAAACGTGCTGGCGTCGAAAAGACGAAGACGACGACGACGACGACAAAGCGACGGAGATAATTGCAAGCGTTTCCGCGGAGAGAGAGAGTGCATTTGCATTATCGACTGCTCGAGATGATGTGAGCTTTGCCGCGGGGGAGCCATTCTGGTTTCCCCTTTATCTCCGTGTGTGTGTTTAAGTTTATGTGGATAGATTTTTATCGATAGGAATGTTGTGTTATCGCTTTTTTTTTCTCTCTTTCTCTCTTGCACATACACCACGTGTGCGAAAGTATAGCGATGATGGATGACACACAGGCGTTTCTCTCTCTTAAGCGTTGTGGCGCGTTTTCTACTCGATTATTCACACTTCATTTATCATTGCTGCGCTCGACTTGCCGACCTCTGCTTATCATAATAGGTCTTTTTTTTTTCTTTTCGGGGGAATCTCGTGTGTCATGGGCAGTATAGTGCGTCCTAATTTTTTTTTCTTTATCGTATCACGGGGATATACGAGGAAATTAGCTACGACTGTGACAGCGCGTACATCCTTTGCTCTCGAAAGCTCGTTTTCACTTGATTATTAAATCCTTTTTCCTTTGCGTGCTTATACGGTTTGCGTTTGTATTCTTTGTTCGTCGAGTTTTCGTTATTTTTTTTTTTCAGCGACGAATGTCATTCAAATATAATGAAATTTTATTTACAAAGGAGTTACTTGATCGAAATTGAAATCGAGTATTTCGTCGGGTAGTGGAAAAAAAATCCCACCTCCAATAAGAAAAAATACATCCATTTTTTCCATTGAAAATTACATTTAAAAAGTGGATGTGTGTTTTCTTATTGGAGGTGGGATTTTTTTTCCACTGACCCGA
>JAWWMK010000040.1:15894991-15970853 GCA_035047105.1 Galeopsomyia nigrocyanea
AGAGAGAGAGAGAGAGAGAGAGAGAGAGAGAGAGAGAGAGAGAGAGAGAGAGAGAGAGAGAGAGAGAGAGGAAAAAAGTCCATATCACCGACGAGAGCGAGTGAGAAAGAAAGAGAGAGAGAGAGAGAGAGAGAGAGAGAACGAAAGAGACGAGACGAGAGCGAATGAGATATATAGGAAAGAAGGGGCTGCTGCTGCTTGTCGCGAGCGAGCGCTTTATAGGGTGTCCCGCGCCGTCTAGACGATTCGTAAGATATGATCTTTTGAATCGTAATGTATCGTTTTAATAAAACCGAGTGCAGGCCTCGAGAGAGAGAGAGAGAGAGAGAGAGACAAGCTTTTGCCTTTTATTCGACGAGGTGTGTACGACCACTGATCGACGGTGGCTATACACAGACACTTATATGCAGGTGCGTCTTCTTGTTTTTTCCGGTAGCTTTTGGACGCCCCCCCCCCCCTGCCCGACTTCGATTACCCGTGACTTTTTCGAATGTACGAAGTAAAAAAACTTTTGAGTTACAGGCCCTCGATAATGATTTTACTTTTTTTTTTTCTCTCACTGCCGAAATATTTTAGGGTAATGTTTAGTGGCTTTAAAAGACTGAAAAATTAACAACCATTTTTCAATTAATCATTTCAGGTTTCTTAGCCTAATTTCATCGTCAAGTAGGTGATGTTCTATGAAATTATTTGAGAGCTCGCATAATTTTTTTTTACTATAGGCTATTATGAAAATTGCCTTTTATGAGTCATTCTTTCTTACATATGCCGTTTGGATGTCTACCAAAATTTTAAGAATGAGTATCAAACCTAACGGCTCTTAGACACCTGTGTGATGTAGGATTGTGCTAATCATTTTAAAAAAACCGCAAATGGAATTTCCGTTAGATTTGAAAGTGAAAGTATGAATCTCTAATATTTCATAGAAGACGCATTGTCGATCAAATATGGTACAAGGCCATGAAAGTGTTGCAATGTCAACTTTTTATAGGAATAAGAACATTATCTAAACGAAGTAAAAAATGTTAATTTGTTTCAAGTTACACATATTTTAGCGATTAATAGTTAAATTCGTAATATCTACTATTTATTATCTTAATGTAAACATGGTAACAAATTAATCACAGTATTCATTGAACCTGAATTAATTACTTGATTAATTTTTTTGCGAAAACCTGTTATCTAATATGATGCAATAAACGTAACACTGATTGTGAGCCACATAATCGACAAATGACTCAACAAGGGAAAGCAGAGTCATTCAGAAATTGGGGGCTGCGCCGTCTGGCTCACGAGACTCCATAAATTTTGCCACTCGCAGGTCTGGACGTGTGTACACGCTCGAACTGGGTTAGAGAATCTTGGAAACCTGTCGACGTCTATCTATTAATACGTGGGCCAACTCGATTTGTAAACCAGTGGTCCAATGTCGACGACCGCCTCTCGACTGGATTTTCGGCTTTAATCATAGCGCATTCGGTGAATCATCAATGGACAAATGATTGATGTTTTCGCGCGAATGCGGTTTTGAAATAATGTAACGATTGACGTAACGATTTTTGGAAATCGACTATATATGCACCGTTAGGACCGGTAAAAAAAATTATCTCTTGTCGGATTATTCAAGATTTACAGTGCTTGCGTATTCTGTGTTGTAGATGAGTTCTTTTGTTATTATAGTAGTTAAAACTGCAATTATTCAAGATTTACAGTGATTGCGTATTTTATCATTTATAGATAAGTTTTTTTGTTCTAGTAGTCAAAATCGCTGTGCATTCATATCAGCGCGTCAATATAAAATTAAGCGTATGATAAAATATCATGAAATTTTGTATTTTTTGTTAATATTTTTTTAATCTTTAGTCCCATAATCTTCACAAAAATTACTTTAAAAAATAAATACACAACTGATATATTTGTATTTTTTGTATTTATTTCCCGCGTAAAAATGAAAACGTTGGTCTTAAATTTATCCCAAGTTTATGTTTCAGACACATTTGGCAAAACTTTGCTAATAAGACTTTTCCAAATTTCGAGCGCAAAGCAATTCAAGCAATCAAACTTTGGGAAAACTATATTCAAACTTGGGTAAAGTTTGGGCAAAATTTTGTACAACATTCCTCTAGAGATTCCGATTTGACAAAAATCTGTTCTTAATTTAGTCGCGTTTGGGGTAAATTTGGACAAGTTTACTAAAGTTTATACTTCATGTTGAAAAAATTTTTTCAAACTTACTTTGCCAAAATTTTTTGCTGTTCAATGTTTGGCAAAAGTTGCCGCAAGTTCATGTTCAGCAAAGTTGACCTCAAGTTTGGACAACTTTTGTCAAACTTGACGAGGAAAATTCTTAATCAAGTTCGGCAAAGTTGACCACAAGTTTGAACAATTTTTGACAAACTTGACGAGGAAAATTCTGAATCAAGTTCAGCAAAGCTGACCGCAACTTTTGACAACTTGGCTAAACTTCCGTAGGATTTGACGTTTGTTACTAGTTTAGTTAGCAAAATTACTTATGGTGAACTTACAATGACGATGCTCTTGTCGAAACTTTTCAGAAACTTGAAGATTTTTAGGTTATAGACTTATTTCGACCGCGATTTTGTAAGAAAAATAAATCCTGATATATATTCTACTTATCTGATAGGAATTCTGCATTTTCTGCCAGGTCTCAGCTTCACGAAAAACACATCGAAAATTCTCTCTCTACTCACAAATGATCATGCGATTTTTCAATTTTTTTACGTCGTCGTTAAAGACGATCAACAGGTGTTTGGTAACCGAACATGATCGTCTTTGACGACGACGTAAACAAATTTAAAAATCGGATGATCGTCTGTGAGTAGAGAGAGAGAATTTTCGATGTGTTTTTCGTGAAGCTGAGACCTGGCAGAAAATGCAAAATTCCTGCTCAGATAAGTAGAATAATATATACCAGGATTTATTTTTCTTACAAAATCGCGGTCGAAATAATTTTTTGGTATGTTAAAATTGACTAAATGCATCAGTGAAAAATTCATAACCTTACTTGACTTCGCATTGGTTGCATAGATATCCAAAAAAAATGTTTAAACAATACAATTATTTATCGGGAAAAAATAAATTTTGCACGGCTCATATAGTAACCATTTTAACTTTGTGTGAAATTTTGGTTAAAGTGGCTCCACCAGGAATGGTTCATGAAAAGGCATTGGCGATTTCGTTCGACACGGTTTTTACAATGTAAACTTGTTTTTACCAGATTAAGCTGGACTTTAGATTAGACAATTTTTTTGGATGCTCATTGAAAATATCTGAATCAGTCCAGTTTCCTTCTGTTTTTTTTTAATACGCCAACATGAGCGTAGCTTCCTTTTTTATTTATTATAATCCTGAACATTTTTTCGAATTCGACGTGCAAATAATAGTGGTTCAATAAAGTATAAAGATATAAAACCCGTATGAAGTAGGTCAAGGGCGGAAAGATATAAGAAGAGTATGTGTTTGTAATAAATGGTGGGAATTTGTGTCTGGCTTGATCTCTATCATCCACAAAATTCGTCTTTTTCTTCTCCTTCATCCCTCGAGTATAAAAAAAAAGTAACAAGATTCCAGTCAAGAACAGTGTTCGTCACAAACATTTTCATCGACCTATCTGTGCTCTAAATCTAAGGTGCACGCGAAAAGATTTAAATTCCCCGCGTACTCTACCTCGATGTAAACTATACGTCAAAGCTTATCACTTTAGTTTTGTTTTCAATCGACCAATGCGCCGACCAACACAAACGTCACGAGAGAAAGAAAAATGGCCAAAGCCGCACAAGCAAAAGATTATTAAGCGATTTACTTGTGGCTATTTTAGATATTCCCTCGATTGGCAAGAGAATCCATACGAAAGAAACCATCAGGTTATGCCAAGGTCCATAGCTCATAAATAATTCGCCGGCGAATCACGACGGCGTCTAGCGCGTGCAACATCGCACGTGCGTAAGAGCACTTGGAAGCAAAATGTATGTCGACGACGAGTATGCGAGTATGCGGAAGGATTTTGCTGAAAAATTCAAATGGCCCCGCGGCGAAAAATTCTGTATCATCTCTTCAAAAGGCGCGCTTCCCCGGCGGCTGCCGCGTAGGAATCCAGAATTCATTTGGCCGGCTTTGTATAGCGGGAAAAGTGCCGCTTTTATTTCCGCGTCGTAACAGTTGCCCTTTCCAGGCTTCCCGTATATATGTACACGCTCGCTCTGGCTATCTGCTGCCCTTATCTTATCTCGTATTGTCCGGGGCGGCGCGCGTCTTTCAAGTTCCGCTTTGAGTTCTATTAGCTATTACCTTATACAATTCGCTTCGTTTATATTTGAATGGGAAATGCTTTTTTAGTTGAATACGTTGGTTCGTGCAAAAAGGGAGTGCTTTGGACGATAGTTTGATTTTTAATAGAGGTAGAACTGACTGAATTTTAAGAGTAAATAAACCCGTAGTGATTTTCTTTTTTACAATAGAAACCCTCCAATTAAACTTTTAAAAATAAACTTTAGTTTAACTATGAAAAAAGTACGAGACACTTATGTTTACTATCAATTTCAAAAAGCTTGAAGTTTATATTGCAATTTCATGTTGAATTGTAGTATAACTTCTTTCATTGAAGTTAATGTACATCGCATTGAGATGTGACTTATGTAGATCATTTATGGCCTTTATAAATGTCCTTCAAAGATTGTATCTAGAAGTACGTGCATAAAACTTTCGCCTTGTGAAGGAACAAGTGTTTTTTATTACACTCTGTCGATTTTAAATTTCAATTTCAAGAAAAAAATTGTCTACTTTTGAATGAAATTTCAATTGCAAGGTTGCAGAATATTGCACGCACTTTATACATTAATAACACCTATCATGGTTAGCAATTAAAAACTGTCTATTTTTGTAATTCACCTTGAATTTCAAAGGAATTTATTTGGGATAATTAAAATGAAAAATAGGAAAAAATGTAGGAAGATAATTTTTTCAAATTATCCTCCACATTACGAAATAACCCTTTGGAGCATTTTTTGCTAATAAAAATATCAGAATGCAAGCTTAAAAAAATTTTTGAAATCGACACAAATTTAACTACTACTATCCTTCGAAAAAGTAAAAAAAAAACTATCCAGGTAAAAAAGAAAATTGTTTTTTTTTTCTCCGCGTATACACTCGAGCCTGCTTGAATATTCTAACGCTCCGAAATCGATTTTCTAAAGAAATTGACTTTAAGGCCTGCTTTAAACAATCTGCATACCCTCTACAAAGCGATTATTCAAATTTGCCATGGATCCCGAACGAAACGGGGGGGAACCCTTTAGAAAAACTCGTGAGCCAATTAGGATTTTCCGCTGTTCTCTTTTGCAAAAGCCCAGCGTAGAGCAAAAAGCGGCGCGACTTAGAATTTAGCGGAGAGCGCACCTGGCATCGTTTCGCGCACGGGCAATCAGCAAAAAAGCAATTGCAGAGGGCCTCTCTCTCTCTCGCTCTCTCGCTCTCTCGGGCCAAAGGAGTATTCAAATTTATTTAACGAGTCTCTCGCTCTCTCGAAGGGATCTCTCTTTCTTTCTCTCTCTCTTTCTGCTGCTTAATGACGAACTGCATAAGAAAGCAGCAACAAGTGACGTCGCGCGGCCGCAATTTGCCGCTCGTAAAACACATGCGCGCGCGCGTGCAATTTGACCTAAAAGATCCAACGCGAGCAGAGCGACTGTATACACTAACATGCGTTATGTGGGCTGACGTCATGTCTGCGGCTATCGGCCGAGAGAGACAATCTGGCGTCTAGACGTACCGAAATAAATAATGCCGCTAATCTCTCTCTCGGCGAATCAAATTGTTGTTTGGTACGTGTACTCCGCGCAGTGGGCGCCTCTCTGATTGCACTACACCGCGTGTGCACAAACGAGCCTCATAGACGCGTGTGCACCTCGTTATCTCTCGTTTAGCAATGTCGAGAGGGTTGACTATACACGACGATTGATTGCTGGCATGTGTTTTTTTTTTCGTTCTAAAGGAAGTGTAATTCACTGGAAATTTTTGTTGTTGGCGAGTAGGAACCGCTATTCTCGTTACAACTAATTCTTATTGACGATCTGATGTCATATACGGGTAAGATCGTTGTGTGATTCAGTGCGAAAAGTAGTTGTTCATTTAAAAAAGATAGAAAAATTATTTTGACAGTTTGTGCGTCAGATAAGTATCTGAATATTTTTTTTAGAATGAGTCAGATAAGCGAAAGGATTAAATTATTATTTTCATATTTTTAGATAAAATAAAAAAAAGAATATTAATGTTAAAAGTATTTTTGGCTTTACTATGCGTTCCCATTATTTTTTTAAACCTTATTAGATTCCACGATGACCAACTTTCTCATGGCGTTTGACGCAAATAGTAATACAATATTTTTACTTTCGCTCTCACCCTTTTTTCCTGATGCATCCGCAAGCCGTAGTTGTAATAATCTTTTCATTGTAGCATTCGATTTCGGGGATCGATTTCAGAATATCCTCGATCGATCGGTTCCCCGAGCGCAGTCAAATCTTCCTCTCTCGAGCTATTCTATGCATCTCCAGTTACGAAAGTCGATTTGTTCGGAGGCGCGGACAGCGATATCCGCGAGAAATTTGAGACTTTTTTTCTTGGCTACTGTATTGCCACCAAGTGCATCGATATCCAAAAGGCTCTCAAAATGTTTTCGGTAACCACAATCTGCTTAAAGAGACAGTTTGTGTAGAGCCCTGGAAATAAAAAATGACGAGCAGGTTATTTAAGGAAATTGCGCAGCATTAAATTGAAGTACGCGAATGGCTATTTTGCTTTTGATTTCTTTATGCTTATTAAAATAACGCAATGTTTAGAACGATGAATAGTTTTATTTTCAATGATGCGTGAATAATTATTTTTCAAATTAACATCGTTTCCTGCTAAACTTTCATTTTTTCCCCCAGCTATCGCATCGAATCTGTAGCCACGAGTGAATCTTCTCGAAAGCCTTAAAAATATACAATTTAGAATGCAGCAAACAATCGTTAATTTCGAAGGTTATCCCACCCACAATCCACAAAAGTTCGACGCTCCTGTCTACCGCGCTCGATCGCGTCGATAATTATCGAGGCATCGGATCTTGCCACAGGAAATTCGTACGGACGCGTCGCTCGTTTTGCCGTACTGCGCTGCCCACCCACGCTGATTATGCGGCAAATCCAAACGCCGATCGGAATTGTAAAGAGCGCGCGCGCGCGACGAGAGTACGTAGAAAATAAATTATTGAAAATTCCGAGACGCTGCTCGTGTGATGCAATTTGCATTGTAATACGCCCCCGAGGGTCGCCGTCGTCGTCTTCGTCGTTTTTCTTTCTTTCTTGTTTTTGCGAGAGAGAGACTAGACGCGAATGTGTAATTTATGGTCGCGCTATAGTTGCGCAATTGCGCCGTCGGCACTCCCACGCGCGCCCCGAGAGATCGCTAGACGAGATGCATGTGATTTTTCTCTATTCGCGCGTGCTTGTTTTGACATCGCACCATTACTCCCCATGGCAGACGGACCGCGCGAGCTTTTATCGTATATACTTGGTTCGCGCATGCTTGCGCGCTGTGATTTGTAGTTTTGGCGTGGTATTTAGCATTGTATATTCGTAGAAGATTAAGAAGAAATATATCAATTTTATATTGAAAACTTAATAAAATTATAACGAAAATATGAAACTGAAAGAACGTACTTACTTACAATGGATTTCAAAAATATAATCACAATATTTAAAAAAATGAACAGATATCATTTGTTGACGCCCGTATACAAATGTTTTAAATTTTATTGAATGGTCCTTCAAAAAAAGATAATTTTTCACTGAATGCTTTTTTGAATCATTTTTATTCTAATATACTTTGAACAATACGTAAAGGCATCAATTTATTTAAAGTTTTCACCCAATCATTAAGGGTTACTATATATTAGAAAATAAAATTAAAATAAAAAAATACTACATAAAAAAAGAGCATAATAAAAGAATCCCATTATTTTTAGTGTTTCACGTGCAAAAAAAAGGTGATTGAAATTTAAAACGCAAAGTATAAAACAAACTCGCCGCCTGTTTTTTTTCATTTTTTTTTACTGGAAGATAAAAATCAAGATAAAATTTTTTAGAGAAGCTCTTAATTTTTTGGAAATTCCGATAATTTTTCAACACGGAAAGTTATAGAATAACAAAATTTTCTCATGTAATGAAACTGGCTCCATGGTGATGCTTTTTTCAAGTACCTCTAAGAGAAACAATAAGATTAAAAAAGTATTCTATTTAATAAATTTGTGTTCAAAATTCTATTAATCTTCATATAGTTCATCAAAAATTATATGACAAATTCTGAAAAAAATAAAATAAAAAAGCTTGACAGGGGCAGAACATAAAAAAAAAATGACTTGACTGCCTTATGATTTTCTCACCGAATTGCCCAAGAAATAAACCGCGAAGCGCCCGAAAGAACAATGCGCACCTATTCGTCGCCGAAGAAGTCGTCTTTTTTTCATAGTCACGGAAACCTACATTCTTCGCCATTGAAACACTCGGCAACGAACAAACAAAGCGTTGACACAATGGCTGAAGAGTTAAAAATCCAAAAAAACAACAACATGCCGAGATTTTGCGGTAACAGATCATCCGGTGCATCTGCCCCATATCGCATCAACAAAGCCAATTCCACACAAACATATCGTGGTAAGAGAAAAGAGAGTGAGTGAGTCGCAGCTTCCTTCTCTTTCATTCGCGCGCGAATCATCGTCGACATGACGAGTGAGCGAGATTATATATATCCGAAGCAGGAAATTCCAGTGGGCGAAGGTCGAAGGTTGCTGTAATTATTATCCGTGCGCTGGATTAAAAAAAAATGAATGAGTTGCATACCTGAGCGACGTTGGATTTCACGGAACTGTACGCCCGCAGACGTCGCCCAGACGATCGAGGGGGACACGATGACGACGACGACGCGGCTGATTCCTGGGAAAGGAGGCGCGCGCCGCAAATCATTCAACGCGGGGCGCGCGCGCGACTTCACGATGCCTATTGCGTGTTTCACTGAATTAACCTGCGGTCGTTTACTGAATTAGTCGATGTCTTAATGGCTATAGACGCTGCCTTTTTTTACCTCTTACTTATTTATTAAAAATTAATAATATACTGGATGGTCTCTTGAAATTTCCTACTGATAGTTTTAATTGGTATCGGCAGTGGAACCAGTGAATCAGTGATTTTTCGCATAATTTCTATAAATTTAGTACAATAAATCATTGGTACTAGCAATTTTCGTTCAACAGAATGGATACGCCATCTGTCTGGACAAGTGGATTTATTGATTCAGAGAATTAAATTATCTATCAAAAACAGTATCACAGGGAATAGTAAAATTTTTATAAAAGCAATTATATTAATGAAACAAAAAAAAAATACTGCTAAAAGATAGGTATCTACATATGTTAGAAAGATGAATAATCAGTTTTTGTAAATAGTATATATCTTATAAACAGTCTATATTGGTTCTTCTGTTGATAAGTTTCAGAGCATGTTTCTGGAGTACAGTACATTGTGCAAAGAGCGCGAAAAGGTTTTATTTATCTAATTATTTTGCAAAAAAAAAAACACTTTGACCTAAATTACAGAATGTATTTTAACTTACGAAAGTTGAAAACAAGCTTGATAAGCTGCATAAAAGAATTATAAATCAAGTGATGGAACCATGGAATGTGTTAACCCCATGTGGTCGAATAAAAAGTTTTTGTAGCCATAATAAATTTTATTATTTTTGTTTGATTTAACATCACTATGGCAAAAATTTCTATGCATAACATGAATTTTAAGAGGAATATTTGAAGTTACATAAAATCTGTATAAAACTTATAGATATAAAATCTATCGTGGTTATTGAATAAGTACCTTCATTATACTCAAGAAAATCAAACTTAAATATGAATATACTTAAATTAGTGAGATGCAGCCGACTCAGAATAATCCAAAAAGCGTATTATATTACATGATTTATGACTCATGACAAACATAATTAAGTAAAAAAAACGAGTTACCATGCTACCGTTCTAATAATTTTTCTTGCACCTTAAAAATAAAGCATGCTGCTGCTGCCGGGCGCGCTACGTTGTTGATCGTAAAAAACGTGGCTCGCGTGACGGTCTACCTCAAATGACGTGGTCGTCTCGCATCTCTCAGACAGCATCTCGCCGTGGAGCTCGAGGCTACTGTGCTGCATCTTACGCAAATGGCGCGTCTGTCAAAATACGAAGAAAAAAAAAGAAAGAAAGTAAAAAAGAAGAAGCGTGCAGAGATGGCCCAAGGGCTAATTAATCGCTGGCTGATCGAGCGAGACTTAGCCACTGCTGCTGCTGCAGGCGCGTATGCACATAAAAACACGAAGTAAGAGCAAAATAAATCTCGCGAAAGAGAGTGAGAGAGAGAGAGAGAGAGAGAGAAAGAGGGAAGGCGCGTTGCATATAAAAAAGGGCGGGCCTCGCTGCGTTGGCTACTGGCCGTGGAAAAGAATTAAAAAATCCGAGACACCTTTCCGGGTATCGCGTGCGATGGAGATTTTTGCTGGCGTGCGCGCGCGTAATTCCGGATGAGAAAGGGGGAGGAGTTGAGACGTAAAAAGAGAGCGAGATAACGGCCAGAGAAAATGGAGATGAAGTGGACGCTATACTCTGATGCTGATGATGCTGCTGCTGCTGCTACTGCTGCTGCTACTGATGATGATGATGATACGCCGCAGACAACCGTGCGCGCTAAGATTGTGCGTGCTGCCCAGTGTTGCTTACCGACAAGAAGAATTTTTTGGCTTCGGGTGTGATGTGCACCGTCTGCTCCAAATTAAGAAAAAAAGTGCATTATTGAAGGTGACCAACTCGTTGAGATGTGAGATGAGTTTTCCTCGAGGCTTAAATTACTTTTTAATTACCAGATACATTATGATTTTTTTATTATTAAGCATCGTTTCATAACTTTGTAATATGGTAATTGGGTCTTTACAATCTGTGGATGTTCAAATCAGTTGGTCTTATGCATGCCTTTAAAATGACAATAAATGTATCATCAAAATTTGCAATTGCTTTCTTGTATTTGGAAGATGAGTCTACCCTTTCAGGTAATACAACTTTTTAAAACAATTCTAATGAAGTAAGATATAGTGTGATACCTTTATTTTATGAATATAAAAACTTTTAATATTAATAGCAATTAATGAACTTTAATCAGCCCACAATCAAACACGTTTGAAATCGTCATCACAAAAAGACGTAAATGAATTTGTTTCGTAACTGAGTGAATCAACAAGCCATTGATGAAAAAGGAGGCTGAAGGTGTAAAAAGATACAAGGCTGGTCGCGGCGGAGATAAGCCGTCGAAAATGGAGATGAAGAGGAAGAGCGCGCCAGACGAGGAAAAAGCGCAAAAATACAAGAAAAATACGAGATGACTAGCTGCTGGCTTTGCTATATCTGCGAAGATGTTGATGATGAGCGAGAAGAGATGGAGAGACGAGATAAATGATGCTTGAGGGCTTTCTCAATTTTTCGCTGTAGCTGCCTTGCCGCCGCTGGCCGTTGGGGTTTAACGTTTCCGTCGTGCACGCCAACTTCCGCGAGTCGTGTTGCCCCCTGAGAAAGTGGGGAGAAATTCGGTCGAGCGCCTGGCGAGAATCCAGTAAAAAGTGATGCTGACCTAGCCCAGACGCGCGATTCGATTCTATATATTGCGCTCAGATGCCTCTTTCCGAGTTACCAGCACCAAGGCTGGATTCTCCTATTTTTTTTCTTTTCTTTTGTCATCGTTTAGGGCAATTTCGACTCTTATCTTATATGTAGCAATTATGTTTTCCAAGCGGCTTGAATATAAAAATTTTATTTTTAATAATTTGAGGTGAACTAACAACTTTAGAGCTTTTCCTTGCGAATCGAAAAGAATTCACATTAATGAGTTTTTAAAAATCAATAGCCACTTGTTTTTTATATGTTAAATGTTCGAAAATCTAAATTACTTTTGAGGAGCGTTATCTATTTTAGTGGTTTTCAACTACTTTATAACATTTAAAAAAATGAAATATTATATGTAATTAAGGAGCCCAACCATAATTAAACACTGGGAATCCGTAGTTTTGTTTTTCATAAGTCTAGAAATCTTTTTAACATAGGTATATTATCATCATGAATATTTTTAAGTATTCAAAATCACGTTTAACTGTAAGTTCTAAAATCTCAATCATATACAATCTACAATGTTTTTGTGTATATATGCTCTATATAAATTAAAGAAAAAGGCCAAGCTTTCTGAGCGAAGAATGTACAAAAAATTGTTTTTCTTAAATTCAATTTATAATTTTAAAATCTGCATATAAGCTTTAGTAAAATATTTTAACTTTCATTTTTTTTAAAAGCTATTTATTGCGAATTATAAAAGCTATTAGTGCGAATTATAAAAAAAATTGCAAATTTATAATAGAAAACTTTTATTAATGAAAGAACTGACAAAATTGTAGGTCCGACCTAATGATATGGCTGGACAAACACGTTTTTTGAATTGACTTTAATCTTTGAAGGAATTTGAAGTTATTTATTTCTGAAGGTAAGGTATATTGGATCATTAAAGAATTATCCCAAGCAACTTCAAGATGACGATCGTATAAATCGATTCAATTTAATAAAATTAAATTCAATGTACTGTCTGATAGGATTCGAACCTTGTTCTTATGTTTGGAAACTGGAATTTAATGAGTGAAAAAAGTTCTGCAATATGTGATTACCATTAAAGTTATCGATGATCATATTTTTTTAGTCTGTTATTATATTTGGCCCATCATTTACAAGATTACGCGAATGTGCAGACATAAAAAATGTAAAATTATTTCCAGACGGTCAATGCTTTTTAGATTGCCTCGCTGTTAATCATTACTGTTATCAGTTTAAAAAGTAAACAAATCATGAAAACTTTTATTCATCGATTCTTAATTTACATCAGTATGCAATATATAAATTATAATTTTTATTAAAAACAATTAATTCAAATGCGGCATTGTACGCATGAAAGTTTATTCCTCTTGCATACCTTTTTGTGCTTTGAAGTCATTGTTTACGTTTGACAAACTCAGTAAGGAATCAAGTGTTTTTTTTTGTCTGCCTCTCAATGTGCATCAAAACGAAGTAGCCCTACCGAATGAGGGAGCAGCAGCAGGAGCAATCAGAGTCTTAATTATACAATCGGTCGATAAACGAAGCTCTCGAAGGCATCGCCGTCGTCGCCGTCGTCGTCGTCGCCCCCTCCCCCATCTTGGTCGATAAATATTATTCGATACATCGCGCTCGTCGACGTTTTAGGTCGCCGATCGTAAACCAGAATTACGAGGTAGCGAGGATTTTAAACGGGGTTATAAAGCTTCTTCTCTCTCGGTGTTTCTCTCTCTCTTTCTCTCTCTCTCTCTCTCTCTCTCTCTCTCTCTCCTTCCCCCTTGCGTGGCCCGCAAAACCGCGTCGCGACGAACTGACGCATATGTATACTCTTTCTCCGTTCCTTTGGACGAAAAAGAGACAGCTGCCGCGTTTATAAATATATCGAACCGCAAAATCTCGCCTCTGCCAGACTAAATACGTCATGCGCGCACGCCTCTCTCTCTCTCTCTCTCTCTCTCTCTCTCTCTCTCTCTCTCTCTCTCTCTCTCTCTCTCTGCTAAAGGTGTATCGCGTGCTGCTACTGCCTATATACCCGACGAAAGAAAGAAGAAGTGAGCTAAGTTCTTCTCGCAGGCTTCGGATCCCCTCCGGAGCACCCATAGCGACCGACCACCACACCAGCTTTTTTCCCTTTTCGCGGTTATAGCCGGCGGCTTTCGATCAGTCTCAAGCGTTAAAAAGCTGTCAGAGCTTCGGTTATTTGAGATTCTTATATATATTATATACCCACTGCTGTTTGCCATTGAAAAAAATATTTTAATCAATTAAATCGTTTTAGTTAATGAAAATTTTTTCAAAATTGCTTCCGTCGTTTAGAAATTTTAGATATTTTTTATTCACAAAATTCGTATGACAGAATAAAAATTGAATAGAGTAACTTATACTTTTGTGATGAATTTATATTAAGAAGTTCAAGTTCTTCAAGTTCAAAGTTTCAATTATATTTAAAAAAATCGTAGGCTTTTTTAGCAATGAACAGTCGTTCAACCTTCAATCTATTTCTCTGTCTAATTCCGCCGAAATGACTTCTAGACGTAAACAAGCACGTCAGATTTCGCCTCGAGAGAGTTTTCTCTAACATAAATTTCGAACGTATCAGCATAAATCTAGGGGAAATATCCATGGCCTAGTAGGTAAAAAAAAATTTTTTCGAACGTGACATTCCAGAGTGCGTCTGGCCAAGATAAGGATGCGCTAGCATCCGATTCCTCTCCGTATAATATTCCGATTTCCCCCCAGCTTGCGCGCGCGGCTTTTCTCACGTTTATCGAAGCCCGCCGCGCTATAATGTCGCAGCAGCGCGGTTGCGCGCGCCGTCCGCGACTCACGTGGTTTTATAGTATACGATAACGCTCGTCGCGCACGCGACTCTTGTGTAATTGAAACTCTCATTGCGTTGTATGTATATGCAATCTTTCCTCTTCTTCCTCTTGTTCTTCTTTGAGCCGTTTTTAGCTGTATATACCTTTTAATGCGTTATTTTTAGGGCATATGTCTTATCGAGAGTGCGATGTGAAGACGGAAATGTTGAGTATAAAGTTGTATCTTTTCTTTATCATGCAACTAGTGACATTTTTTTGTGTGCTTCGGCTGCGATAAAATTTTACCTCTGCATGGTCGTCGAATGATACTTTATCTGACTAAGTATTTCGTGATATACACGGTCGAGTAGTGATCAGGTAAAAAAAAGTTTTTACCCTTATCACGCAATTGTCTTTAAGCGCCGATGTTTGGTTCGTATTCGCGTCAGTTTTATCTACTGCATGATTCACTGATTTTATCAAAATTAATTACTTCGGAATGTTTTTATTGATATATCCAAAAATTATGATACCTCAGTGAAATTTTCTTTTTTCGAATCATAATCATTAGCAGTGAACGTTTCGATAAGGCGGATTATTGTGGCTTTCGAAATATTCATTAAAAAACAACACGTGACTTTTGTGTCGAGGAAATGGAAACCTGACAGATGTTTTAACCCAAAAAAATTTGACTGCTGTTCTAGTCACTTATTAAATGCATTTTATTCCAGAGATAAACTTGTAATTATCAAAATTAACAGTAATTAAAAGTCCAGACAGATGTACCGGATCGACCAAAACAATGACCGCTACAGAACCGGAAAAATCTGGTAGGTATTAACTCCTTCGTTGAGTTGAGGTTACTTGAAATATAAATTAAATGAATTAATATACTGATTTTAATTTCTGAAGTCTTTAATTTTGTTAACATAGGTAGTATTGTGATGATTTCTACATGAGTAATGAAAATAATTTTATCAATTTTTATTTAAGTTTTCATTGTTATGTGTACTGACCTTTATGTGTAACAAAAACAGTCGCAGTTTTATATGCACTACATTGTGACACAGTTTAATGCGAATGAACTAGAACCATTATTCTTTCGACCTCGAACATCAATTGCTTAGAAAAAAACTTGTATGTACAATATTCTCATAAATATTTTATAGATTGGAATAAGTATTGCATTCAAGAGTGTTGACGTGCAATACTTTTATAACTTTCCGTATAAATCTGTAATAATCTAAATAATATTATTTCACATACGAAAGTACGAAGATACGTTGACGAATGATAAATTAATAAATCATTAAAATACAATTATTCTTTTTCATTCAAAAAGTAATTCATATGAAAGCCAAATATTTTATTTCATTTTCTCCAAAATATCGTAAAAATATATTTAATTTTGATTTTAAAACTACAGTTGCAGCAATAAAATGCATGCTAAGCGAGAAGAGTGTGATTTTAGGATTAATTTTTAATACAATCAGTTGTTATACAATATTTAAATAAATTTGAATATATTATCATTATCGTGCGCATATATCAGATTATAAAATATTCTGATACAGATATATACAAAATTTCAATCAGATAACTTTTATAAACATATAATTAACGGATACATCTGTTAAATATACTTCATTATAAGTAAATAAAATAAGTAAAAATAAGGAATAAAAAAATTTTATTTTTAAATCATGTGTGAACAAGTTCTAGTACAGTGTTACAATGTACATGAAGCATTTGGATTTGCTTTGGTAAAATTGATAATTTATGAAGATATGAATTTACGTACTCTTCAGATTTTTGTGACAAGTATACATTAAATATTCTACTCACAAATTATAGAATTCAAACCAACTTGCTTTCTAATCGTATTTACTTAACGCTTTAATTATATGGTGACTATACTAGTCTGAAACATTTTTTGTTACGTTATATGAAGAGTACGTTATATGTAAATAAAAAATCGGTATACTGTTAATTTGCGTAATCAACAAACACTTCATGCATGTTATATGAACGCGGGTGTCCCACTGTAAAGATTTATTCCGGTCACGAGAGTCCCATCAGGTGACCACGCGAAACCGTGAATAGTATAGTCACCGGAAAATCGTGTGACCTCACCAAAAAAAGTTGGCAAGAACACTGTTAGGTTAGGTGTCGCTTCGTGTAGCTATTTACCAGTCTTTCCGCGCACGTGGTAGATTTCCGTGACTTAAAAATTGCGTTTTATTGTTTCTTTTAATGCAAACTTGTGTGTTTGGAAATTTTTTATCGCATTGCAACACAAAATTTAATAGTTCTATTTTTGTTGATTGTCATCTTTTTGTTTAATAGTGCATTAGAAAAATATAAACGTGCCATTTCATTAAGTTACATGGATAACATCTTAATATGTTAAATATTTCGAAATATTTTATATTCAAAATAATTTTGAGAAAGTGAATTTTTCTGCTTTATCTCTATATAATATTCACTATTTTCGCTAATGAAGTTCCGCGCTAATGTGAAACCAACGTAATAGTATAAAAAATAAGTTTATTTTTTTTATAAATTTATAATTAATTAACATGAAATAGACATCTATGGTAAATACGTACCGATCTGTTACCACAAATATTGTAAAATTTTATCACTCAATTTAAATATCTACGTATTGATGTTCCGAAAATTCAATCTGCAATACAAGTCTATAAAAGAATGACGCACCTTTACCATAGACACGTGAAACGGTGAGAAGGAACGGAAGGTCACATTCAGTTTTATTCTTAAAATACTACTACTTCTTTCGACTGTTGAAGTTCGCTTTCCTGGTAAACAACCATATTATGCGCAGTTTTAGTAAGGACATTGCGATTCTTCTAGAACCACGTGCCGCCGCGAAGGTAACACAACGTGGCAGTCCAATACGTTTGGTGAAATATTTCATCACGTCTACGTCTTTACTTTTCGTAGAACTTAACCTAGCTGGCATATATCTTCATGTCGGTGTCCTTTAATCACCGATCATCGGAATCAGCACCTTCCGCGAATCGAATTCTTTTCTATTAAAATCGGCACGCGTGAAAGTGAATCGCGATGGTTCACGTGTTCAGCATCGCTCTCTTTCACACATTCTCCGGTAAGCTCTTGTTACGTCGTTGCCGGCTCGCCGCCTCATTTTCCGCATCTGCGCGTGGCCAGGCTTATATCGCGTTTTATCGCCTGGACCAAGGACTCGGGACGTCTAGACGTCGGTGGATCCTGCGACTTCAGAAAGGGGGGCTCGATGTGCGGAAGTGTCTGGCGGACGAGACGCCGGTTTTACCTTTCCCAAGAGCGAAATAAGTTAGAAGATTATCTGCACGAATGAAGAAAACTTGCCTTGTTTATCGTCACCATAACATTGTAGTCTTTAAAATTTTCTTAGCTCGATTAAGTTTTTTTCAATCCCCGTTTGAAAATTTTTCGAATATTGTCGGATTTACGCATTATTCATTGAAGACATTAATGATAGATAGGTAATTAAACATAGCAATTGGGACGTTTAATTTTTTTAATTAGATGACACATAAATATGATTAACGTAGTGATAGTGATTGAATGACTTTTATTAAGTGATAAAAAAGAATCTTTCTCTAATAGAAATCATAATCGTATCACAAGATACCAAAACAACATAGAAATCTTTTAGCTTCCGTCAACTTACTTTTGTGCGCAACTAAAGTTGCAGATTTTCAAAAAAGATAATCGGCAAACACCGGCCTCGGGATTTTCAGAATTCGCTGGAGCTGGCCTACGTTAGCTCCACAGCATCTATCTCAAAGGCAATCTGTGCACAATTTTACTTGCAGATTTGTGTGGGTGGACGAACAATTATGCGCATTTCGTCACGCATTATCCTTTGGGCATTTTAAATTCGGCTTTCCGAGAAAACAATAAATATTGAAAGTGAACGTAACCGCGACTATGCTGATTTCCTAGACGCTTATGAATACTGAGCGATTAGATTTCCAAATCGCGTATCGAGCCGTGGACCAGTCAATCTTGATTTTTCAAATTAACCCTTGTTGTCGTAGATATTTTAGATTAATAGCGAATAATTATTACTTCGCAGAACGGAATTGTATAAAATATATAATCATATTTATTACAGCATTAAGTATAGTGAGTTTCCTCGAACTGTTTCATCTATATACGTTTATACCATTAAAGATAAAATATCTGATAACGGTATCTCTGACGACAATAAGTTAATCTGATCAGTGCTTAAGTCAACGTCTTGCAAGGTAGATTCCATTATTGCACTTCAAGAAAAAAAAATTTTTTTTGTGATATTAATTTGTATTTATAATTTTGATTATTGTTATAAATAAATTTTTAATAAATATACGTATGGACTTGGTGTTTTTTAAACAATAACATTTGAAGTTTATGAAGATTGAAGAAGGTTAGAACGTGTTTTATTTTAATTGCAATATTAAAAGTGAGTTCTTTATGAAAATAAAAAATTTAACATTTCATTCTTAAAACAGTGCGGTTAAATTATTTCAAAATTATTCCAGCGAATATAAACAAAAATTTACAGATAGTTGTAATAATACTGACGAATAAAAGTACAAATAACAGTCAGCGGCTGTGTCACCAAAAAAAGTTTTCTTTTTCATTAATAAAGACGTTAAATTAGAACTTTTTTTCTTGAAAAATTAATAACTTTTTCGATAATATGTCAATTGGTGAACTCGATGTTGGTGAATTTTTGTTTTTCAATGAAGTAAGAAAATATATCGATAAAAGTTTCTTGTTCACAGTTTCAAAGAAATTTTTAGTTGAATAAGTTAGTCAGTTAATTAATGATTACATATACTGCACCGTTTAAAAAAAGTATATATCTATTCATAAATAGGTTCAACGATAAAACGCCAATAGGTTCAAAGATAAAAAAACACGTATTCTGGTGTTAGTTGATGATGGATATTTTTATCTTTTTTATGAAGTGACTTTACTGATTATTAGAAAAAATGTAAGATTCTTAAGTCGTTAGAACAGAATAATGACTGAAGGAAGATATAATCCTGCTTATAACGAGGTATTGAATGATTATAAATTTCTTTATATAATATTACTTATGTAAATTACACTCCGCAATTTGATTTTAGGAGGTCGATTCCAATAAAAATGATAAGGAAATGGAATTGTCCAGCTATACTGTAAACAAGGTAAATTCATTTCATAAAAAGTATTATCACAATAATCTTCAAGCTTGTTGGAATTTGGTAGTCTTTTTAAAATAATTAAACGGAATTCATTTTTATACAATGTCTATATTTCACCAGATCTTTGTATTCTACGATGTAGCTCACGTACGAATATACTTTTTGCAGAAAACAGATCTGAATGATGATTTAGCGGAGCTAGAAGAAGAAAATATGGTACAACGTTTTATTAGAAGGCATTATGTTCCAATTACTCTATGTCGTTTGGCTGTTATGCACCTTTTAGCTTGGATATTTTTCATATCTGCTACAGTATTTTGGTTAACTAACAGTAAGTAATTGCATATTATTATATTTATAGGTTAGGAATTTAAACAACTTTTGTAAATTTTAGACGCCAATGCTGAAATCGAATGGTGCAATGGATATGGAATGTTGATTTTAATTTATTCTTTTATTTATGGGGGTATATTTTATCGATTGGTACTTAAAAAATTGTTTTTCAAGCCATTATATCGATCATTACGTCCTTTTCGTTCGTGGAAAATATGCAAGTGAGTATAAAATTTAGTTCAATACTTTTTTGTTTTTAATTCAAGAAAATGATGATTTTAATATTAACGGTTTATTTTTTTAGTATTGTGGGGGAAATTGCTCTCTGTTCTGTGATTTTAGTTGCAATTATTATATTTTTGAGTATCGACACTCGTTATTCAAGAGGCAGATTGGTAGGTTGCACCGGAGTTTTTCTTATGTTGGCTATTGGTTGGATATTATCGAAACACCCTACGCAAGTGAGTAATAAAAATGTGAAAATGTAACTTTAAAACATAGTCTTAGGAATTTTTTAAAATACTTTTGTTATTCATTTAAACATGTATTGTTTTACAATTTTTATTATTATTTACAATAGATTATCTTAGATTAAATATGTAAGTAATTTCTGTTTTTCTATTCCATATTGCAGATTAATTGGAGGACAATTGTTTGGGGCCTCATAATCCAATTTATTTTCGGCCTCATCTCTATTAGGTGGCCTCTTGGCAGATCTGTTTTCCAATGTCTTTCCGAAAAAATCGCAACATTTCTCGATTTCGCAAAAGATGGTGCTATATTCATATTCTCAGACGATCTCGTCACAAGAGACATCTTCGCTTTTACCGTTAGTCGATATTTGACAAACTGTAACATAAGTAAAACATCGCCGGGTAATACAATGATGGATAATTATAGCAATTTCGAATCATTCTTTTGCTACTTTGCAGGTTCTGCCGGTATTATTTTTCTTTAGTTTTGTGGTGCAAATTCTTTACTATTTAGGTATGATGCAACGTGTTATCAAAACAGTTGGATGGGCTTTACATGCAGTCATGGGTACAACAGTTTGCGAATCTATACATGCTGCAACGACTTTATTTTTAGGAATGGTACACTCACACAACATAACACTGAAAGAGCCATTATCATTTAAGCAGACAATTAATATTAATTATTGCACTTTCAGCCCGAATCATTTCTCGTCATCGAACCGTATTTAAACAAACTTACGGGTTCAGAGATACATGCAATCATGTGTTCTTGTTTTGCCACAACGTCTGGTAATAATTTTTTGAAAACTAATTTTGTAAATCTTGAGACTTGCGTGATTGCATGCAATATAGTAGTATTGTATTGTCGAAGGAACGGTTATGGCTGCATATATATCTTTCGGTGCTCAGCCAGTGCATCTAATAACTGCCACCGTTATGTCGGCTCCAGCAGGACTGTGTTTTGCAAAATTGTTATATCCAGAAACGCAGAAAAGCTCTACTCATTTTAACAATATAGTTTTGAAAAAATCGTAAGTGGTTAAAAATTCTATTTGAAACATGATTATATATATCTTTCATATTTCAATTAAATAATATTAACGTATCACACAATAAACAATTTCAATATAATTTTAGAGAGGAAACAAGTCTTTTAGATGCTGCTACGAAAGGAGCATTGTCTGCAATTCCTTTAGTTTTAGGTATTGTCGCTAACATTATAGCATTTGTCTCCGCTGTAGCATTTTTAAATTCCATTCTCGCATGGTTGGGCTCACTTGTCGGATATCCTGAATTAACTTTCGAGGTAAATAATCATCATTCACAATAGAATATAAAAATATTATATTTGTAATATTTGTTGGTGATCACCCTCCATGGTAAAAGTTGTAGTTATCAGCGATCTGAAGAGAGCTAAACGTGTGGTTTTTCAAAGAGAAAAACATTGGAGCATATTTTTTGTATGCAACGTTTCGTTAGCTAGTTCGCTGCTAACATCGTCAGGCTGTTTATTTATTAAAAATACAAAATGGCGTTACAACATTTTTTATATAACTCATATTAAATTATTATCTTGACGCAATGACCGATTATTAAAAAATGATGATCTTTTAAAGCTTTTAGATCTCGCGCAAGCTTTCAATTTAATTGAGGGAGATAATCTTTTATCTACTCTAACGATTGTAATCTGACCGTTTCAATTTTCACAGTTAATATTGGCAAAGACTTTCATTCCATTGAGTTACGTTATGGGTGTACCCTGGGAGGAATGCGAAACCGTTGGCACTCTAATTGGACTGAAAACCATTGTAAATGAATTCGTTGCGTATGAAAAACTCGGCCAATTCAAAAAAGAGGGTAGATTAAGAACCAAAGCTGAAGCGATTGCAACCTATGCAATATGCGGATTTGCAAATCCATCTTCGCTCGGAATCATGATTGGCAGCTTGTCTACTATGGCGCCAGACAAAAGGAAAGATATTGTAGGCTCTGTGTTCCGAGCTTTTATTGGCGGATGCGCAGTTTGTTTCCTCACTGCTAGTATAGCCGGTAAGATCAAGATAAGTAATAATTGTAAGAAATTGCACACTTTGCCATATATTTTTACATAAAAAAAGTGTGATTAAATATATCTTGATTAGTGTGATTAAATCTGATATTTCAAGCAGATGCCAATGTATCAAAATGATATTAAATTGATATTTGTATATGTACTTCAATCAATCTGTGCTTTGTTAAATTAAATCTGTGAATCCATCAGAGTTGAAGATCCGCTTAATTTGGGACGCATTCGATATTAAAGCGCCAAAGGCAATCAAAACTGTTCCATTAAAAAAAATTTTTTTTTTTATTGAAATGAAACAATTTATTTTGACGTTTCAGCATCACAATATTTATTAAATTCCACTTGGAAGTGTCATTCCTATTTTTAATTTTCAGCGTGCATTACAATTTCTGGCATATTGCTTTTAAAATTTATTTATCTGTTTATTGTTTTGTTGTAGGAATGTTAATCGATGAAAATACCTTTGAATCCAATGGCCCGTTATTCCAGCACGTCAGTTTATGACAATAAAGATCATTAAAAAAAATTGATCTTGACTTGTAATTAACGTATTATATTGTAAAATAAAATTATTTTATAATTGAATGAATAAAGTAAATTATTTATCCACACCTAGAACTTAGTGGCCTCTGTGACATTCTTAAAAAAAATAAGCTACAAATTTTTTCGGCGATTCCATATTATATCAATACATCATCATTGATTAAACATATCGATTGAAAATACATTAGCAGACAGACACACCTCTGCAAACTCAAGATGTTATGGACTAAGAGCATCAATGATATCAGTTTATTAGTTATGACGCCAACTTCAAAAACATTCTCAAACACATAAATGTCAATTGAAAAATTTGTATACTTACCAATGCGTAATTTTAACTTCATGATCTTAGGCTAATTATACATTTGCGTAGTTAAATTTCTCAATCCACTCTGTGCGTTGGTAATGTTCGCGTTTCAATTTTTCGAATAAACATGAAATACTCTTAAAATCTATTGCTAAGTCGCTAAAACGCGTTTTGGTTAGCAAATAAAGGAAAACTAAGTAGAAACGTACCAAAATAGATATATAAGGAAAATCGTGGCATCGGCAGCAAAGTAATTAAAGTTCCAATAATTCTTCAACTTCTTAAGTGCTTGAATAGAAGTAACTCTCGGTAATCAGCTTACGGAAAACAGCTGTACTTTCCCAAAGATTTTTTTATTACGCGGAGAAGCGCCAAGAGTATTGTGCGCAGTTTCATAAAAACACAAACACTTTGAAACTAGATCACAGAGTTATGTTGAAAATAGGAAAAATACGTCTGCTTGATTTTAATTAAATTTAAAAATTAAGATTGAGAATGAAATCATAGACAAATTTGAGATTCGTAAAATCGTATTTTTTACTTTGTTAGTATTCATAAAATTTTACTTTAGTCATATTTTCAAAAGTTTCATACACTTTGCAAGAGACTTTAATTTTACTACGAAGTGTAATTTAAAAATTATTATTGAAGATCTGAATTGATTGACTCAACAAGTCAAAACTCTGCCCCATTTAATCAATCAGAGTATATTGTTTTTGAAAAATATTTCGACATGATTTGAAATGGTAGTTTTATTGCCTATGATTACAGAAAACTATATATAATTCCTTTTGAATTATTGCACTGGCAGTTTTCGTATAGATCAAATTTCGATTTTTGTAAACTTAAATAAAACATAGGTAAATATCATGTCACAATTGATTGTTTGACCCTCAATGATAAATAGAAAAATGATTTAAAAAAATTACTGTTAGTCTGAGTCGCAATGACGTCGTTTCATTTACGCGACTCCAATAATAAAAGAGTGCGCTTAGCGAGGGACACAGATAATTTACTCGCACGCGCCTCCTGAGTCAGTTGTGCTTGGTTATCTCAGATATCTGCATGGAGTTACGACGCTCTTTGCTTTTCAACTGCCGGTATTTTCCGTCTATCATTCCAACTGAACCAACGTCGTGGAGGTGTCGATGGCTTTAGAAGCTCGAAAACATTGTGATAACGTTTTGTGCACCACATTGCCGATGAGGTCCATTATCTAGTATTTTTTTGGATTGACCTTACAACAAATGCAATCCTGTGTTATTTAATAATTATTTGTTCAAAGTGTGCGCGACGAATTGATGTCATTAGACGAAAAACGAAAGAATTTTTTTTTATTTAAACCATTTTTACGTTAAATCTGTTTGTCGAGAATCATGACTGAAGGTATAACGAATCAGGCGTTTAGCGAGGTACGTTTTTATCTTTATTTATTTTCCTTACATGATTTAACTCTGCAAAAAAAAAATATAAGACTTATTTTCACTAATAATATCTTTTACATAAGCAAAGATCAATGCAATGTACATGTACACTTTGTCCTGAAATTTACAGGATTTATATTATTGGTTTTACAAAGTGTAATTGACTTTTATTATTACTTATAAAAAAGCAAAAAGGTGCAGTAAGATTTAAAGTAAAGTACGTACATGTTGCGCAAAAAGTTTTTTAAGATTAGTAATCGGTTTTTTTTTTCATATATTTTGTGAAATGCTATTTTGTATGTTTCTAAACTTCATTAAAAATTATAATTTATTATTAACATAATTTTTATTGAAAACCGATAACGAAACTGCATAAATTTAAAAGTTTAACTTATATAGCTGAAACATAACTCATTTAAACTCTACATCGTTCCAACCACTTGATTATGCAACTCGTGTTTATCTTAGTAATTATTTCGTTTTACAGGTGGGAAGAAAACTCAGTCGACACAGCCTTAATATTTCCATTAAGCTCGAGGTAAAGTAATTTAATATGTATATAATTTCTTTATATGTAAAAACAATTACTATTGGTTTATCCGTTGTGAAAGTTATTGAAAAAATACTATTGATTAAATAAGAAAATGTAATTTATAACCGGAATGTTAATAATTATTTTCATACATCTACTTAATTACTGAATCTAATCAAATATTAAATTTTAGAATGATGAATCTATAGAATCTGAAGATCGCCCGACAAAGGAACCGGTGAGTTTGATGCAATCTTCAGTATACATATATCTCATTCTGATGAAATCACTGGAACTTTTTATCTGTCATCAATTAGATTTTTGAGATTTTAAACAAATGAATAAAAACCATTCGTTTTTTATCATTGATTAAACTTACGATAAAGTTGTTAGACACGCAGATATGTTTTGCCGCAAACGGAAAACTTGAAGTTCAATAAAACAATCTTTCCATTTATTTCAGAATAACGAAAGCGATAAGGGACCTGCAAATTGTTTGCGAGCTTTTATTGATGAAAATGGAACATTTTTCAGATATATTCGAATCGCAATATTGAATCTCATAATTATCACTTATTTTGTATTTGCTAGTATTTACTGGGTTAATCATAGTAAGTATCTATTTTTTTTTTGATTGAATAGTTTTTTATCAATCACCAAAATAGTGTTAACTATCGAAAAAGTTGATTCTATCATCATGCTATTAATTCTTTCAGAAACTGATAATGATTTTGAATGGTGCGATGGTTATGGAATGCTAGTTTTGATAGTAGGATTATCATATTTTGGTATTCTCTATCAAAATTTTTTCAAGAAATGTTTGAGCAAGCTGATAATAACATGTTTTCTACCTTGTGAAAGCCACTTCGCAAGTTGGAAGCAGAGAGGGTAAGAAGTAGTTTTTGAAAAGAACAATAGATGTGAATCTAGATAACTATTAAATCGAAAATTATTTTTCAGATGTCTTTCCTCCCGCAGTATAAAGACAGTATTTTGCTTGACTGTATTGGTCGCTATTGTAATTTTTTTGATCCTTGACACAGTTCAATCAAGAAACCGACTGATAAGTTTTACTGGCGTCGCCGCTATCTTAGGATTTGGGTGGATGTTTTCAAAACATCCGACCAGGGTAGGCTAATCATTCATTTTAAAGTTCACACAAATCATTGTTTATCAAACAATAATTTACTTCGAAATATTCATGTAAATCAGTCTCTGTAACATTAGTTGCTAATCATAATCTTTTTTTTTTACAGGTCAACTGGAGACCAGTAATATGGGGACTGATTCTTCAATTTTCATTCGGTCTTTTTACCATCAGATGGGCTGTCGGTCGAAGTATTTTCCAATGTCTTTCAAATAAAGTGGCAACGTTTTTAAATTTTGCACAAACCGGAGCTAAATTTGTTTTCTCTAATGAGCTCGTGGATAACGGAGTATTTGCTTTTTCTGTAAGTTTCTCCATTATTATTGTAAAATTGCACTTACATTATCACGCAGACTTACTTATCTTATTATTCCAGGCACTTCCCGTTATATTCTTTTTTAGTTTCATGATACAAGTATTATACTATTGGGGAGTGATGCAGTCAGTAATACGAAATATTGGATGGGTTTTACACTCGATCATGGGTACTACCGTGTGCGAATCGATCAACTCAGCTGCTAATACATTCCTTGGAATGGTAAAGAATTTTATTATTATTGTCATAATCGAAAAATATTACTAAACTTCATAATTTAATAATTTATTCTTTTAGACTGAATCTCCATTATTGATCAAGCCGTATTTGAAACAATTAACTAACTCCGAAATCCATGCAATAATGTGTTCTGGTTTCGCAACAGTTTCTGGTATGTAAATTAACACAAATATATTGCATTTTTTCGTTTACAGAAAATAAAAGTAAATAAATGAAACAATATAAATTTTCTACGTTAGGTACGGTAATGGCAGCATATATCAAATTTGGAGCTAATCCTGCGCATTTGATAACAGCAACGGTAATGTCAGCTCCTGCAGCTTTATGTTTTTCCAAACTTTTTTATCCGGAGACTGAAAAAAGCACCACGACCTTCAAAAATATCGCTTTGGAAAAATCGTTAGTGTAATTTTTTAAATAATATTTTTGAAGATGTTCTTAGTAAATATAGCAATACTTTTTCAATTTTCAGAGAAGATACGAGCGTCATTGATGCAGCGACCAAGGGCGCACTTGCTGGAATCCCACTTATTCTAGGAATAATTGCTAACATTATTGCTTTTGTTTCCGCTGTGGCTTTCATAAATGCAATACTTTCTTGGCTCGGTGGACTGATCGGCTACGATTTCATAACTTTCGAGGTCGGTAATATACTTATTCTTTGTATTCGAGTTTTTCAGTTTATAAACATTCAAATGTAAAATTTAAATATCTTTGGTTATGTAAAATAGTGGTTGCTTTCAAAAGCATTCATGCCACTAAGCTGGTTGATCGGTGTCCCATGGAAAGAATGCGAAGACGTAGGTCAGCTTATTGGCTTGAAAACCGTAGTAAATGAATTTGTCGCTTACCAAAAGCTTGGCCAATTCAAAGAAGAACAGAGATTGTCAGCAAGAAGCGAAGCGATAGCAACTTATGCTATTTGCGGATTTTCAAATCCTGGCTCGATTGGCATCATGATTGGCGGTCTCAGTACTATGGCACCGGAAAAAAGAGAGCAAATCACTAACATTGCTATGAGATCTTTTATCGCGGGAAGCTTGGTTACTTTCTTGACAGCTAGTATCGCGGGTTGGTTTTCTGCTTATTAAATTAATAATTCTAAAAAAAACTGATTGATAAATAAGTGAATAATTTTTTTCAGGAATGTTGATGGATGACAACTATTTTGAAACTGCACCTTAAATTAGACAGCCAAATCACGTTTATAGTAATATAATTTTGTGAATTCTTTCAAGATGATAGTTTTTTTATAAGAAAAAAAAACATTCAAAAATCATCTAATATTTAGACTACTACATATAATGTAAGTACTATAATAATAATATATAAGAACGTATTATCAATCAATCGATTAGACACAAAGCATAGGAAATGAAATGTATTAGACACTTAAAAGTAATATTTACAATTAAAGGAAAGACTGAGTCATTTTATAATACATGTTTCAAAATTAATTCTGACTCAATGAGCAAATCAGTGTATCTTTTTTTTTCATTTATCGTATTCATTTTCTCATCTTTGTATAATTAGGGTTAATTTTTGTAAAATAATAATGAAAAGCGTGATCTCAAATTGTATCGTGAATAATGATTATTTTGTACAATAAATAATGTTAGAAAATCTAAACTTACAGCAGTGTACATTTTTACAGCCCTTACGTAACATTAATACAACAAAATGCATCGTGCTAAAATGCCAGCAATAATCACAATATATACGAACAAAAAAATATCATGATTTCTATATGTTCGCGCAATACAACATTTATAAACTGCACCATATGAAATAAAATTTCTTTTCGACATTTGCACACAGAGACGCACAAAATAATTGTACATCTTACCAAAACTAATACATTAATAGCTACAAATATTCTCCGAATTGAACAGTATCATATCAAATTTAAGTATACAAAGAAGAATTTTTTAAATATATCTGAAGTTAAGGACTTAACTGTGCATGGAATGATCCTAATTGTATTTAGCTACATGCAAAGTCGCAATACTTTAAAGCATATATCCGTTTTCAGACCTCGTCATTTAACTAAAATGGAATATCTAATTTACGCCAACATGTGTAGTTCGTGTATTTCGTAAACCGTATGCGTTCTAGTGATAACGTCGGAAGTCACGTCCAACATTTTTGGCAGTATATCGATGTTTCTCTGAACGTTTTCTCCACACACCTGGAATGATAAATTACCATCAAGATCGAACGCCATTTATTATTCATTAATTACGTAAAATGTGCTTTTAGATTACCGTTCAAATTGAATTGAGAGCAAACAATGGAAATTACCTTTTTGAATAATGTTCCTCGATTAGGCATTGTGTACATAGCAACAACGGCTGTTTTTCTAATGAGCCACGGATGATGCTTGGCTAACGTTTTGTTATACGCTTCTTGGCAAACCGACGACGTGTTATCGCTATCTGATAACTCGCCTAATTGTCGTAAAAATTCCGATATGAAATCTGTAACAAAATTTATTTTATTGCAGTGTTCTTTTTCGCACGACTCGATATTCAACGTAGAGATAAGAAATTTTAGTATGTACTCACCTAATCCTCTATGCAATCGTAATAGAGTTCTTGCACCATTAACAAAATCACTTTTCTGCAACAGTTTGTTTTCCTTCTCGTGCTCGATCATTCGCTTGACAGACACGTAATTTTCCTGGTCTTTATCGACAAGCGACTGCAGATGTTCGATCTTTTGTTTGAGATCCGAAGAAACAAAACTGAACACGCTCCCCATCAGTTGGAAAAACCTAACAAAGAAATAACAATGAAACAGACAGTGTTGACACTGAAAAATCAAACAATGGAAAGAAAAGGTTATGTTTGACACTTACTTGTACAGCTCGTTGTAAGCTTCGAGGTAAGCCTTCATATCGATGTCATCTTCTTGAAGAAGTGCACGATCGAAATGATCGTGAACTGTTCGCAAATCGAAGTAAGCTAATTCCTGCATAGCCTCTGCCATTGTTTCCTTTGGAAGCCAAACAACTGTTGTCTACTGCTACAATTCCACGGAGTGACTGCGGATAAAACGTTATATGCTGAAATATGTTCCATCGGTAAATCGAGAAAGCGCCATCTGGTTGTAAATGTGAGAAGTAGCAAATGGTTTTACCAAATAGCGATAAGGAAGGTCTCTTTCATTCTGGTAACAAATTTTAAATTTCATTTTCATCAGCTGTAGGTATTTAATTATGTTCGAATTTGAATATCAGAAGCTTCATCTGTTAAACAATTTTACAAGGTAATATTAATAATCATAATTTTTTTTTTACTCATTTCATATCTTTTGTTATAATTTTTTTTATAATTTAATGTGTAATTGACAAAATATATTTAATTCATTCACAATTATTTTATCAAATAATACATTTCAATCATAACAGTTAAATTTAGCTCTTATGTAAAGGCAAAATAATAGCATGCTCCACAAACACAACAGTAGCTGCTTGAGATTCGTTTGGCAGAAGATCTGAAAGTAACTTTCAAAACCTAGGTAATTTGAATAACAGTTCTTCATCTGCACTTATACAAATGAGATGAATCGTAGTTTCACTTTCCTGTATAATAATTTGATTTGATAAAAGGCATCTTCGTGACAACAGCTTTGTAAGTCTTGTTTCGAATCTCGACCAAAACGTTGGTACCAGTTTTGGCAAGTTCGGTAGGAACGTATCCCATGGCGATGGGTTTACCGAGACTAGGACTTGGTGCTCCCGAAGTCACTTTACCAACTCGTTCACCTTCCGCTGTCAGTATTGCAGCGTTCTCGCGAGCTGGGGGTCCTTGACCAAGTGTCAAACCTACGCGCTTCCTCTTCACACCGTTCTTGATTTGATCCAAGATCACTTGGGCACCTGGAAAGTTGGCTTCTGCTCTTCGCCGTTTCGCTAAAAGATAATTTCATCTAAATTTTTTTAATTTCTATTATTCATTTGAAAATTATGTTTTTTTTTTTTTCACTTACCAACTAACCACAATAAAGCTGCTTCAACTGGAGTTGTTTCCTCATTGATATCGTGGCCATACAAACATAATCCAGCTTCCAACCTACACAAATTACAAAATTCAATTCAGCGTCTACATAATTACGAATTTTTTCTAAATAACCACCTTAAACTATCTCTCGCCCCAAGTCCTGCAAGCTTGACATCAGGTTTACTGAGAATCAATTCGGCGATATTTTTAGCATCTTTGCCTGGTATCGAAATCTCGAAACCGTCTTCACCAGTGTATCCACAACGCGATATCCTCACTGGCTTCTGACCCAAAACTGTTTCGACGCTCATCATGAATTTCAATTTCGTCAGATCTACGTCAATTAACGATTGAAGCGCGCTTGCTGCGCTTGGCCCTTGCAATGCAACCAAACCTTGCTCTAAAGGATCTAAAAACTCGATATTTACTTGCTTTCCTTGAGCTTTCATCTCGCTCTGAAAGGAAGTCACTCTAATTAGGGTAATATGTAGGACGGTAAATTTATACAATAAACAAGTTGTAATTGAAACTAGATTAAAAAAAAATTCTTGAATATCCCACCTGTCGATCAAGCATAAGCTTCATATCCTCATCCCTCCTTCCGGCATTGGACACCACAAAGAACTTATCGGATTGATCTTTCGTGATGATAAGATCATCAAGAATACCACCGTTCTGATTTGTAAACACCGTCAAACCAGCGCATCCCTGGCCGAGAGCTTGCAGATCAGCAGTGGTGAGCGATTCGAGAAATTCGCCGGCATCGCGGCCGGTAACACGTGTTTGTAGCATGTGGCCGACATCGAAAAGCGAAGCGTGGGTGCGCGTGTGTTGATGCGACGCCGCGATAGCGTCGCGGTATTGCACTGGTAATAACCATCCCGCGAAGTCGACGATTTTTCCTATTTTATTTATTTTAGAAAATATATTTCACATTTGCTAATCGATATTCATTCTTATTTTAAAGATTAATTGGTATTCGTTCAACTTTATTTAATATATGTACATCGTATAATCGCGCCGATTCAAAATTTAATCGTAAACAAATGCATTAAACTTGTATTAATTGAAACTTGTTGATTTTACGACGTACACCGCCGTTTCGTCATTGATTCGTTTTTTTACTGATCTACTACGAGTTATCGCATGTTTTCAGTTCAATTTGAGCTTGACGCTCGTGATAGATTCCAGTTTCTAGCTGTTACACTTACAAAATATTAGTTTCATAACCACATGAGATTATTATCCAATAACAATTTTGAAGAGAATAACAGATTTTCACTTCGAAGCTGTACTCGATTAATAGACAAATACACAATAATGTGATCAAGTTATTAAAATTATTCAAGTACAATTCAGAACTATACCTATTGACGTAAACTCTAATAAACAACAAAAATATTTATAATTACCCTGATGATCGACGTGCATATCATATAGGCACGTCTTTCGAGGTTCGGCAGCAGCTTTAGACGCGAAGCACCTTGTAAAGGTCGCCTCAGCGCCGCGTGTAAGTCGCCTCAGCATGATACCACTCGGTGATCCCATCTTCTCCGGCTCTATTCGGCCGACTGATTGTAAACTTTCCGCGCGCGGCGCGCTCGCCACTTGGCGCTTTGACGTTGCGACATCTCTCGTCGGTAATCTATACAATTTCACGACGAGCTACTCGGTTTAGGCACGGTTTATCACGTGATATTTTGGTAGGTTCATTATTTATACGTAAATATATATGGATTTTTAAACTTTCATGTTTCATGTGTTTGGACTTGTAGATGTTATAAAATATTGTCTTGGCGAATATGATATGATCTATTTATTTTGTAAAAATCAATATTCACGTGTAACGAAAATTTATATAGATTTTCTCTGTTATAAAAGTAATGTACTTCATGATCGATGAACTGAGTAATGATCGGAGCATAAATGCACAGTGCATTCAATTGTAACTACCAATGAATTCAATCTATGCTAGTTCTGAACACTGATTGAAGTAATTAGTTCAAATAAAAGTTGAAGTATCTGTATAAAAATCAGCGAATTCAATTTTATATAATAAATTTCTATGATATAACTTTCAACGTAAGTGAATGAATGCAAATCTTGAGAAATACCAATGAGAGAGGTCACCGAGTGATAAGCCGAAAAATCAAAGCGAAACGTTTGCGTTGATATGTAGATTGCCGCCGTCGATTATAATCCAACTACGAGGGGGTTGCGATTGCATACGCAAGTAAAATAAAATAATTAAGGTCAAGCACGAGACTCGATGATTATTATTAGCAAATCTTTATTGTACCACGTAATAATAATAGTAATAAATCATAATAAAATGTAGTGATGCTTTTATTCATTGTTTTTTTTTGTATAACCACAATTATGAGTATCGGAGAGATTTAAGCGATAAAATAATAACAGTATAGGTTTCTATCAATAATAAACTAATAGTATAGTAATAATAATAATAATAACATAATTACATAGCATCTCGAACACAGAAATAACGCGTCGTCACTTAAATGAACTCATGTGTGCAGCTGCAGTATATATACTTGTTGAAATGAAAAACATAAGATATTTTCGCATGCGCAAAACAATGACGAAAAAAGGAAAAAAAAGAAAGCCAAAATAAAAAATGCTCAATATTGTTGATTATAATATAACATGCTGCGAGGAGGAAAAATGGGGATAAGATAACGAGATATGATGAATAAATAGACACGTTGTTGAGACAACGTCAAAATTAATTTTTTTGTTAGTTTTCGCTTCTGCATTTTTTATTTTTTCCCTTAAGTTCTCGTGTTTACACAATTAATGCAAAATGTCCCTACGGTCCGACGAATATGTGCTTTAGTCGTTCTTTGCTCGATGCTTTCCCTTTTACACAATTTTTTTACTTTTTTAAGTGTTTTTTTTTTTTCATTTCAACATTCATTCACACTGGTAGATTAAGGAATTGTCATCGGGGATGAGGATGAGGGACGAGGATAAGAGGAGGATTTTGGGGGGGGGGGGGGGAGGTTTTGATGGAACGCGGGCGGGATAAAAAAATGCGGTCGATTGGAATGGAAGTGTGTTTTGTTTTTTTTTTTCATGTTCTTGTTAGCTGTCCATCCGTTTCTTGTCCGGAAGGGACAATTATACAAAGTAAAAGAAAGTGTCACGAGATTCGTCGTCGCAGTCGCGCGCGACACGAGATCCAGCTACGACCGTCGGTCGGCAGTTGCTTCATCTTGGCGGGGATCTCGATGGTGTTGTTACACGTACTTCATACTTCCAACAAAAAAAACTTTTGCTCGCGTTAGCTTTCGACCCCTTTTCGAGTCTCGCGACGAGAGTCGCGAAAAATCTTAAAAAAGCCGAGGGTTTGACGACTCTCGTTGCAACGATCGTTTTATCAATAACAAGGGTTCTCGGCATCCGCGAACAAAAATTTTGTCGGATAATATACATTTTTTTTAATTTATATATGGCCGACGATCGCTTCGTATTGCGCGCTGACGTCTTTAGCGAATTACTCGTCATCGAGGAGTGTGAGAACGATGTGAAAAATACGGATCACGTGTCATCTTCGTATAACAATGAAGAACGAAAGGTTTTACAATAAAATCGTGTTTATCGGCGTCGCATTTTAATCTTTACGTGTGTAACGCCTTTTTGTTGTTTTTTTTTTATTTCGTAGCCTACAATCTGTGTGTTTCATTTTTTGTTTTCGTGTGTGTGTTTTTTTTTATTTATACAAAAGAAAGTAAAACAACTTGCGGGGATTCTTCGGGCGTCGAAGAATTGCACCGAGAGAGTTATAGTTACGCTGCGTCCCTTTTTTCTGCTTTTCAAACCGCATTCGCTCTGAGACGCCGCTTTTCCGAGGAGCCGATCACGATTACGCGATTATCCTTTTTTTGGTTCACAAGTTACACCGAGAATAAAGTCTTTATACTTTTTCGCGCTAATTTTGCTTGCGTTTCGAAAGTGACCGAGTAGTGACTGTTTATGCTTTTTTGTTTCAAAGGATCGGTAATTGCACGGCTCCTTTTTGGGTCTCAAGGCGAAACGCTTCGCGTCATATAATTATGAATATCTATTTATAATGTATATATATATTTATATACGAAAAGAAGAAACAAGGTACACCAATGATTACGTTATCGAAATTTTGCCCATACCTTTACAAACATTCGTCGCTTTCTTTTTTTTTTTTTCATTTGTCGGTCAAAAAGAGTACATTACGAAAGAAGGGGGAAAAAGTCGCCTTTTTTGCACCGACACATACACAAATGTACAAGACAAAATTTCGCATGACACAACAGTTTTTTTTACCTCGAGATATACAACGTTTTTTTTTATTTTTTGGCGCCTAAACGTGACTTTTTGTTCACTCTCTATCTCTCTCTCTTTCTCTCTCTCTCTCTCTCTCTCTTTTCGACTTAACTATACAATAATAATCGTCGTCATCATCACTCGAGTACAATATTTATTATCGTCATCTGCGTCAGTCCTGAATATAGATACAATAATCTTCATCTTTTTTTGACCCTTTTACATTATATACTTCACATAATAGTTTAATCGTTCTAGGAGCTCATCGTATATCTATATATATATATTTATTTATATAATTTATAAAATGAAAATAGGTACAATTTTGGACGCATTTTTTTCTCTCCATTTTCGCAATATTCGGAAAAAACGCTCCGAGAAAAACTTCATCATTTTTTCATCATTTTTCATTTTTTTGTTTCATTTAATAATGCCCATCGGTTGCGATTCTAGTCCACTTGGTAGTAAAATTTTGTCAATCACGCACAATCTCTCTCTCTCTCTCTCTCTCTCTCTCTCACACACAATAATTTATGTATCTTCTCGCATTTTCTCCTTTGTATCGACACAATCGCACGCTCATCGCTTACATTCGCCTTTTCCAGCTCGCTCTCGCTCTCGATAATTCCTATAAATCCTTAATTTTAAAGCCGAAGCCTCCGGGCGACTCGCGCACGTTCCATCGTGTTCAATTTCGATTTCTTTTTTTTTGGCAATTATATTTCGTTATATATATCAACAGTATTGCCAGACAGTACCGAATGCTGGTTTTTCGTCATTCGCGCAGAGCGGCGCGAAGAATATGCGGATATTTACAATGTGTGTGAATTTCTTCATTTATTTTTGTTCAATTGACGATTTAGCAAATCGAAAAAAATGCGGTCGCGAGTTTCTGTACAAAGTGTCCGCTTCAACGACACGACGGAACGCTCGAAGGCCCTAAAAACCACGGAGGCTTCCAAAATTTTTTTCACGCTTCCCTTATATCACTAGATTAAAATTTGTCGTTTATGTTTCCCTCGTCTCGCTCTCGCACTTTATCATCGTTTTTTTTTCTTCCTCTCAACTCCGCGTGAATCTTCTCGCGCATAGTGGCTATTAGTGGTTTTTATTTTTTTTTTCGTACAAGCCTAAAAAACATCGTGTGCCTAGGGGGTTTCAATTTTATATTTACATCGAACAAGGGGACCTAGAAAAAAGTCCCCCTCTTTTTTTTCATTCATTTTTTTGTCTTCCTCATCGGCGCTCGTTTCGAACCCCGAGCGCCGTGGGTTTTTGTCATGATGGGTCACTTTCGTTCACGAATAACCGCGTGCGCGCGTGACGACACGCGCGAAGAATTTGCGAAAAAAATCGTGTCAAATTCTCGCTCTCTCTCTCTCTCTCTCTCTCTCTCTCTCTCTCTCTCCTCCGCCGGGAAAAGGTATATACTTCCATCGTACTCTCATATCTCATATATCAGTGTCCATGAAGAAGATATTGGATTCGTTAAATCTCTCACGTCTATATGCACTCGCAAATCTCTCGCCTATATTCATCGTGGATTGATCCGGGTAATGTGGTTGTGGATACTTTTTTTTTAGTTTCATGCTCCATTATACGCATGCTGCTCGAAAATTCTACACTTGCGGAACTGTGGCTCGTAACCGAAAGAGACTGGAACATTATACGCACGCCGTAACTACTATTTTCTCCGTGCCGTACTTCGCTCTCTTATTCTCCCTCTTCTTTTTTTTTTTTATTATCACCAGTATGTGCCGCGGAGAAGATTTTTCTTGCAAACGAATTTTATTAAATACGTACGAATTATCGTAATTTTAAAAATTGACGAAATTACCGCTGCTAAAAAAAAACTGTTGCGAAAGAAAATAATTGTCCACGGCACATATGGACTATAGCAAAATTTATTGTTTCAATTTTCAAAACCCTCTTTTCTTTTTCACGAAATTATTTGATGCGTTAAATTAGGTGAAAACTGTTTTCAAAATTTTGCACCGCGTTCCTCAAAGTCTCGTCCTCGAAATATCTCTCGAATCACTCGCGGCATACTTTGAGTCGAGATACAAAATTAGGAAAAGTGGTCATCTAACTTTTCCGCCGAAACACGATTGTGATTAATAGATTACGAAACGGTTGGAATCAATTAGTTTATCTGTCAATCAACCTATCAAAAGCGATAACTAATAATTGACAATAATAGTAATAGTAATAATAATAGTTATCGTTATAATTATAGAAATAGCAATAATATAACTAATCGTAACTAATAGCAATAATTAATAATAACTGGCGCAACGAGAGTTTAAGAAGTTTCAAAAAAGTTACTTTTCTATTCAACTATTCGTGTAAAAATTTAATTATCATTTTTCAACCGTCCAACAATCGAACTAACATATTTTCCTAAAAATACATTGTACTGGAAGAACAATGAATTTGTGCTTTTTCTTTCATTCTCAAATCGTCTTAACCTCTCGATGCTGCTCATAATAATAACGATATAATATTTAATAAATGCACGTGTCCTAAAATTTCGAACGACAATCGTTAGCGTATTTTATAGACAAGTATTCATTAATTTTCTCAAATTTTTTTGTTAATAATCTACTGGAACCAGTTTATGTAACTCGTTGAAAATAAAAAATTTCTTTAAGAAGAGACAAGTTTCTATATCAAAATTTTACGGAAACAGCGTTATACACACGAAACTAGAAATATCACATCAAGTAAAAAACACACCCAAGAATGAAAGCTAATAAATCAACACGTTCATCTATCAAAAAAGATAGAAAATAAGAATAATAATAATAAAAATAAGGGGTAATAGAAAAAATAAAGTCCTAGTTAGCGAGTAGCAAGTAGCGGTAGCTTCATATAAACCTTTTAAAACGTAAATTTAATCACTAAAAAAAATCGTTTATAGCAGTGACTTGTACAAAAAAAAAAGAAACGTAAATTTATTTAAGTTGATAACGCGTTATAGTAAATAATCGTAATAATAAGATAACGTAAAAACACCGACGTCCATCGTGACGCGCGCGCGATACTCTCTACAAAAATAGTAACTAAAGAACCGTAGTATTTACGCTCAGGCTCAACGCAGATCGGTGAGTTAGTTTGTTTTTTGTTTTACTTTTTTTTACACAAGAAGTTAGTAATTTTACTCGCGTTTGCGTAACTTATTATTCTTTTTTTTCTGACTCGAAGACCAATTCTGACTAGCAAGCGAAGCGTTGGAATTCGTTCGTCAACTTCCAAACAATTTCCGATTAATTTTTATTCTACGATTTTTTATTTAACGCTAAACTTTCTAAATAGTACGAATTTCGATAGCGAATTTTTCAACTGAAACTGGCGAACGAATTTCGAGAGCATAAATGTAGAGTTAAACTACCGGAAAGTAAAAAAAAAAGAAGAAGCCTGGTAGCGTATCGCCAAAAGTTTCAAAGTATACAGAAGAAGAAGAAAAGATTTTTCAAAGCTTAATTAATGACAAGTTTCGACAATGAGTTTGATCTGCTATTTTAAACTTAAAAAACGGACAAAAAATAATAATAATAATAATAAACGGAACATTCAGTCGTGTACGACGCATCCGCTACTACGCGTCACAAAAAAAACACCTTCAACGTCAACAATAATTAATTAACACTACCACGAGCATATAAAAAAGAAACTTAACCCTAACGAAGTTATCAGTGTCATCTATTACGTAAAAGTTCAGTTTGTCGTACATATTCGTAACATACATAATTAATATAAAAAAAGAGAATCTCTAAAAAAAAACACGCGGCTCTTGTCTTTCAACTCTGGCTCCATATAAAAAAATTCAAATTTCAATATACCTTTCGAGCTCCGACGGTTCGAGCAAAGTTCATTGAGCTAAGTTTCATTCAATCCCCAATTGGTTTTTTTCTGTAAAATACGCCTTCAATTGCCTCCAGTTGTCATACAAATTACAAAATAAAAAGGTATTACAAATAGTCACGGCGACATCGAACATCAAATAACGGGCGTTCACGCGAATTATCGCTCCAATCTCTCGCTCAATGCTTCAATTCTTTTTTTATCTCAAAAAAATCAACAAACTCGTACGGAGCGACAATTCGCGGAACCGTATAAACAAAACGCGTGTGTCGTGTTATTCAAGCCCGCAATTTCGTTTGCTATCCAAAAAAAAATGACAAAATTAAAACGCATGGGTTATAGAAAAAAGAGAAGAAAATATATTGTTTCGTTCAAACATAAGCTCTGAAAGATTCATTCGCACTGTACATCCATTTTTTGAAAGAGTGTCGCTTTTGCTTATACAGGGATCGACCGATCGATCGATCGTGTTTTTAGATAGTCAATTGAAATTCGATCGATCGACTCGTTTGATGCAAAGAAAAGAGGCTATATTTTGTCAACGCTGATGTTCTTTCGCACACCTCGTCCCGCAATGTCTATCGTCAATTCCGTTGATTCTCACAATTTTTGTTTTGTTTTTGTTTTTCATTCCTTATCAATATAATAAATTCCTTATCGAACTTCCGTAACTCTAATTAGTTATTTTGTTCCTATCACTCGCAAGGATAATTAATAAGTACCGATTTGTTTCTCTCTCGCTTTGTACCGCTTTTGACTAGAATAGAATTTCTCGTTCGGAAGCTCATTCTTAACAATATATACGATTATATATCATCAATTTTCTAATATTTACTTTTTTTCAAATTTAACGTGAGATTTGAAGGAATTGCATTCGACTAGCATTTGCAGGAGAGATGTCAAAGTGCGTCGGTGTGTTTGCCCAAAAGGGGACTTCGACGAAACTCAATCAATACCATTAAGGTCAGTCGGATGTTGTTCTCATGTCATCTAATTAAACACAATTATTTTTTTTTTCATCACAGATCTTCCACATCATTTCGATCAAACAGTTGTTAAATTTTTCGAATAAAATGACATGAAAATATCCGACCTTTATCAAATCAACGATAATCTGTACTTGTATTACATGGTAACTAACTGTACGTAAACGTTTGAAGTTTGAAACGTAACACTTTACTTTCATGTCGGCGATCTCGTCCAAGCTATGCTCATTTATTTCGGGCCTAAAATTACTTAGATTTCTAATTTACTCATCCATCAAAATTTTTCAAATTTTACTTCTAAATCATCATCATCGACCAGGAGACCATAGCCAGAACGTGAATCAGCCGACAGTTAACTCAGAAATTCGTAATCAAAGTTGAAACAACGCGTTTTTTTTACCTATGAGACTGAGGGGATTTGTTGTAGGGGGGTCGGATTTGGGGGGAAGGGTTTGCTTTGTTGTGAGGATTTTTTGAGGGGGGTATCGGTAGGGCAGGTTGTAGGGGGTTTGTATTTGTGTGTATTTTCAAAGCAACGCCATAAGTGAAATAACTCAAGGCTGCACTCGTTTAAAAAGAACAAAATAGGACATCCGCACACGGATTCCACCCCTTTCTCGAAAGAAAGGAAAACCTCATTTGGGGTTTCGGTCAAAAAAATTGACTCTTTCGGATGTTTCGAAATCGAAAGAACAACGGGTAGCTCGCGTGTGCGGATACTCTCCGCTTCGGGTCCGAGTACCAAGTCTTATAAAAGTGATTCCTTTTTATTTATTTTTTTTTTTACTATCAGGAACCCCTTTTTTCTCGTACCGCAGTGAGTGCCTCCGCGCTTGTAGTGCGTGACACGTTATGTAGATATAGCGATCGCGCGTTTTATTATTCATTGTAAACACTGTTGAGATACTTGTTTCTTGAGATACGGATAATTAATAATTAAGATAGTTATGCATTGTGTGTGAGTTTATGGCGAATATGGATTATTGTAACTTGTGGTTAATCAACAATTGGCGGCCTTAATTAGGACCAATGAGAGCGGTTACGGTTAATAATTAATCTGTTTGCTGCTTGCTTGCTGCTTGGCGGTTTTTTTTCATTTTTTTTTCTGTTTTTTTTTCTTTTTATTTTTATCCTTTAGAAGTTATAATATGAATAAACGGCTCCATCGCGCTTTCTCTCTTTCTTCTTTTTCCATCTATTATCCTCGAAAAGTACATTACAACGTACTTTTTTTTGTCTAGAGCTACGAACATTTAGATACATTTATTTATCAATAAATTACTCGTTGTGCGCTCGATCCCGCTTGGATTTTGAGTGTGCGCGTTGAATGTGGATTTGACTTTGGAAACGATGGAAGGTTATTTATTCGGGGAAGATTCAAAAAAAATTTTTGATTTGGTTTTTGTTGCGTTTGGACATAGATAGAACGCATTCCTCGATATAAGAATACATTCCACAAAGGAAGAGTTGTTGTTTTGGGGAGAATGGACGAGGATGCACACTCGGAGGATGGCGATGACTATGCGCGGTTTGCATACACTGACGAGCAGACACTGAGAAAGACGACGACGTGCTTCCTGTATTAAGTTATACTTATCAACTGTTTAACTGCGGTACATTTGTAATAACTGTTTGCTTACTAGCACTACTAACTGTTTGTGGTTTATATCTGAGAAAAATCTTTGTTACTGTAACGGAAAAACCCTTACAGAGGCACCCACTCGACGGTTTATCGTTTATCTTAAATATTATCTTATTATTACCAATTATCATTGACTTTCTTTATCACTTTTTTTTTTGGAAATGTTTATAACACTTGGAAACATTACATCTGATTGCGAAAAGAATTTGAATGTGACTTGGTCATCGGCTCGAACTCGAATGCGGAGGGTCGTTTTTTTTTGTTTGTTTGGGACAACAGGGATGAAAATGAAAATATTCCCGTCAAAAAAAAACTTGGAGAATATTTAAAAGAGCTACGCTCGTTGAGGGAGGAGATTTCACCATCCGGAAATCGGAAAATCTCCAGAGGTGGCCGCCCATCGACGAACGTTAATGCGGTTTGGTCCTTTTTTTCAGAAAATATTCCAGATTAGTTTATACCAGAATCAGGCAAATTGCTATTCATTGATATGCACGATGGATTTTTCTTTTTTTCTTATTTTGATTGAAATTAGGTGGATTTTGAATTTGAAAATTTTGAACGTGCTTTTCGAATTATATACCAATATCGTCGAAAGTTCAGGGGGGTTAACGCGTAAGGACCACGTGAAAAAAACCGCTTTAGCAACTATTTGCTCCATTATTTTTTTATTGTTCTCTAGTGGATATTTTAAAACAACTTATTCCGGTTTTTAATCACGGAGGCTCGGACAGTGATCCGCGCGCGTGAAAACGCACGTAGACGCCGAGGCGCTCGCACTGCAAGACTGTCGGTTTTCATTTGCTGCGCATTATTACGGTATTACGTCGAACGAATGAACGCGCAAAAACATCCGCGCGCCGACGTTTCTTTCGAATTAACGTAACGCCGGTGCACGTCGCTCTCTCTCGCGTGGATTCGCTTGACGGCAAGATTATTTCATTAAAAAATTAAAACCCGATCAAAGAAAAAGATTTTTTTATTTACTGCTTCTTTTCATCATACTCATATATTTTTTTTCATTACTTACTTTTTTTTTATTAAAAAGCCGGACTTTTTAATGAGCGATACGCGACGTTTTTCTTTTACTCATCATCGTTTAAAAAATCGTCAATATCTCCGCGCAAAAAACGTCGCGCCGCGTTGTCTCTTTCTCTCGATCGTCGGCTTCCTACTGCTGTCTCTTTATAACTTCGAGAGTCGTGTTATCGGATGGGTGGATTCCGAGATATGAATCTCGATCCCCCATCGTTATATCGTCAAATCCGGGTACGTCACAATTGGGGGGTGGTGCTTATTATAATGTGTATGTCGGTGAAAGTACCGAGTTGTATAACTGGTCGTGTCCGGGTGATGTTATGTTGTATATCTTTCCACGTTTTTTTTTTCTATTCCATTGTTTTTTCCTCGACTTTCCGTTCGTGCATCCAAACAAAGGCCGCGAATTCGCCGTTCCATAACTTTGCAACGTACGAAGTTTTATTTTTCTTTTTCGTTTGTATCATTTTTTTTTCTTACAAAAAGAATTTGGCTTCCACTGCTTTTTCTTTTGGTCCGAATTAAATTCGCTCGCGCGTTCGGTACAGAGAAACATTTTGACGACTGTTCACTTCTCGTGTCTGATTGGTAGGGAACCGCTTTAGAAAAGCTTTCCCCACCAATTGGCGCCCAGTATTACAGCGTCTTATTTTTTACACACACGCAAGATTAAAAGATGCGTGTATGTGATTTCGTTGTTTTTCCGTACCGAACGCGAGGACGACGACGCGTTTAATTTTGTATCTCCCACCTGGCCAAAAATCAAAATTCAATCATTCCTCTAACTTACGAAGATTTTTTTTTTTTTGGACAATTTACAAAATCAATTGGCTTTACATATCCGTAGCGTGTGTGTATCAAAAATTTCGACGATTAGTGTGTGCTAAGTGTAATTATTTGTAGAGTGTAATGTGTTGTGAGAGCTTGCAAGCTCCCGTGTATGCAATGTGAATGAAGAGGCGTGCGGGGTCGCACACGCCTTAATATCCAGAAATCCAGGGCTTATTTATTTTTTTTCCAGTTTTTTTTTTAAATCCGGTCGGCCGCTAGACAACGACGTGGGCACCGTCGTGTCCGGGCCGTTCAACTGTGTGTACATTGGGGTGGCTAGTCATTAAATGTCATTTGTATCGTTGTTGCTTCGATTATTTAAAATGCTTTTGCATTGTTTTACAGGTGGCTCGGCAGGCGATCACCAATTTCGCCGCCTCGCCAAAAACGTTCGTTAGGACGAGTTCGCACGACTACGTCCCATTGATCCATTTTTTTCTTTTTTTTATTAATTCGAGTCGTATTTGTGAATGTGTATGCACTGGGAGTATGCACCAGTGCATCCGGGCTATGGCATTTTTTTAGATTAATAAACATTTAGGCAAATTTACATGAAGTAGATTAAGATTATTGGGCAGGGCCGGCTTTACAGAGTATACGAATTTAATCATCGTCTGCTCGTCCGTCATTTTTTTTTCTTCAAATTTTAGCTTTCGCAATCGACGGATCGAACTTTTTCGTTCGTCTGCGCCGCTGACCCTCTTACAAGTTACGGGCATATGTAAATCAATATATTTGTAAATTATGTTTGTTTTATTTTTTTGGTGCGTCTACGCAGCGTCGCCGTGGTACGCGACCGCCGCGCGCCGGTACGGTCGCGACCAAATATTTCGCGACGCCTTCGACGCGAGATTTTTTTTTCGTACATTATTTTTTTTTAAGTTTTATTTACTTCGTTACTTTACTGGTTACGTTACACGGTTTCATTAATTGAATTGTTCGCGGCTTAACTTTCAATCGATTACAGAACATACACTACGAGCTATTGGTATTATTTTGTGGCTTCTCTTTCATTTCCTTCCCTTCGTTTCGGCTTTTTTTCTCTTATTATTAGTATTCACCTAAACCTTTCCATCGAAGTTTTAAAAAAGAGAGTTTTTTTTTCATTGTACACGTTTCGCGGGGCACGGCTCGCGTTTTACGGGCGAATTCGTTTTTTTTAAAGTGTGTTGTTTCTTTTTTTAACTTTTAGTGTAGTTTGTAGAGTTTTGTTCATGTTTTGAAGGTTCGGCAGTCAAAGAGGAAATGTTGGCCCGCATAAGGATGCACTTCTTCCCGTTTCCTGGTTTTCTTAATTGACAATCGATGTTAAAATTAGTGTCTTGGAATGAATACCGGCAGAATTATGAAGGACCGTCATTGACGTATGATCATAACGATCTTTTTCGTCAATATGATACACATACGTATACTTTCGTTGATGTTACAATAGCGTTCATCGTATTTAGGGACCGAAAAGTAATACGTCAAACTCGAAATCGCGTCAGTTTCAAAAGCATCTTCGAATTTTTTTTTAAATCTAATTTTTTCATCTCGTACAAAAAGCTTGAAAGCCTTGATATTTGTTTTTTCTTTGCATGCGTCGAAAAAAAAAGTTTAATTCCACGAGTTCGATTTTCCACCAGGAAGTAAGTGCGAAAAGCGACGACTACACGAAACTTGGATTATAACAGGGAAAAAGGATTCGAGGTGAGAAGAAGGGAACGTGATAGGTGATTTTTTTAGCAATGTATCGAAAATAAATGAAAAGAAATAGAGTTGGGTATAAACAACATTGGTCCCTACCAAGGAGGCGGCCAGTCGTGGTGCCGGTGAGTGCAAAGTTGTCTGTATGCGTGTGTGTCATTTAAAAAGTGTATTTATATCCCGTATAATTCGAAGGCGCTATAAAATTGCTCGATACTTTTTTTTTTAAATCGTGAATGGCTGTGTGTCAGTGTGAATGATGTACATATCAATCCGCGTGTCGCGTTTGTAGCTCATTTTCCGAAAAAAGTAAACCGTGCATTGGTAGCAATTTTTCAAACGAGAATTTTCCCGATCGAAGCCGCTGGCCCTCTTATGTTTTTTTTTGCAAATTCGTACCCGCCATCTTTGAATTCTGTCGCAAGCCTTCTCAAAAATCATTCTCATTTTTTAAAATTTTCATTCTTTTTTTTTTTGCTCGTTCAATTGTAACGTCTAAGCGTGAAACCAAGAGATAGTTAATTTTAAGGCGAGCGACGGAATCTCGAGGACGCGTACGATATTCGTTTGAAAAAAAATTCACCTTGTCACATCGAGTGTTTTGTCATTCGACAACTTGCCCGCGCGAATCGACGCACAAAACAGAAGCTCTGGTCGATAAAAGTATATTATCGTTTGGTTACGCGGGCGAGGGTACGCACTCGCCGCCGCGCTTTAGGTATTTACATAGAAAAACTAACCCTATTGCATTATGTACTTGTTTATCTGTTAAACTTCTCGTATGCTTTGCGTGAATATCAAGAGGTGTATTTACATACTACTTAATCCGAGGAAAAAACTCTCTGTAACTCAAATACCATTTTTTGTTTGTTTGTTTAAGAATCGTTTATCCGGGGAGAAACGAACACAAAATTATTTATAACCACACATTTATTTGATGCTCCTGTTAAATGATAAAGTATTTCATGAATTACCGACTTAAAAACCGACCAATGATCGCGCGTGTGCATTCATCTCGCGGGACTCGCTTGACTTTTCAATGGTTTGTTCCGAAATAAACAAAATTTTTGTAATTTTTTTTTCCTAAATTGTAATGATTGTTCGACATTTGAAAATGTCAAGCGAGTCCCACGAGGAGAAGCACTTGCCGATCGATAAAATGTAGCCTTGACGATGAATCCATTAGCGATCGTTTGATAAAAAATTTTGTTCTTCTTTTTAAACATCTCTCTCCCGATAGTAGAAAGGCCCTGGGCGACGCGGCTGTGGTTTTTGAGCAACGCGTTTTTCCACGCTCGAAAAATTAAAAGAGAAGCTTCACCGCCTTCGCTGAAAAAACGGATTTTTCGCATGTATATTCTTCAAAAGTTATCTTTTTCTCCTAGACTTCCGTTTTAGAGTAGAAAAATTCTCGCGTTCTATTTTTTTTTGTATCAGTGCCGGACATTGATTTCCCAAAATGGATTTTTTTTAAATCGTTTTCCGCTCGACAGTTACAACTCCTCCTTCCCGCGTATCAGCTGTTGTTACTTTTTGTTAGCTAGTTTCACTTTTTAAAATCGATGTTATGGTTTTTTTTTATTTTCGTCTATCGTCTGGACTCGTCGAAAGGTATCCCCATCGAAAGCGCGAACGACCACGACGCCGAAAGAGCGCGTACGAGCCGCCGAGCGAAAGCTCGCGCTCTCGTTCGACAGTTCGCGCGTGGCTCTCTCGGTTTAATCTTCGTTAGAACCTATAATGGACTTGCCTTTGTGCCTTTTTCGCCATCGTTAAGACGTCTATCAGCCGTTTAGTGCTTTTTTTTTTCTTCAACAATCCATATCTTCGACTTTTTAGAACTTCGTCTTTTTTTATAATACCCTTTTTTTTTCGAAAGACCCACCCACGTTTTTTTTTCGTTAAAATCTCTTTGCCTTCCCTAATAGTATTGCGAGAACGTAACGGTATATATTGCAAGTAAAAAGTTCGAAACGACGCAAAATTTCATTACGCGTTTACATATTCGGAAATAAAAAAATATTTCGCTTAGTAACGATCACAGGACCTCAGATTACTTCTCAATCACGCCCGTATTTAGCAGAAAAATTTGTTTTTTTTTATTTTATCTTCGCGATATCTGCATGCGCACCATTTTTTTATCTCTCTTAAAATTCACGTATTCACATTGTTTTATCATTAATTATTTTTCTGTTTAAATTCATTCACGCGCGCGATTTTTTTTTATTATTCACATTTACACGCTCACGCTCATATAATTCTCACTCACTTTTTTATCTTTTTCGCCTAACTACACTAGTCTCATAGACCCTATATTCAATTATTTATAATATTTATATATATAATATATATAATATTTAGCATTTAGATTTTTTTATCTCTCTTCGTCTCATCGGATCGCGATGATATTATTTTCACGCATTCTTAGAGCTTCTTTTTTTTTATTCACCCTCTCATCTCCCGTCATATTCTGCAATGTATATATAATATATATAATATAACTTGTTTGTAATAATTATATTTTGTTTGTTCGCTTACAAGCTAATAGTTTTTGTGCTTTAACGAGCACACTTGCGCGCATGTATTAATTTTTTTTTCAATTATTTTTGTGATGTGTATGCATGTGTGTGTAATGTGTAAGTAAGTATATAACTAACGATTCATGCCGTTATCATCGTCCGCGTGCCATCATTTTTTTTTTGTGCACACGAATGTAACGACGCGTTTTTAAAAATGTGTATATAGCTTTTTTTTGTTTTCATCCTCATCATTATTTATGTACAAGTGTATACATGCGCGTGCGCGCTACACGATAAAGATCGCGCACGACGCACGTACGATATCGTATGAAAGTGTGTACAAGGGTGTCAAAGATCGTCAGTCAGTCAGGCGTCTTTTGTGTCCTTGGAGAAAAAAAAAGAATCAAGAAAACGAAAAAAACATCCGCGCTTTTCCGCACGACATCAAATTGTCTGTCCCGCTCGGCTTTTTTATCCTTTTTAACTATTATATACTTATTTAATTGCACGCCGCTCGCGCGCTTTATCATGTTTTTTTTATCTTCATTTATTGAATACAGCGGCGCTTTTATACATAAGTATTTTCGTGGTTTATTTTATTTATCAGCCGATAAAAAGACTCGACATCGTGCGTCCAGTTGCGAGAAGTCTTGCATTATCTTAAATTTTATCGTACAGACTTATGTTCAACAACTCGACTCCTAAGAATTACGATTAGGGAAAAGTGTGTGTTTGTTTGTGTGTGAGTGTGTATTTAAGGGAGGGAACCTTAAAGTCTGGTAAAGTCCTATACAATGTCTTATAGCTTTCGAGTTCAATGTTTAAGCCTCTCTCTCGCGGAGCATACTGGGTGGCCCGAGACCCGTTGCTCCGCGATCTTTTATTTTTCGTAACACCGCGTTCGAACCAATAGCGACACTCCCCATTGCTCTCGACGATCATTACTGACCTTAGGTCAAAATCATCGAGTTTTTGGCGCAAGGGAGTTATTTGGTTCGCAGTGCTACGTTGGCTTCACATTCTCGTTTTTCATTATTTTTAGTTAATTATGGCACGTTTAAGGGCAGCCCAAGAACCAACGCGACAACACTCTCGAGTCAGTTTAGAACTGGCAAATCGAATGGGAAAATCGCGTTCGATTCGGCAAACGGCACCCAAACAAACGGATCTTAAAAGTCTAGTTTTCCTCTCACCGGAAAGGTCAGTCAAACTTACAGCTCTAAACCATTAGATCGCGAGCGAGTGTTTCCAGCGAATTCGAATCGAATTTTCGTATACAGATTGTTGATAATATCCTCAAATATCGCCGATCGCTCGGAAAACTTCACTCGCGAACGTAATTATGCGCAAAACACACTGCTCGTATATTATGAACGCGCACACGTGCGTGCGCGCGCGCTCGATCTATACATCACATATTTCAGGCTTACTTAGCGATTCATTGTACATTTAATATACGTATACATTGTCCACGCGTAGCTCCCCCCTCCGCGAAAAGAAAAAAAAGAGCGCGTGTCGCTTTGACCGTATCGCCGACTGACTCTTCAATCCGGTCGCTATATATTGTCCTTTTTTTTTATATTAATTTGGCGTCGAACTCGTAGTTCTGCACGCTTGTGGTTTCTTTTTTTTTTCGTTCATCGGTTTTTTGTTGAGTTTATCATTTTTCCGTTTGTTTCGTCTTTCATTTTTCCGTTACTAGCTGAGAACAATGAGTGATTGAGATAATTGACCGCTCACTTGGACGCCGCGATTATTTCGAGGAACGAATTTAGGCGTTCTCGACGACGTTGCCGCTCATCTCGTCGGACTTCCTCTTGATGCCACGTTGCTCGTCGTGGATCTGAGGTATGTTTAACTTCACGCCACCTTGCGGCAGCTGTTGCGTTTGTTGCTGTTGTTGCTGCTGCTGCTGCTGTTGGTCGCTAGTCAACGACAATTGTTGTTGCTGCTGCTGTTGCAATTGTTGTTGCTGCTGTTGTTGTTGCGCGTGAAGATTGTCCATCGAGTTGAGTGACCCGGACGCTGTATTGTCCTGCGTCCAAGGGGTCCACTCGTCTCAGTAGTAACTGAATTTTCATGGTTGCTGGTTGTTCTGTTGGTTGACCACGTGCTGGAGGGTGAAGCTCAAGGCCCGTGGGTCCGTGTGCAACCTCAGCGCGTGCTCTAACCGCTGCTCTTGAAGTCTCAATGCCTCTCCTGAACAAAAAATCAAATATTTTTCAATATAGAATAAAGTTAAATTGAGTTTCTATTTGTTAGATAGAAAATTCTTACCCAAATCTGGAGATAACGTATCTTGCTGAGAAAGCTGTTGGTTGGTATGGTGTCCTGATATACCAGTACTACCTCCGCCATTATGCTGTCCCAAATGATGTCTCATGTCGTTCGCAGAACTCGCCGCTGCTGCAGCCGCTTGCGATACCTAACAAAAATCAATCGTTTTCAAAAATCCATTTTCACTTTCCTTAGCGAATAAAAATAGCAATTAGTAGTACATGTGTACTCACAGCGAGCCTGAGGGCATGCTCGGCCTGCGAGCGTAGCAGTGCCTCGGCTTGCTGTAACCTGATTGCCTGTTCGGTGCCCGACGATTGAACGCCTTGCTGTTGTCCTGGTCCACCTGTCGAGCCTTGACCCGCGCCACTCATGTCACCGTTGTTGCCCATTCGCATGGCCGCCGCGAGCGACGCCACTTCCACGGGCGACAGGTTTGGCGATCCTGAGTTTTGCAGTCCTGCGCGGAGAATTCAGTTTTAGATATCTTTTTTTTTCAAATGAGTACGTAGCGAGCAGCGATAATTTTATCTGCCACGGAGAAAAAAATTTCCATATAAAAACGTTCACCTCGCCAAATCAAACAAAAATAAATAAAAATTTATATATAGCCGAGAGAGAGTGAGTCGAAAATATTGAGCTTCGATTCATAAAAGCTACTCTGGCTTTCTTGAAGAGAAAACGAAGCATAATTGAGCGATCGCGATAAATATTCATAAATAAGCAAGAGAAAGAAAGAGAGAGAAATACAATAATAAATCATCGAACGATCGACTCTTGGTATCGTCGCGCTGGTAATTGGAACGGCGCGCGATCTTTCTTACCCCGGCAAACAGCTTTCTTTCTCTTTGTCTTTCCCTCTCTCTCTCTTTCGATAAAAGCCGTTACGCGCAGCTTCTTATAAATACTTATCACTCTCTAGTAATGGCACGAATGACTGCTCGGTATACTTTTCATTATTATTATTTTCCTTCGTTTCGCGCGCTCGTGAGATAACGATTGACATATTTTTCATTCAATCATCTCTGCCTCGCTATTTGATTGTTTCGCGAATATAGTCTGCGGTCGGTATAAAATTTAATTTTTTTATGTTCATTTACCTGCTGATACAGCGGCTGCCATAACGGCCATCCGTTGCTGCTGCGACTGCATCTCGTCGTGGTACTGCTGTGCCGTCGTCTGTTGATTGCCAGCTCTCAGCATCTCGCTGAGCTTGTTGCCACTCGGACCCGGCGACGCCATATTGTTGTTGTTGTTATTATTATTGTTGTTATTCAATAGACCGGCGCCTGCGTAAAATTCTGTTCTCGTCAGTACAAGCAAGTATCAGTTTCAAATATTACATGGTCAAATGTTCATCTTACAAGCTATTCGTTAAACGATAATCTCGAAAGAAAGAAGAAAACTTGGAATGGAAGAAGAACAAGCTACGTATGTCCATATTTCGTGAAAGGAGGAAAAAAATAAAACGTACCAGTTTCACTACCTGCCGAAGATAGTCTGCCGTTGCCGCTGCTACTGTCCGAGTGGGCTGATGGCGAAGGACACATCGGTGGTTGTTGAAGATTCTGGGGTCCACCCATTTGACTGCCGAACACTCCCAAGCCGGCTCCTGAACACGAGAGATAACGTTCTTCCCAACGACCACCACAAACAATTGCAAATAAAATTTCTTGCTCGAATACCATGCTTATACAACTCTAACTCGTCTCTCTCTTTTTTTCGTACTTTTATTTTAGCTTTCTCTATCTCTTTTTTTTTTCCGTAGCTCGTAAATTATACTCACCCAGACTCGAACCAGCGAGGAGCTCGCGTTCCCGCTTCTCCGCCGCCGCTCGACTCAGCACGTATTGCGCTGCGAACTGATGCTTTGGATCCATCCTCATATGTTCCATGTGCGTTAGTAAACCTACGAAGCGATTCCGTCAGAATACGATGTCATATCCATCGTGCGACGATTAACGGCGAGATAATACTTACCACTCTCGTTCGTGAAAACGGATTGGCATACGGAACACGGCCACATCCTTAGGCTGGTACTGAGTTGGCTCGTCTCCGGATGGCAGGCGAGATGTTTCCTGAGGCTTCCCTCGTTCACGTAGTGCTTGCCGCACACGGGACACGGATGGTTGGCGGTGCGTCTTTTGGCTAAGTAAACCCCGGCAACGGAGGTCGTGCAGTCAGCGGTGGGAACAGTGGGGCGACACAATTGTCAAGGTCAATGCCAAAGCAGGAAAAGCGTATCCCAAACGACCAAACTCCAACGGTGCTCTCGTACCAGTTATACAAAGCTTGCTGAGCGAACGCGATTCTTTTTTTTTTTTGTTTTGTTAGAGAGGATCGTTGATTTAGTTCGCGTGCACTCGCAAGCTTTGCTACGAATGTGATGTATAATAAGACCCTTCACCCAGATATGCTTTCATGCTAATATTGGATGGATGTTAGCCCGTGGTGATCCGAGGATGGATTAGTTTGGAGATTTTGATTTTTTGTTCAAAATTCGGCGGATCTATTTTGTAGTTCGCGAGTGCGAGGGAAGTTTCATTTTTAGCGAATGAATGCATATTTCGAGAGATACGCGAGGAAACATCCTGACTCCAACGTAATTATGAAATTTTTAATTGCAATCACTGATAATGGTGAGCTCGCGGAAGAGCTTACGTAATTAGATTGATGTCATAATTCAAGCGTTTCTATATTCGTCACACCGTGAAATGAAATATGGAGGAATCATTCTCTCTGTCTCTCGCGGATATAAGTTCGCGGAGTCGCTTCGCTCGATTCGATGAAAACTTGCCGATTGACAGTGTCAATTACCGAGGTTGGTTAATTTTTCAAGCATCCATCATTATTTTACGGTGAGAAAATGCAAAACGCCCGTTCGAATGATTCGATTCCATCTGCGAGCGCGTTGAGTTGATAAAGCAATTGCACGTCATTCACTTTTGGGGATAATGTGCTGGTGGCATGCATTATTGATTGCGATCGATATATGAAGTGCACATCTCTTTCCAAAATCTACATGATGCCTTCTTATAGGTGAAACGTCTTTTTTGTTTGATTTCAAGCTTTCGAATGATGCAGAGTTAGTACAGATTCCCATTTTACAATTTAAATTTGATAAAAGTAAGAGAAGATCGTAATGCGTTGTAATGGATAGAATTTGAGAAATATGTACCAATATTTGCCTGCTTCCCAAAGCAATTTTTGGGGGACTTAAAATGTAAGTTGAACTTGAAATTTTAACCCATCACCAGACACGCCATTTTCTTCTTTAATTGTTAAAGCCACCATCACCATGTTAATAGCACAATTGCAATAATCGTGTGCGATAAAATTTAGAACTACGATTTAAATGTTGCAAAGAAAATGGCGTTTTCTTTATTCAAGTTATACTATTACGATTGAGAGTTATCGAAATATATTTCTGAAACTAAAACAATGCAAGGCTAAATTCATTAAATTCAAAACGATAGCTCTCAACGTAAATCTTAGTCTATGAAAGAAACCAGAGGGCAACGAATCTCTTTTCATCAAGACAATGGAAAGGTTGCACTCGGTTTGGTCATACTTACTGGCAACACCGGACGCATTGGGATCCTTGTGGGTGATCTTCATATGTTCCATGAGAGCTTCACCACCGAGACATAGCTTATGGCAGACAGGACAGCTTGTGGCGCTGGGGCCGCCGATTAGTGAGTTGTGTTGCTGGAACACGACACGCTGTTGCAGCTCCTTTTTGGTTGGGTCGCGTGTTCGACCACGAAAGAGGTGTGTGTGCGCGTGTGATAATCATCGCACCCACCAATATATACACACACAGCAACACACCCCCGAAGAGATAGAGGTAGTAGTAGTAGTAGTAGTAGTAGTAGTAGTAGTAGTAGTAGTAGTAGTAGTAGCAGACACCAGTAGCAGTAGTTGTGGTAGTAGCAGAAGATTTTTTTTTTGCGTGTGCGCGCGAGTCGATGATTGATTGATGCGTGTCGGCGCAAGCGATTTTTTTTGTTTGGTTTTTTTTAGACCCCAGGCAGGCGCGAAGATTTTTCAAACAACAGAACAAGAACACGATACCAGAGTCAGACTCGACTGTTCAAATATGTTAAGCAGCCGCCACCATACTACGCCTTGCACATACGGGAGGATATTTGGATTGGGATTGTAAGTTGTTTTTCTGATAAAAAATTGATTTGTTCGTGAGTTATTATTAATTGTAGAGAGGAAAAAATTGTTGGAATATACATCAATCGGCGGAAATTCTTTGCTTGTACGTACACTATTTAATCAATGATATACGACTGTTTGATTAAGGTCAACTTTTATCTTGTTATCAGATTAGATAAAGTGATTGTAACAGTTTTTGTCATCGGCAAATTCTCAAGACTTTTCTTTTGCGCAATAGTGCAATAATGAAAAAAAATTTTTTTTCGTTTATAAAAAAGAATCCTTAACAATTGATTTAATGACAATTTTTTTTATCAGCAAATACGGACATGACAGGATACTCCAGGATGTGAACAAGAGGTAAAAGCAGAAAAGCCCAAGATTAAGGTGAATGAAAGCTCAGGGTCAGGATGTCGATCGACGGCAACTTTCTCTTTAAATACCCGCAATGTATGCACGCGTACAACATTGAGCGTACTCCATTCACAAAGAGGCGCGCCGGAGACTCTCTCTCTTTTTCTTTCTCACAGCTCTAAAAGACATTTTCGATAATGACTGAATGTATGTACTTTTTCGATCGACCTCGCATGAAACCCTGGTGGTTGTGTATTATACAAGTATACAATAAATGGGACGTAGGATATTTGAGAAAATATGCGCAAAGCATAGCATCGATGATTGGCTTTTTCTTTTAATTTATCTATATTTCATTATCAATAAAATTCACAATTGAATGTATCGTAGCCTACATCAGACGTCCATATACACATAATTTAAACAGAAAAGAATCTTCAACAATTAAAAAAAAAAGAGATAAACAAAGAAAAACGTATATTTTGCCGTTTTTATTTCTGTGTGTATCGTGTATTCGGCATGTTCGTGTTGAAACTCAAACCAAAAAAAAGGAAGAATAAGTAGGTAGAAGGAGTAAGAGATAACCAAAAGGTAAAGAAAGAAATCGTAAAAAGAGTGAATCTGTGTGTGCATAAAGAAGAAACACGAGACGAATTCAACGTGGCGCACAGGTTGGCATTGAGAAAAGATGTAGGGGCCCCCAGTGTGTGTATGTATGTGTACCTATGTGTCTGTATAACTTTTTAACATTCGCGTGTGTACTCCTCTCTCTCTCTCTTGGACAGCCTCCTCTCGCTCTTTATTTTTTTTTCTCTTTGCATTGTCGATGTACTCAAGGCCGCGCGAGCGCGGAAAAACGACCTTGCCGAGAGCGCGCAGGCCGAAAGTGCGGTTTACTTTTATTTTTTTTTTCTTCTTCTTCTTCTTCTCCTCCACCTCCTCCTCGCAAGATCGGAGCGATACGCTCGGGTTTAAAAGTAGAAAGGAATTCTTTGAGGCGAAGTTCCGTCTGGTTGCTTTTTATAATGCGCGCGCGCTCGCGGGGTGCACCACTCTCGCTTCGTGATTTTTCGTTGGGAATTAATTTTAATGGGCTTGCTTCTTTTCGTTCTTTTTTTTTCGTTTCGTTTGCGCTGTAAGTCGAGTTTTATCGTTTTTTTGGCAATTAACGTTGGTAATTCGATACGTTTGTCAGTCATTTTTTTTGCAACTCAAAGAACATTTTCTCACAACGGGAAACCGAAAAAGCTCAAATACTTAATTAAACTTTCAAAAAGATACTTTTTTTTCAATTAGAAGAATCGCGAGGAGGTAAAAGTACAGTAGAAGTCGCAAAAGCGAAGGTCGCGCTTTAAAATCCGTCGCGCGAGAAAAGCGGATTAGAAGTGCACAGAAAGAGAGAGAGAGAGCACTTCGGGCTGCGCGCAAAAGGGCGTCGCCGCTGTCTAAAAATAAGAATCTCTCTCTCTCTCTCTCCACGGCAATGACCCGAAAGTTTTCGCTTCTTTTTCTCTCGCTCTCTTTGCTTTTTTTCGATCCCGGACCTAGGGTAAAGAGTCGCTGCTATATCGTCGGCGGCTGCATGTGCTCTCTTTCTTAGGCCGCCGTGGCGCATGTAAGTTATTCTCGGAGAAGCTTGGTGTGTCCGGCGGAAAGGTTCGACGCCCCGACCTGGCCCAAGTGGAAAAAACCGGTTTCTTCCTTGCTGCGCTGCGCTCGCTTGCTTCGCGCGCGCGGGCGCGCTCTTTTCTTATATCCTTTTTTGCCAACCGCGCTCTCTCTCTCTCTCTTCTCCTTGCTCTTATATACCCGTGCTCCTTTAAGGATGCTCTCTCTCTCTCTCTCTTGCGAGAGAGAGTTCTCTAGGCATGAAACGCGTGGGCGAATTCATCTACTAACGCGCGATTCCTTATATGCCCAATTGCGATTGGCAATGGCGAAGCGGAAAAAAAAGGATCTCCAACTCGTTATCGCGAAGCGAATAACGAGCAGAGGATCATCCCCCTCTGTTGTTTGTTGTGTATGTATACTCGAGACAGACAGAAAGACTAAACATCCCTGAATAACGCCAGCCTATATTTACAACTTTCTTACTCCCTATATCTTGTATCCCCCGAGTCCGCGCTACGACGACTGATTTAGAAACCACCGCGAGGACAAGATATTCTATCGCGGCCGGCGGTCGAAGCTTACGAGCTTTAATTTCATTTCGATCGGATGGAATAATAATAGCTTCTGAGTAGTAATCGAATTTTTTATCTTTGCATCAGAGTCCGAAAACGAACGTTCTCCCAAATATATACATATAGCTTCTCGCTCCGATGAATATCACGTAACGATCGGACAGATCAATTGTCGAAAAATCAAATTGAATGAGGCAGAGCGAACACACCTATACGATAAACGATACCGGAGACAAGTAAGAATCTGCATCGGCGTCATCGCAGATGGCACCCGAAAAGTTAATCGTTGAACGATCGTGACGATCGCGTGACCGGCAGTATGTAACAAGCAAAAAAAAAGAAGGGTTCTCCGTTTCTTTCACTGTCGCGGAAAAAAAATCTCGCGCTTGCACACGCACAAAAGCTGCTGGCTTGCTTAGGGAGTGGCGTAAAAAGGAAGTGGGTGTGAGCAGCCGCGTAGCGGTGCGTGACGCCGCAGTACGTATATATTCTATCTACGATGTGTGGCCATTTTGCTTCGAGCGAGAACCTAGAGTTCGAACCAAAAAAAAATCAAACAACGAGCACGCATCTTCGATATATATATATATACAAGTTTATAAAGTCCGCTTGTCAAAGTCGTTTGAATAAGACAAGGAGTTACGCTTGGCGCGTTTTCATGAATGAAAGCTTTCTCGTTCGAAAGAAAAGAAATCTCATGCTCGTTCAATTACATGCTCGTCGCGAAGTGTACTCTCCGAATAAACGTAATTCCGTGAAAAATAAATTCGGTTCGATACTACCAATCGATAAAACTCGATACGATATTCGATAAAAAAAGAGCCTCATTATAAACGCTCATATAGAGAAAGGTATAATATGAAAAAGACACGGAAGTGAGCACATATAGCTTACACATAAAACCGTGTGCGCGGCGAAACGCATTGACAAGCCCGCGGTATATGTAAGGATGCCGTCTTATATATATATATATATATATATATATATATATATATACTGCGACGATCCCGTTTCGAGGATTCGTACATACAGCAGCAGCGGCAGCAGCACGTGTGGTGCATGCATGCATCTATCGCGTGGAGGGTATAACGGATCCTCTAAGCTCGCAGACTCGTCGAGAGGAGCCTTTCGCTTAGCTTGCTTGCCGCGCGGGAACGAAGCCGCGAGATGAAAGGAGGTGGTGGTGGTGGTGGTGGTGGAGGAGGAGGAGGAGACACGCGGAGAGAGAGAGAGAGAGAAGAAGTTAATGGTTCGATAAGCGATTTTTTCCCGATTATAATTAACTCGCCGTGTCTGGCCTTTTCTCTCTCGTGTTGTTTTTTTTTTGTTGTTGTTGCTTTTCGTCTGCTCGCGATGTTGTGTGCGTGAAACGCATAGCGGTTTTCCAACGGCCGTATACTCGTTGCAATTAGCGTAGCCCTTTTTCAGCTCTAAAGCTTGCCTATGCTGTTGATTTGAATTGGAGAGTAGCGTGGCATTGTCGGATATATATATACCCATTTTGTCTAATGATTTGACAAGATTTTTCCATCAGACTACACACACACACTGTGCGCTCGCGGTAATTCGTCTCGTGGTTAAATTGAGTAATTCCGCGAGTATCGGCCGTGGAATGAGACAAAAAAAAATAACCAAAAGAAACCTTTTCGAGCGATAAAAGCGGCGTATATACCTTCTTTCAGCCTCTCTCTTTCTCTCGCGCGCGTCCTTAAAAGTCAATTTGCCTGAAAACTCGTCTGAGAGTATAGCGAATGAAAAAAAGAAGAAGAAGAAGAAGAAGAAACTGGCTTTCTTTTGAGCGAAGGTCTTTTTTCATCTCGAGGCTGTATAGCCGGACAGCCTTCGCCGCGTGGTATATATACCGGGGCGTTACCGACGCCTCGTGTTTTACGATCCTTTTGCCGCGCGCTCGTTTCTATTTCGCGCTTTTCCTTATGACCGACGATGCCTCGAGCTTTTTTTTCTTCTTTTTTTCGAAGTATGAGAGACTTTTTTTTTGATTGATTTTTTATTGAGTTACCGATCGAATGATTCAGCTAGTTATATACAATTTAGCATCATTAACGGTCACACTTGCCCGAGCGTGTAATTCGCGAAAAGAATATATTCATTTTTTTTGCGATGTGTGCAACCCTTTCATCGTATTATTAACGTGAGAGCGACCTGACTCGACTAATCCCAATTAATGAACTCGCGTATATACATACGACGTTCGGCAAAAAAAAAACAGGAGAGTGAGTTTAACGCGCGTGACACAATAAAGAGCGTCACGCCTGTCTTCCTACCGAGCGCGTGTACCATGACACCGCTTGGAAAGGAAAGAAAAAAAAAGCGAGTGAAAAAAATAGGTGGGGGGACGACGACACGCGAGGCAAGCGCACTGAAGTCCACGAGGGAAAAAAAATTGTAGTGGGGTGCTTGCTACTGCTGCTGCTGTGGGGCGGAGCACCGTGGCGTCGCGCGCATAGAGCAAAAAAAAAAATGTAGCGAACTACGAGCGGCGATGTGTGCCCTCTTTTGTTTTGCAATTTTCGAGGATTACGATTTCATTGGACCCCGTATGTGTGTTTGACATTGTGCTTTAAAGCCTTTTTTTTTTTGACGAGAAAGGGGTTGAAATGATTCTTATATGGGGGTAGCTTTGTGTGTGCGTAATTGCTTTTGGAATGACGACGTGAGCAAAAAAAAAAAAAAAACTATCATTGAATCGTCAAAAAGAGATTTGTGACTGCTCGAAAAGTATATATAGTTAGTTTTGGAGACCGGTTATTGCACGCGCGGGAAAACGATCGCTCGCTGAGAACATTACGATATTTTATGCGAATAGTTTAACGCAATTTCACGGCGGCGGCGATGCGCGCGGCGCTCGATCATATAATGATTTTCCGAACGGTTTTTTTGCGATGTGTCGTGTGCGCGGAGTATAAATTTTAGAAAGCTAATTTATTTTTATACGCTTGTATCCGACGCTAACTGTTATTTATCGCCATACAAGTGGGAAAGCATTCGATAATCCTCGAAAACGAGATTTCATTCTCTTTGAATAATTTCTCGTGTGAATTTTGTAAATTCGCGCGAATCCATTCATCAATCCTGCACGACAGATATCTCGGTTACGAAAATATGTATATACATCTGCGCGGATACAGAAACACACACAATATATATGCATAATTCTATTTTGAAAGTAAAGCTTCATCCAATTCCCATTAGAATTTCCATCTCGCGGCGAATAATTTACGAGGCAGCTTCTCGCGAGAGAAAAATAAAGCCCACGAAAGAAGCATGAATCTTTAATGAAGTTATATGCACGCTTTCCTAGGAGATAGCAGTATATAGTAGTAGGAGGAGCAAGAAAGAAGAAGAAGAAGAAGAAGAAAAAAAAATAAATAAGTCAGAGAGAGAGACGTGGAGAGCGCGTGTATATATACGGCGTAGCTCTCATTATAAATACCGCCGCGGGCGAATGCCATTAGCGCGCGCGTAGCGTGATGCGCCCGCGCAAAGAGAGGAACTATCTTCCTGGTGCACAGCGGCGAGCGAGCGAGCGAGAGAAATAGTATGTGTATAGTGTAATGAACGCGGAAAAGCATTATTTTTTTGCCGTCGGCTTTATATATGCCTCGCGTGCGACATTGCGAAATTACGCTGAGGATTTTTTCATTTTTTTTTTTTTTGGTCACTCGCGTGCAAACGTTAGATTTGAATGTTGGTAGGCAAAATAAAAAAGACACTCTGATGCAAGTTGAAAAAAAAACAACAGGTTTTTTTTTAAGGATCAAGCCAACCGCTGAGATTCGTTTGTTTAGTTTAGGAGAAAGATTTGCAAAATGTATGTTAATTAACTGCATTGAGTTGTGATGTTAATGTTTGTGTGTGTATGTACAGTCAAACATGTGTGAATGTATATATGTATTGGACTTTGACAGACTCACGATGAATGACAGTGAAAAAATTAGTTTAAAAAAGAGAGACAGGTGAGTTGGTCAAAGATGATGCAAATTTTTGAAAAAAAAAACAAAAAAAAAAAACAAAACAAAGGAAAAAAAAAACAAGGTATGCGAAAGTGGAAGTTATGATAAAGATTCAACTCACCCTAATGTCAACTTGATTCGGCAGTAATTGTGAGGCTAGTAGCATTTGGCAATGATTCTAAACAAAATGAAAAACATACGAATCTAAAGTTTCGTTAGTTCATCGCCACACGCGAGTATATGCGTGTGGCAATAATTTTTTTGGAAAAAAAATGTATGTATCATCCGATATCGTCCAATTTTTTCTTTTAATTTCTCTTTATTTTCAAACTTCGTTTCAATTTCAATCGCAAATCAAAGCAAAAACATATTTGTGTCTTTTTGTTTAATTAAAGTTTCGTGTTTCATTAAAATTCATCGTTTATCGAGGCAGCAGTAGCAGCACCGATTCGATGTGTTTTTTTTTTATTTTCAGAGAGAGAGAGGCAGGGGGGGTTAAAAGCAATAAGTTTAATCCACGCCCGGGTTCGATAATTCGATAAAATCACCGGTACACATGAATAATAAATAAATCCAAACGAGAGGCAGAAGGAAGGTCATCGTACTCGATGGGGCAATCAAGACGATTAAGCTCGTCATTTTTGTCGCCATACTCCGGGAAAAATAAATCCCAGCGGTAGAAGCAGGCAGCGACGGCTAACGAGTTTTTACGCGAGAGGGCAATTAAGGGAAAGTGGAGAGGAAAGGGTTGACAACGGTGAGGAGGAGGAGGAGGTTGGTTGGTTGGTTGGTCGTATCGCGTTGCACGACGCGCCTCTCGACTATTAACGCTCGCCCGGGACAAGAGAGAGAGAGAAAAGTTTTGCCGCACGAGAATGTAGGTGAGCAGCCAGATCTTTGTGGTTTAGTTTTTTTTTACCTCCCTCCCCACCCCCTCATCCAAGTTTTTGAAATTGTCATTGTTGAAGTTTTCTCGTAGATTCTTACGCAAAGTTACGACGCGCGTTTCTTCATTGTCAGTAAAGAAAATTTCTTGTTGGAAAAAGCCTTTATTGCACGATAAAAGTTGCGATAACGTTTTGCCTTCAACTTTTGCGAAACAATGAGAGCATTTTTTTTATCGTCATTAGTTGTATGTACTCACGTAAATTTATCTTAGCTGCTGTAACACATTCTTCTTCTTTTCGTGTGTAAAAAAAAAGAAACGAAAACAAAATTTTTTACTCCTCCAACAGTATTCACAAATGGTGCATTACTATCGCGAGTTGGTAAGACACTATCGAGAAATCCGCGCAATTAGGCGAAACTAAAGAAGGCAAGAACAACAACGAGAAAGAAAATATCCTAAAGCTAGATACTATCCACCAAAATTCTTTACCACAGCGTAAACATATTTTTCCGCGCACGGAAGAAGAAGAAGAAGAAGAGTTGCACGCTCGCTTGCGGCCTAAATTAGGTTATTCCCTTTTATCGTTCGATCTAGAAGTCGAGACAGAGAGAAGCCGGAAGGACGCAATTCGGCCTGGTGCGCGTATACAGCGTACAAAGTCGAGCGGAAAATCGAGGAGTGAGAGAGAGAGAGAAGGAAAAGCAAAAGAAATAAGGAGAAGGAGGCGATACACACACACAGCACCGCCGCTTCTATTATAATATTCGATTTCGCCGCAACGTGTAATGTCTCGTCGACACGCTAACTCTTGCTGCACGAATGCTCTTTTTTTTCAATTATTATTATTATACGCCAAGCAGAAAGGAGAAAAAAAAAAGAAGTGAGAATATCGTACCCGCGGGAGCACTGGGACAGGCGAATCGATACGTTTTAATTGTCGTAAGTGGTACGAATTGACGTTTAATCAGACAAATGCGTTTGTTTCGTTTTTTTTTCTTTTTTAACCGCGCGATATTGATGGTACGATTACAATCTTTTTTTTTACTATCAATACTATAACACTGTATTTAGAAAACTCTGAAATTGAAAATTAGTATCATCAAAACACGTCGTTGTACTACTTAAAAACTCTTCGCCGGAATTCCCTGCGAATTTCCCTCTAATTTCCCGTGTTCCGTCGTAGCAAAAACTGCAATACCTGACCATCAGCAAAAAGAGAGAAGAAAAAAAGAAGAGAAGCTCACGATCTATTAGGCGAAACGAGGAAAACAATTTCAAGAAATCTGCCGAGCGCTCTCGCTCTCTGTCGTGCCAGCAGGGCGCGCGCGGTGGCAATTCGATTAGAACAACAGAGATGGAAGATGACTCTCTTATTTTCCATCTGTTTTTCCCTTTTCCCATTTAGAGCGAGCTGCTAGCGCGTTGTTTTAATTACGCGGAGAGAGAGAGAGCAACTGCAACGCGATACTTTATTTCTGCGGTAATCTGGCGACGACGCTACGGCTCGCTTAAGGGTAAAAGAGAGCAAGAGAGAGAGAGATGGTTAAAGAAACTAATTTTAAAAGCTGTATCCTCGCGAAAATGGACCGGCTAACGAGTCGCCCGGCAATCTCTCTCTCTCTCTCTCTCTCTCTCTCTCTCTCTCTCGAGCATTATGAGGGAGAGAAGCTAAATAAGGGATGCGCCAAAGTAAATTTCTTCTTTTATTTTTCCCAGCGATTAACGCGTTTCTCGCCAAAAATATTTGTATATGACAGGTCGAGCTTACGAGAGAGAAGAGAGAAGAGAAGATGAAAAAAAAAGTGGTCGGAGATTGATCTATGTGAACCGGCTCGTTAGGAAGTCAGATTAGCGCTTCGCGAGATTTATCGACGCCCAAGCGAAAACTGAACGCTCGTTGGCCCGGGGATTAGCTTTCAATTAGGAGAGGCGCCGCCGACGCCGCTCGTCTGATATTTATCGCCGAATGATTGCGGTTGAATGCTCGTTTTCGTTGCTCCCGAATTAAAAAAAAAGAGAAGAGAGGAATAAAGACGTTGTATGTAACACGAATCTTTTGAAAATAAGGTATTTCCTGCAAATGTATGTGTGTGTGTGTGTGTGTGTGAAAGTAATTCGCCGCGTATACACGTACACTGTCTTCGTGTAACAGCGTTGATTACGGGTTAGCACATCGAGCGAGGATGATCGCACACGAATCGCACGTTTTAAAGTATATATATAAAGGGAGAAGAATCTCTCGTAAGGCATCTGGCCCCCTTTTTAGCTTCCTCTTCGAGACATGTGCGCGGCCAGGCGATCGTATACATACATATACGAAAGAGAAAGAGAAGAAAGGGTTGAAAGAACGCATGAGCGACTTTCGGTTGCGGCCAGTTCGAAAAGAAACCAAAAAAAAAAACAAAAAAAAATGCCCCGGCGACATGCGAGCGAACGCTTTGTTGTCCAAGGGGGTGAATTTGATTAGAAGAAGCCCCTTTTTTGCACATTTTTTGTTTGTTCAGTCTTCTTTTCCTATACGCGCGTGCGACGCTAACAATAGTTTCGTATATGTGTAAACCGGTATTTTTAATTTACTGCTAATCCGTTTAAGGGCATCGCGAGTCTTCAATATGGGAATGATCTTCTCGTAGGTGCTAAAATTGATTGAAGTTCTTTTTTTTATTGAATGAAAGAGCGATTGAGGCTTGAAGCTTTTTGCGTGTAATGTACAGGAAAAAAAAACTATATATGAGTATATACAGTAAAGACGAACAAGAAAGCAATTTGTCGCTGATATATACCCGTCCAATATCCCCCGTCATGTTTTTATGAGTAGAAGCGAATAAAACCATCACCATACCGGATTAATTGATAACCAATCCATTATGTGTTATTCGGAGGCAAAATTGAGGAAAAAAAAATTCGAAGAGAAGTCGAAGATAATGTGTGTTAGGTGTGTACAGTGATGTGGGTGTTACCGTTTACCTCGTGATTGTATCGTTAGAAAGAAAAAAAAATCTTTTTTTTTTAACAGCGAGAGAGATGTTTGATAATGTAATGTGGCCGGCAAAATAGTTAACGTTATTACGCAGACGGCTTTGAATTTCCAATATGAATGTTACGAAAAAACAAAAAAAAAAATCAACAAAATCAATCGGAAAACACAAAAGTAAAAAAAAAATTATCAAAATACTTTTATTTCCAAAGCCGTCTCGAAAAGAATTTTTTGAATAAAAAAAAAGACAAAAATGAAATGCGTTAATAAAAATAAAGTAAAAATCAAAAAAGGTAAAATGGACGTCGGATCTGGTACATACATGACTGACCTTCGACGTGTGGGTCCTGAGACTGGATTCCGTGGCGAAGCCCTTGCCGCAAATGTTACAGTGGAACGGCCGGTTCTTCGCGCGTTCCACCTGCGCGTCGTGATTCCTCAGGTGCTGCTGTAGATTTGATAGCTGGATAAAGGCACGGCCGCAGTCGGGTAGGTGGCACTTGTACGGCCGCTCGCCTACAAAAACAAATATTTCGTTATTATATTTTTTGCTGAACGTTAAGTCCTTTTGAAATTTCACGAAGAAAGTAATGATTTTGCAGTTTACACAGCGCCAATTGTACATGAGTATACATATTGGCCGTATAGCACATGAATAGATGAACATCAATACGCCCTGGAGTCATCAAAGGCCAAACAGGTCAGTGAATATGGTTTGGCTTTTGGACAAGCTGCAGTTTGTCATTGATTTTCGAACATGTCGAATAATTTACCGAAGACGAGTGAGAGAGGGAGGTTTGGGTTGAAAATCGATGAGTTAATCTCCGCCGGGAGCCTTGCAAGTTGCAATCGATCCTCGCATTGGACTTGTGTGTATGTCCTTTACGCTCAAGGCATCCGAGAGAATCGTATTCATGCGGCCGCGCGGTTCCTACATAGGCGCAATATTCAATTTTCACTTCTATACATGTTAGCCAAAATGATTTATTTACGACAACTCTCGTATGTAATATGTGTGTGTGTGTGTTAATCGGAACGACTAGGCTATAAATTACGATAGCATATACTTTCGAATTAGTTTTCGCTATATATATGCTTCTAATATTCATCGACGCTATGTAGTAGCCAATATGGCATACGGAACACATAAGATTAGCCGCGCGCGGATGCTGATATAACGCGATAATTGAACTGTTGCACGAGTCGTTGGCTCTCTCTCTCTCTCCCTCTCGTTCGCTCGTCGATCGATTAGAGATAAATTTTTTATTTTTCCCCACGCAATACCAGAACTCGAGTATAGCGGCCAACGGTTATTTCTGCAATTAGTGATCCTGGCAATGGAAACGCGCGCGCAGTATCAATTATTGATAGGCCATTTGCGGTTTATATGTAGTGTCAATAACTGTCGTGTAATACAACACGTCGGTTAAAAAAAAGAGAAGACGAATAAACCTTCGGGAACAATCAATTTAACAGCGTGAAGTGGTATATCGAAAGTCGAATAAAAAATATACTGTGTTATAGCTGTCTGCCTATCACGAGTCACAAGTTCAACGTTGGCAAGCTTCGCGAACTTTAAGCACACAGAGCGCGGTTCTTCTTCTCCTTCTTCTTTTCTTTTTTTTTTCTCCTTGCTGCTTCTCTCGTTCATTCCCTCGAGCGCAAGCGAGTCCATTGCAATTTCCACGGGCGATTGGCTCAATTTAACTTTTATTAATATCGACATTCTTCGGCGCCTTTTTAGCCGTGGACGAGAGCGCGCGCGAGAGCTAGGAGGAAATAAAAAAAAAAGAAAACGAGAGTAAGAGAGTAAAGATGAAGAAGCGCGCGAGCGCGAGATTTCATCTTTTATTCAATCGCCCCGCGGACGATTCATCAGATGAGAAGATCCGCGCTCGCGCGAGAGCGTTTTTAATAAAAATAACTTGCAGCGCCGGGCAGCGACCGAATTTTCATCTTTTTCCGGGTCTTTGGAGAGAGAGAGAGAGAGAGAGAGAGAGAGAGAGAGAAAGAGAGAGAGAGAGAGAGAGACGGTGAGTATCGATGTACATTTTTTAACTGGGATATACTTTGTAATTGAATTTATATTTTCTTCGAGCGAGAAAATTTAATCTTGGAATTTTATTATTATAGAACGAACGTCCTGTCGATGAAATTCTGATATAGAAAGTATAAAAGATGGATATTACGTTGTTTTATACAAATTGAAATATATATTCTAAGAAAGAAATACAGAAGCTTGAAGAGAAATATGTTTCAGAGTATCATACCATTTTTTCATAAAAAAACAACATTCACAATTAATTTCACATCCACCAACATCCATCCTTCCTGTCATAAAAAGAAAATATCAATATTGTCTTCCACATCTTCATAGAAAAAAAGAAAAGACACCAACATAAGGTATTTAAACAATAGCCACTCGCCAAAGCAAAGAAAGAAGAAAACAAGAAAACGTCCACCCCCTACACATACAAAACGCATCGAAAGAAGGCAGCACCGCGTATCGATTCTAATATAATAACCCTTCCACAATATAAACTCGCGCGTCCCGCGGAAACGGGCGTAGCGAAAAAGGCAAGGAATATAAGAAGAATAAGAAGAAGAAGCCACCCGCGAGAAAGAGAGAAAAGGTCAATGCGTGTCGAAGACCCCGTACGTGTACTCGCAACAATGAGCCTATATAGCGGAGTTGAGGGAGGAGGGCCGTCGGCGGCGGCGGCCGATGCCAATTAAAAGCGCATTATTAATATGGAAAACGCAAGTGGAAAAGTATATAGTCGTGGGCGGCTCTTTTCTTTTCTTATTATTGCGGCGAGCTATGCGGTATTACGAGTAGTAATTGCGCTCTCTCTCTCTCTCTCTCTCTTACTCGTCGGGGCTTTGCGGTCTACAAAAGCCAATGGGAAAAACGCATCATGAGACCTGTACATCTGTACGTTATATACCTTACGTGTATGTGGATAATATTAGTTTTGCGTTGGAATAGACCGACTTAAAGTTGAAAGACATCGTCAGACATGTATAGAAGAATAAATCTGTAAAAATATCGATCCAAGTGTGTGTATTATAGTCGCGAGAGGCGTCGAAGTTGAAACGTTTATTATACTATCCTCGTAATAGCAGCAGCAGCAGCTAGCATCAAGCAAGCAAGCACACATTCAATATACGAAAGTTTTCGCGGCCAAATCGGCGCCCGCCGGTAAAACCGTTAACACTTAGCAGCGAGCAATTTTATAGACGTATAACGCGAGCAAACTATGTGCTCGGGAAAGAAACACACACACACACACATACACACGCTTGCGGGGCCGTCATTCCCCTTTTCTGATCGACTCCACTTAAAGTTTGGCTAATGCAACTCTCTCTCTCTCTCTCTCTCTCTCTCTCTCTCCCCTTTCCTTTCGTATGTGTATGTGTGTATGTGCGAGAGACACGACCAGGAGCGAGTTCTTTAACGCGAGAGAGTCAAGGCGATGATTGCAAAGGCATTACTGGCACGCGAGTGTTTTGTGGCGTGTGCGGCTTTTACTTTTCGAGTGTGATTCTTCGGGGCTTCGCGCGCGCCCGCGCGCGGCTATTCCGTATTGCTAGATAATGCCTATTGTTTGCCGAACTATTTTGTGTGTGTATAGTTGCAGACGCAAAACTTCCTACCCTCTTTCGATATACGCTATTTTTAGATAGTTGTTTCGAGAAAATTCTTCGGATGTTTTATTAATTCGAAAGATTTGTTTTTTTTTTTATAGAAACAGGTCGTGTCGCGAGTGAAAGAAAAAAAAAAGAACGAGAATTAAGAACACAATCGATCAACCAACCCGACAGCGACCTACTTTGCATCGAAATATATATAAAAATCGAGCGTACTTTTGTGTATAATTGAGTCACACGCGCGAAAATATTCGTGCTACTTTTCTTTTTTTTCTTTTCCACTCTCGCTCGCTACTGCATCTCGATTTTCAATCGAAGCTTAAAGAGCGAATCAAACGAGAAACAGGCAGCAGCAGCATCACAGCAATAATAATTGGCCGGCGGGCATGGCGAGAAGAATTATATTAAATTTAAAATCGCGCGGATGAGAAAAGATATTAAAACGAGAACGACTCTCTCCCTCGTTTTTTTTTTCGTCGTCGTCGTCTCTGAGATAGAAGTTTTCTGATGAATCGCTGCACTCGCGCGACTCTTTCCTCCACCCCGCTTAATCCTTCTTTTTTTTCCAACCCCTTTTCTTCCTCGTTGCCTGGAATTCTTTTCGATCGCCACTGGCGTCACGGTTATTACGCTAACTCTTCTTTTCTTTTTCTTTCTTTGCCGACCGGGGGTTGCTTGTCTTTCTCTCTCTCTCGTTACGGACGTGAATTGTGATTGCATGAGAAATAAATTTGCTCTTACACTGATTCATTTGAACTTGAGAATTATGCTTTTACGTGGCCATAACTTTCGCTCTCTCTCTCTCTCTCTCTCTCTCTCTCTCTCTCTCTCTCTCTCTCTCTGCGCTGTCTTGCGCTCTGTTTTTGAATATTTTGTCGGCATGCAGTATCGCTATGTAGCACAATTTTTTGTTTTATTTATTTTACTGAGTTATGAGATTTTGTAAATTGCATAGTTATTTTTTCTCATTACTTATGCAAAAAAATGACTTCGATCGAACTTTTAGTAATCAGCAACGCACAGCGTTTCACCTAATTAATCAATTGTCCGTTATAGGCGTCTCTCTCTCTCTCTCTCTCTCTCGCGCAATTTTCCACTCTCGACGGCAATCTAGCGTGTTCAGCTCGAACCGATCGATAATCGTTTTCCTCCCCCACCCTCGTCATCGTCATCATCATCATCGTCGCCATCATCAAGAGCCCACTTCTCTCTCTCTCTCTCTCTCTCTCTCTCTCTCTCTCTCTCTCTCTCTCTCTCTCTCACCCTCTCACACCATAAAAAAAGTATACCCTGTCCACTCGTCAAAATCGCCAGTTAGCAAAATAAAAAAAAATGTACGAAAAAAAAAGCACACAGAAAGAATTCGCACGTACGCGCGTGTGTTTGCTTCTCTCTCTTACTCGCTCTCTCTCTCTCTCTCTCTCACTCCCACGTCCACGGCAGAAAATTAATGTCCCCTGCAATCCATGTATAATGCATTTGCATTTCGGCCTCTCTCTCTCTCTCACTCTGGACTGTAAAATTTACGCGAAACTCGACTGCATTTAAATGGAGGGGCGTCGTCATCGGGCAGCAGCAGAGGCAAGCTTAGCCCCGGCCAGCAGCAGCAGCAGCAGTGGCGGCGGCGTCATCGAAATTCCGAGCCTGAAAATCATTAAACTGCACGCGCACACGCTCTCTCTCTCTCTCCCCTGTGCTTGCGGCTGCGCTATCGACCCGCACACACAGCACACGACCGGCCCTTTTCATCTCTCTCGCCAGCATACACACACACACATTCAAGCAAGCAGCGTCCACCTCCCTTGTTTTGCCAGAAACACGAGGCCAGAAATATTGCCTTTTTTGGAAAGGGTGCTGCTGCTGTTGCTGTTGCAGGTTCGATGACTCGCTCTACCAATGAGGATTCTTTTTATTTTTTTTCTCTTTTTCGATGACGGCTTTTTCGGCTGGGAAAATTAAATGCGCGACGCTGCTGCTACGTGCGCGTGTATTGAATTTCACGTTGATTGTGTCGCGGGCGTTGCATTTCCATATATAGCCGAATCAGATGTGAATTTTCGAAAAAAAAAAAAATAAACGAAATAACGTGCCTTTTTTTTTTGTTGTTACCGAGCGAATCGTCATTCGTACTTTTTTTTCCTTTTTTCGTTCGGATTCGATGATTCGTCCAGCATGCATTCGCCTCGAAAGCATACGCACAGAGAGAGAGAGAGAGAGAGAGAGAGAGAGAGAGAGAGAAAGCGGTGGGATAGTATATTTGCCAAGCGTATTTTTGATTGGTGTATGGGGGGGGGGGGGTATATATACGTGCTCGCGATTGATTCCGCGCGCGACTTTGTATTCTCAGGACGGGCAACGTTAATCAGGTGTGCGCTTTGCTCACTCGGACCCGTTAATGTTTGAAGAGGCATAAAGCACCGCCCATGAATTCGCAATGAATCTCGTTCAAATAGTCGAGAGGAGAGTGGGTGACGTTGTCGCCGCCGCCACCCGTTGCTGCCTGCTGCTGCTTTATGCATGCGAGGCGCAATCATTATCAGCTGCAAAAATTATGTCGATCCGTTTCGTTTGACGTTGATTTGGACTCGCGCGCGACGCGACAGTATAACGCGACGCGGCAAGGCTCTTTTGTATATATACCACCACCCCCTCTCTTGACTATCTGCGTTTGATGTTGATAATTAAAATTTATCGGCTGGAAAGGATATTTCTTGTGTGCTGTTCACCAGATGATGACGACGATGATGATGCTCGCTGATTATGGCTAAGCCGTTGAATATACCATTCATTTCAGCATTTTTTCACAAGAGTCATTCATTTCTCGACGGGTTATTTCGTGAATACTTTGTTTCGCGCTCGCGCAGTTTCGAAAATTAAAATTCGTTTGACAAACAATGCAGTTTTCAAATGAAATTCTCGTGAAAAGTAATTTATAAAAAATGCGAAGGTCCGTTAGAAAATGCAAAGAGAGCGAGAGAGAAAAAGAGAGAAAAATATTTTCACGAGAGACAACTACGACTGCGCTCGTATATACAGAATCGTAAAACAATCCCGACGAAGTCAGCACAACAAAGTTCGTAGTAGTATAGTACTCACGCGGTGGCGACGAGAGGTGAAAACACAATAAAGAAAAGCTCCTCGTCATCATCATCATCATCATCCTCGCGCGCTAGCTGTGCTTATCACTAAAACATCTCATATAGGCGTGCGAGATAGTTGCGTCTACTATATATATACACACACGCACACACACACACACACACACACACACACACACACACACAGACGACCCGTGAACTCAAGCGCGGGAGACGGGTTTTAAGGGAGTCGTCGGCCTGTGCATTTCTTTTCCGAGACCAGTTCCAATGTTGTAGCAGCCAGCAAGGAGGAAAAGATCGCTAGTACGGATTGCTTCTCTCTTGCTCTCTCCGCGCGAGGAAGCTTACATAAGGCGAGTCCGTTCTAATTAGACGAGACCAAAAGGTTCTCTCTCTCTCTCTCTCTCTCTCTCTCTCTCTCTCTCTCTCTCTTTCTGTGTTATCGCTGTATGCGTGTGTGTGTGTGTGGGTGGATTTTGCGGGAGGTGTATATCGGCGCAAATTTTTCGTATATCGGCATTAAAATAACGAGGCCGTTCATTAGAGAAACCCCGAGACCATAACTCAAGCGCCGGCTGAGAGAGAGAGAGAGAGAGAGAGAGAGAGAGCGAACGGACGTGCAAAAAAAATGTAATTACAATTTTATAACGGGATCAGTATACCGCGTGCGCGGCTTGTTTTAGAAGCCTCCTGCGAGTAAGAGATGCTCTCTCTCTCTCTCTCTCTCTCTCTCTCTCTCTCTCTCTCTCTCTCTCTCTCTTTCTCTACACTGCATGTAGATTAAAAGCTGTACTACGTTCTTTATTACATTTAGAATGGATATTAGGATGCGAATTTTTATGTATTATGTACGCTTTTATAACAGTATATTTGAAATAAGCGATATTAGCATAAATATTTCACAGTTTGTCGTGTTATACTTTAGGCGCGTGCTCGTCGTATAGCTTCCGAGCCGAGTAAATTTATATTATAATTTAAATTCTTCGCGAAAATCGTTTTGCTGGAAAGCTTGTCTTTTCTAAACAAAGGAAGAGCATTCCTTATTAAATATTTTTTGTTTCCAGTAAAGCAAAGTACGTATTTCGAAAATTTTACGCGATGCTGTAATAAAGCCATCGAATTTCGCAACATTCAGCTGTTCGTTAAAACATCGAATAAAATATTTAATAATATTAAAGCAGTGGGAAAGTCCAAAGTTTCAACAACAATTCCCGAACGAAATATCCGCAAAAATCTCGTATACGTGTGTACGCCAAAAAAAAGCCATCCTCCGCACGCACACACACACACACACACATAGCTCACACGCTGGTCCCCTCCATAAAGTGAGGTAGATTTACAGCCAGGAATAAAAGTCCCGTGCGATTCCTTCGATGACTAACGAGGCCTTTCTCCCTCCCGCGTCATCGTCGATGACTGTCCAACGCAAAAAAAAAAAAGCAAAAAAAGCTTCCACTCCCTCTCTCTCTCTCTCTCTCTCTCTTTCGGAAAACATCGTTATCTCGTAGCGGCCAGCAACAGCAGGAGCCGCGTCCAAAATCAACGAGGCGCGTAGGTAGGAGAGAGAGAGAGAAAGAGCAAAATCATGGCGCCTACATATTAAACCAGCATTCTCTCTTTCTCATCCCTTGTTTTCGCACCAAAAAAGACAGCAATGTGTGTGTGTGTGTGTGTGTGTGTGTTAACGCGAAGTGCGCTAACGTAATTTTGCGCGCAGATGACACTCCACGGGGGCACGGTGGAGAGAGAAGAGCGGTGGTAGCGGCGGGGCTTGGGAAATCATTAAAATAAAATGGCCGATAACGAATGACTGTTGCAGTGAGGGGGAGAGAGTGAGAGAGAGAGAGAAAGAGGGAAAAGGGGGAGGTAGTATATAGCGATGCCCCTCACTAGGAAACTGGCCGGCCATGTTGGCCCACGTGACCGTCATCCGGGCAACGGCCCCCCCACGCCACGCCCCTTTAATGATTTCTACCCCCTGGTACGCACACACACATATACATATACATACTCGAGAGGTACAGTCATCATCAGCAGCAGCAGCGTCCAGGGAATTTTAGCTGCTGAATTTATGGGCCGAATTTTCGCCTGAATTAGCGGGGGGTGCCATACTCGAGAGTGAGAGAGAGAGAGGCTATTTTCGAGTGTCTGTATGTGTGCAGCTATAGCACACGATTGATGATGACGCTTTTTCCACGATTTTTATACCCCTGGATTGTCTGTGTCTGTGTGTGTGTTGCCAGAGTGAGAGAGAGAAGCCTTTTTCGCGCGCGCGGCTTTCTGGCAATTTATGGCGATGACTCCCCAAGCTACACGCCTGCGTGATTTCGTGTTTTAGGGGCTTTACTTGCAAATGACTGTTTTTTTTTCCTCTCTCTCTCCCTCTGTTGGTGCTCTTGACACACGGGGATTTACATTTTATAAATGGAGGCGCGGAATCGAAAATAGTACTTTGTGTCGCAGTGTGTTTGATGACGATTTTTCCTCTTAATTAATTATACTTTTTGCGAATATTCCAACAAAATTCAATGATCTTTCGTTTTTTTTTTAGATTTTAACTAAAGCTCATCGATCCGCAAAAAAATTAAAGCGGATTAAAACACCAATATAAATGCAACCGCAATATTTCAATTGGGTAATCCTATTTCACAGTATGCAACAATTGAACGTGCGCCCGCGAGAGAGAGAGAGAGAGAGAGAGAGAGAGAAGCATCGCATCGAAGTAAATGGGCAACACAGCAAGCGCGAGATTTCACGGACGAAAACGCCCGAAATAATTGCTTGAGTGGACGCGCTTGTAAATTACAGTGTAACGAGTTTGTGTCTGTGTCCGTGTATAATGCCGATTAACTTTGCAAAATTGCCATATCACAGGTGCATAATGCGCCATAAAACTCTTTTAATCGAATTATACGTTGGGCCGTGAGCATCGCTTGAGTATCCAAAGTGACAAGAGCCGTTTCGAAATTCGGCCCATTCCACTAGCGGCTAGTCAGAAGCGAGCGAGCGAGCTTGTTACACGGAATTTCCAATTTTGACACGTCGCGCTAGACTTTAAAAAAAAGCCGCCTGTCAAGCCCAGCAACTGTCCCGACAAGCCTCTATAATCCAAACATCCCCTCGCGTAGCGACATGTAATCTCTGGATGTATATTTAAAAAAAATAAAATAAAATATCGATTGAATTCGAATGAAAAGAGAAGAAGAATCAAGTCGGCACCTTGGCGGTATAAATTAGGGAGCAAAAGTGACGACGGCGATATCAGATGGAACGGAGAGAGAGAAAAAAAATAAGAGGCACGAGCTACAAATTGAGGGAGGGAAGATTATCGTGCGCACCCGGACTTCCGGCCCCTTTTGCTTCGGCGAGATCGCAGGTAGCGGGTGGCTATCGTTTGACTTCACAACTCGCGCGCGCTTAAGCATATGGTTGCAACTCCACCTGCGCATACGCCTTACGATATATATACCCCTTTTTTTCTCTCTCATCCTCTTTCCTTTCTTTTCGAGCTCAGACTTTATCTGAGTTCTTCTTCTTTTTCTTTTTTTTCTCGCTTTTGTTCTCTTTGTTCTATTGCCTACGCGCGTTCATCAGGACAACAGCTATTCTATATTAGACAATACACGCACGTCTTGACAATGTGTGTCTGGAGTATGATCTTTCGGTTGGACTTCGGTATTATCGGTTTTGAATGACAGAAATTGCTGTAGTCTTTCGTGTCAAGGTCTGTTGCCAATTGTCGTTAACTTCGAAAAAAAGGAAAAATAAAAAAATATCAACTCGAATGTGAAACAGTTGCAGAAGCTCACCTAAAATTATCAAAAATCTGCATTAAGTGTTCTTTTTATACAATAAAATTTGACTAATCGGATGAAACGTGCATCCATTAAATTAAATCTTCCCCAATAAAAATATACAAAGTCAACCTAAATTTAATTGAGAGACTCGCAGGTCAACGAACTAGAACTCTCCGAAATCTAATAACCCAGTGAGCGCGATCGCATCGGCCCCTAAAATCGCCGCGAGGCTAATCTAACCTACTCCGCCCTAAAATCAAATTCACCTTAAAGAGAGCGAGAAAAAAAACGAAGTTTATATCGAAAAGGGAAGAAGAAGAAGAAGAAGAAGAAGAATTTCTCCCGAGTGCGCACACACATGCGCTTGCGCTGCCGGCCGCTGACCCCGGGGGCTATGGTAACCCTTCCCTCTTCTCTCTCAGTCGAGTGTGTATGTGTGTGTGTGTGTGTGTGTGTGTGTGTGTGTGTGTGTGTGTGTGTGTGTGTGTGTGGGTGTGTGTGTGTGTGTGT